>CM057822.1:94057877-94072877 GCA_030067965.1 Latrodectus elegans
ATATTATTTTCCAAAAGAAAACACGTTCTTGGAAATTGCGATGCATTTCGCTCTAAATATATTTAAATAATCTAATTTATCCTTCAATAAATTTTTGATTAACTTCTTTATTTGTATCATTTATTTTAAAAATTAATTTTAATAATTTCACTAATCATCATGTCAAACTAACTATCCCTTCAAATCTTTTTTTCTTTGGATCTCATATAAAATATAAAATTTATGAGATCCAAAGAAAAATAGGTTTGAAGAATAAAATATTTAAAATTTGTGACAAATGGTTCCCTTCTAATATCATTCAATTATTTTACATGAACACAGACTTTGAGACAGCTGATAAGAAATGAATTTTGAAATTGTTTTCATTCCTTTCATTTCACAAAAATCCAAAATTACTTATTCTCAAATTTTTATCATATTGCTGAAATTATTATAGAAAGTGTGCAAGCATCAAGTCAAGTTACAAATCAGAGATATACTAAATGTTTTGGCACATTAGTTTCGATTAAGTACAATGCCTCAGAGCAATCATAGTTTTCTATACTAAATATGAGTGTTTATACTACATTTTTAACACACACATCTAAAAAGAAAAAAACCAGCATTTTTTTATATTTCTTTAATTGTGCATTCCCTCAAGCACATACTTTGCTTACTTTATTCATTTTCTTTATTATTAAATATGAGAGTTCACAATATCCTACCGATATTATTTAATTAGCAACTACAGCATTATTATTTTTATTGGAGTTCTCAAAGATACCAAAAACATTTTACCATGTTTAAAGCCTAAGAGGTGTATTCAAAATAAAAATATTTCTAAAAATGTACCTTGAAAAATGCAATTTATCATTACAAGTAGAATTATGCAGTGCATGAAACTGTCATTCCAAAAATAAAAAAGAAAACTTATTAACACACACACAAAAACTATGTTCACATATTTCAATCTCATTCAACAAAACGCCTAGTTAATGCAACTAAAAACAATACCTCCAAATTTTCTATGCTATTTTTCCAAGAAATACTATCTTACTATATACCAGAAAAGAGAAATATTTTATGTCTGATTGATGGTACATTGTAAAAGAGACAAACCCCAATACATATCATAAAATGCTGACTAATGAAAACTTGCATATTAATCTTAAAATGATTAATTTTATAAAGAAGAATGTTCAGGATACCTTTTCCTTATTGGTTTTCTGTAAGTCCTAAGGCATTATTATTTTTTTTTTAAAAAAAAAAGACCTTTGTATCATTCTATGCACGTGCTTTATCGGAGAACAGCTTGAATCGGAGTTTCTTGATTTAGCTACTTGTGAAAGCAAGATATTTGCTTCGAGGAATGTTGTACTTAAGCAGTGTTTTATCATATAAAACAGCGCTTCTCTAAAAGACATTTTTACCATATTGTATGCTGTATTGAGTTGAATAATGTAATATTCAAATTAAAAGATATTAATATTTAAATCATAAATAAGCAATATAAAATTAACTATTTACATCCAGTTTGGAGTTGAAAATTTTTAAATATTTAAATAAGAAATCTAATAATAAAATTTATTAGAATTATAATGAAAAAACTATTACAAAATTAAATTTGCTTTCATAATTCAGCATCACAGCTAAATAAAATTTTTTAGTTAACTAAACTATAACTTGCCCACACAATATACATTTTTACTATTTTAGAATTTGATATGTTAAGCAATAATACCTTAAATAACAATGGTTTTGCAGTGAAATATCAAATATTATTCAAAACAACAAAATTAGTATCTAGTATTTAATTTCATAAAATTCATATCAGATATTATGGAGATTTTGAAACTTAATAAAAATGACACGTAATATATACATAACAATCATAACCAACGATGTTTTTTCCATGAATAAATAAAGCTAAAAAACTCAAAGTGGGCTTTAAAAATTTTAAAAACAGAATTTTATCCAAAAAATATTGCCAAAAATTATATAATGCACAGCAATAGACGGTATTGTTTTGAAAGGAATTGTTAATGATAATCTGGGCCAACTTTTGGTTAATCGGTGGGAAAATATTTCCACCTCATATCCATCTCAAAAGCACGTGAAAAATATATTTTAAGGTACAAAATACTTTTTCGTTTTTTTAAAGGAAAAGAAAATCTAGAATATTTTAGTTTGTGAGACAGGAGGAAAAGCAATTTTTCAATCATCTATGAACATTTGTCAAAAAATGGGAGTTCTTAACAGAAAGTTTAAAAAAAGGAGGTAATATATTTTTCTTGTGAAAGTATGTAAAACAAACCAGGTATTCCCTAATAAAATTTTTACGTTTTGCAAAATATCTGTAGTTTGGTTTACCATGTGCCTTGGTTTCAACACATAATTTAGATGTATCACTCAACAGAAAATCCACCAAGAAGAAAGATTGATAACTTAGTCACATACTACTTAATGCCTAAAAATATCACATTTTCAGAAACAGATCTATTTGGATAACTAAACCAGTGTTCTTAAAAAGAAAAATCTAAAACAAAAAGTTGTTGAAGGAGATTTTTTCATTATGTATGAATTATACAAAATATATGAATATGTAGTTTATTGGTGTAATTAGGAAAATTTTATAAGTGAAATGCTGACGCTGTACCTATCTAAAATACCAGTCGTGATATAGAATATCTTCTATGTACAGACAAACTTTCAATACGTAGAAGATGTTCAAGGAAAATTGCTGCAAAATTTGGGTAGTTAGATTATTTTGCATAAGGTATTAAAATAAATTATTAATTTTACGTTGTGACAAAAGAAACAATACAAAAAATTATATCTACATATATATATATATACAGTGGTGGCCAAAATTGTGGACACTTTTGGAAATTTTTATCCTTTTAAAGAGAATTTATTACTGAGTTCAATACAAAACACAAAATTCAATTATTTGCAATACAAAAAAAGTTAAACGATAATAGTTATCGATATACATTAGATAGTGATGATTGCAGTGAGTGATCAATACTTAGTAGAATACCCTTTATTTTTGATTACAGCTTCACATCGACGTTTCATTTAGCTGACAAGAGTTTTAAGCTCTTCTTTCGTTATTACATGATGCCAGGAAACAATTATAGCCTCAATTAGTTCCCTTTTATTTGATGGGCGCCTCATTTGGACAAGAGTTTTCAAACGGTGCCACGCATTTTCTATAGGATTGAGGTCAGGACAGTTTACTGGCCATGACAACAATTAAATACTCTTTGACCGAAACCCCTATTTCGATATTTTGGTCATGTGACAATGAGCAGAATCCTGCTGAAAAATAAACGAAGCATTGTTGGAAAAGAGATCCCTGGTGGAAGGCTGAAGTTTTGGTTCTAAAATAGTGTCAATGTATTTTCTGGCATTCAGTGTCCCATTGATGACATGAAGGCGACCAATACCATCTGCTGACATGCATGACCGAAACATAACATTAACTGCGTTCGTCACAGTTGCTTGAATGCAGTCAGGATGTGCTCTTCTCCTATTCTGCGTCTTACATATTTTCGCCCATCACTACCGAATAACGATAGCTTAGTTTCATCACTCCATATAACTTGTGACCACTGATCATCTGTAAAATTAATGTTTTCCTTTGCCCACTGTAGTCTTTTTTTCTTTTATTTTAAATTAAGATATGATTTTTTTCGGGGAATTCTACCTCTCAGCCAAACATCTGTTAATCTTCTCCTGATTGTTCTTGAACTAACAGAAACACCAGCATCATTCAGATCACTTCTGAAGGCCGCTGATGACATTTTTCTATCTTGGAGACATAGTATTTTTATCCTTCTGTCATCAATAGATTTGGTGCACCTTCTTCGGAATTTTCCTTCTTTGTTTTTTATTGAATTTGTCTCGTTTTTTATTGAATAGATATCGTAAACAAAACTTTCGGACTCCAGATGTAGTCACTGAACCACCCACCTGTCTTGCGATTTCAGCATAAAGATCACTTTCTCGTAACACAATAATATTACATATCTTTCTAAGTGTTCAATCTACTCTTTTATTTGATGTCATTGTGCTTCTTGACTAAACATTAAAAAAAATTACAAAAATTCCTACTTGTAATTGCAGTGTATAAGAAACAGGTCCTCCTTCTACAGAACAAAGCAAAATAATGAATTGTTTCAAGTGTAAACATGATGTCAGCCTCTACTGGAAGTTACTAAAATTTGATTGGTTCTCAGAACAAGAACAGTGATTGGCCAGGATAGCTAGACATTACAAACCACTTCAAAACTGTGTTTTTTATTTATATTAAATAACTTTTTTGTATTGCAAGTAATTGAATTTTGTGTTTTGTATTGAATTCAGTAATAAATTCTTTTTAAAATAACTTATACAAGTTTGCATTTTCGAAACGTAACATTTTCTATAAGCATACAAAGTTCAAAAACATAAAAATTTCCAAATGTGTCCACAATTTTGGCCGCCACTGTATATATATATATGCTGATTATTACCTTTAATTTTATATTAGTGATCATGTTGTGGTCTGGTATAATTTTAGAGTATATATAGTGGCTTGGCTTTAAAGACGATTCTGTTTGGCTATTAAAGGAAAACAATGTTTATGTATCAATGAGATCATCATCCCTAGACGAAATGGTTTGAATTTACGACGATTGCGCTTGTCCATTACAGAAAAACCATATTTATGTATCAATGAGGTCAACATCCCTTGACAAAGTGGCTTTTCTTTAACGACAGTTGTGCTTGTCTATTACATAAAAACCATATTTGTGTATCAATGAGAGTAACATCTCTTGACGAAGTTGACTATACTGGTATTCTATTTTACTTTTATTTTGTTCTGTTTATTAAACTGAGTTTCAATTCCTTTGTGTACTTTGCCGAGCTGGCAGCTGAATAGTTAGCGCTCTTGCCTTCGGTTGAACAGTTCGTGGGTTCGAATCCCACCTTGGGTGTGGATGTTTGTAGTGGTTCGGAATCCACTTTAAACCGTAGGTCCCGGTCTAATTAGCCTTCATGAACAAAAAATGACCGTTGAGCGACAAACAAACCTTTGTGTACTTTTATATATATATATATATAATGTTATGGATCTCTTGTTTTTACTATATTAAATCAAAATTATTATTCTATCTGGTAAGTAGAATCAAAATTATAAGGGCATCTTTGACAGCCTCAAAATGACAATGAAGACAAATTTTAGGCTTTTTGTTTCCCCTAAAACCGAATATTCACATATTAGTTAAAAATAGAAATAAAAATGACTTAATAAACTTCTAAAAGTGTTTATATTTCTTTAGTTCTTAGCTATTAAATATTGTAGTTAATTGTATAATTTTTCTAAAGACTGTTCTTATACACGTTTTAATTTTACATTATTTTTTATTTAACCTGTATCTTTTCGCATAAAATATAGGAAAATATTAATATTCTACTTTTTGGAAATATTTTATTATGATGAATGTCGTTAATTTATTAAAACTGCCTAAACTTAATTAAGCATTTCTATGGATTAATAAATGGTTATTTGATCCAATACTATAACACAAAAGTAAAACTGATTATTAATCAAAATATTTATTATTTCAAAAATGTTCCTAATAGATTATAAGCTTTTCAAAGTAACTCTCATCTGCTCTTTTAGTTATAAATATATTCATGAATAGATAGAGAGTACGATTCAATTATATATATATATTATATTTATAAACACTTATCAAAGAGAAACGAAATCCCATTACATTATTGTTGGAAACCAAAATATTCATGATTAATAATTAGGGTTGCGCTTTAATTTTTACCTGTTGAACTGTGCAGGTAGTAAGAATACATTAGCAAAATATGCAGTTGAGAACTTTATAATTTAATAGTAAAATTTATAATCAGAAATTAAAGATTTGTTAAAGATATAAATGAGTTTATGCATTAATTACATTAATTATACAAAAAATAGCTAAAAAGAAACGAGTCGAACTAGAAATTTCAGTTGTACAAGATAGGGTTTAATGAATTTTGAGATAAAGACTAATGAGTTCTTAATTAGAGTTCTCTTTTTATTTCTCTTTAGCTGTGTTAACAACATTTTTAAAGTTAACCCTAACATTAAGGCAATGTTTTTCGAAAGCGACGTTTACTAAAGTGTTTGGCACATTTTCTGATAACTACTTTTCTTAAACTTTATTATTTTATAACTTTCAATGTTTATAATATTGAAAGCTAACTGGTCCTTGATATTTCTAAGCGTTATAAAATATTTAATTTGGACAAAATTTAAAAAAATATATTTCTTTTTATCAAATAGATAATGAAAAAAATATAATATAAAATTCTTTTTTGGCGGATATTTCTTTTTGTTGAACATGGCAGTGTTTATACAATACATGAATTTTCATTTTTAACACAAAAACATGCATAACATTCTCTAATGAGCATTATTTTTTCAGAACTCTTACTTTGAAATTTATATTCCTGTATTATCGAGCTTCAAATAAATGAAAAAGATAGGTTAAAAACAAATAAAACTAAATTTCAGACAGTTTTGTAAAAACAGTTTCACAAAGATACTTTTGTATATGTTTTATAAATGTTTTTATTTAAATATTTTCCATAATTTCATTGTGATCGAAACTTTTTCTTAAAAAAAAAATCAAGCATATTAATTCTTGTTTCTATTTTATGCTACAATTTTATGTTTGTTTCTATTTTATGCAGTATTTCAGAATGTTTATTAAATCATAGTTTTCATTCGTAAAAAGTGGCCTTATTGTAAAGCAAACCATGTACAACCACGTATACAACTTATGTCGCATAATAAAAATGGGAATAATCACTGTAATGATAAAACAATAAACAAGAAATTAAGCAATCAGAATAAATTACTATTAATTTATTTATACCGTTATATTAAAGCGGGGAATACAGAGTTCTCATAGGTCTACATGCATTAAATAAAACTTAAAAATTAAGTTTCAGCTGCATATACAAATGTTACGCAAATGAAAACGCTTTTCTTTGTCGAAGTTCAATAAAAGTGTATGCAAAATGTATTCCGCAAATTAACAACCAGTGAAATTAATGTTGTTTCGTGCCTTTTCTTCTTAGCAAACTTAAAAGGTTTGGTAAAACTGTAGCTATACGAAATAGAAAAACTGATCATTTCGTTACTTTCTGGTAGAATAAAGAGATATCTTAATTAAATTGAATGAAAATTAATGACAATTCTAAAACTTTAACTGAAATTGACTTACTTAAAACTAGATTTGCTTTCTATGATTTTTTTTATTCTATTTCCTTTTATTTTCTGTTCCTTATTCTATTTCTTTACTTCATTTCCTACCCTTTGATTTTCTTTTCTTGTCTTCTTTTGTAATATTTTAATCAGAATTATAAGATTATTATTAAAAGTTTTACTTTTATTAATGTTTTTTATACTATGTTTGCAACTCCTGTCTATGAGATATAATTTTTCTTTTAATTTAATCTATCCCCTATTTAAGAATATCTCATCATTAATTCTTTACTAAAAATCATTAATTCAAAAACAATTTCAGAATTACTTTGTTTTCTAAAATATTTTTAAACGCTCAAGGTTATTTGTATTTTGATTAGTTGCATGTCTGTGAACATTTATATAAGTGATTGTCACATTTTTATATAAACATTAGTGTACCATTTTTTGTTTTTGAAGAAAAGTTTTGAAAGTCTTCATGAAAATGTAGAGACACTTTCTGAACTAAGTATAAAATGCATAGTTAAGAAAATAAAAATTATTTTCAACAATTTACATTTAATATTAAAAATTAAGATAATTCATCAACTGTAAATAGTTGCAAAAAAGAATTATACCCATATTTTAATTTTTTAAGTATTAAATATTTTTATCTAGATAATTTAACTTTTTACATGCACATTTATATGTATATGTGGGTGTGAGTGTGGGCCAAGCGTAGAACATTTTATCATATCAAATATTTTGAATAATAAGAGTATATATTTTAACAAATATTTATTTGAAATAAAAAAAATTGTATTAAAACTACCTTAAAAACAAAATTCTACTTTTAATTACAGAAACAATAATTAAAATGTGAATTAGTTTTTGTTTTTCAATTTTATAATTTTGTTTACCAATCAAAATAATTTCGTATATAAATTATTGCAATCATATTTTATATGTATTCTCCCATTTTAAAATAGATAATAATGAACACTAGACGAATGCAAAACGAATGATTTTTACTATCGATGTTTGCAATAAACATATCAATATTTTTTTAAATTATATATATATATATATATAAATATATATATATATATATATATATATATATATATATATATATATATATATATATATATATATATATATATATTTATATACATATATATATATATATATATATGTATATAAATATATATGTATATATAAATATATATATATATATATATATATATATATATAAATATATATATATATATATATATATATATATATATATATATTATATATATATATATATATATTATATATATATATATTATATATATATATATGTATATATTATATATATATATATATATATATATATATATATATATATATATATATATATATATATATATATATATATGTATATATATATATATATATATATTATATATATATATATATATATATATATATATATATATATATATATATATATATATTATATATATATATATTTATATATATATATATATATATATATATATATATATATATATATATATATATATATATATATATATATATATATATATATATATATATATATATATATTATATATATATATATATATATATATATATATATATATATATATATATATATATATATATATATATATATATATATATGTGTATATTATATATATATATATTATATATATATATATATATATATATATATATATATATATATATTATATATATATAAATATATATATATATATATATATATATATATATATATATATATATATATATATATATATATTATATATATATATATATATATATATATATATATATATATATATATATATATATATTATATATATATATATATATATATATATATATATATATATATATATATATATATATATATATATCGATCACAGTCTAACTTGATAAAATCAACTATTTAATATAAAATATCTGAACAAAATAAACCCAAGTAAAATTTGAAATTTTTCTTCATGTATTTTTATGAAATGCTGTTTTTGCTGTTTCTATGCATTAAAAACTGTGAGTAAGTTATTGCCGCCACTTTCCAAAACTTCTTTAGAATGTGCCTTAAGCTTTTGAAGAAAGGGTAAAAATAAAGTACTTCTTCAATTTTCTTTGAAAGTATTAATACTTTCAAAGAAAATTAAAGAAATTGCCAAAATTTTTTAAGGAAGTAATATAAAATTATTTTCCACATTAAATTTTTTTAAAAAAAACAGAATATGTGTATTTTATTTGCAATTTGAAATTAGAATTTATTGCATTTACAATCAATATTCTTAATACAAATGGATTTCTAATGCAAGTGAATAATTAAAATTTATATTAGAAAAAAACAAAATCTCATTTAATCTTCTATTTTCTAAATTTTCATGAATTTTTTAAATACAATATTAAAATAATAATAATAATTATAATATATATATATATATATATATATATATATATATATATATATATTAATATTAAAATAATAATATTAATAATAATATATATATATATATATATATATATATATATATATAATATTAATAAATAATTTCTAATATATATATATACATCGATCACACACAGTTTTTAAAACTTGACATTAAAATAATACAATTTAATAAAAATTGAAAAAATAAAAATACAACTAAGTGAAAATATTACTTTAATAATATCTCCCACCTTATTTATCTTTTCAGATTAGTTGTAACTTCCAAAAATAGTATGACGATAACGAGAGATCAGAGGAGAAATCTGCTTAGCGAAAGTAGGTCCTCTCAGAATGACAGCTTTGAAAGGGGATAGCAAAACTGGTGATAAGAGAGTATTTATAGGTTCGTCAAAATTATACACAATTAATATATCTTTCTTCATAATAGCATCTGTATTGAAAACTTCATTAGCTTATGCAGCTCTTACGAAAGAAATATAATGGAAAATTAAAGATGTAACTGTGTCATGATAAATAAACAACCGTAGTTTTTTTAATGACATATTCCAGATAAATAACAAATTACTAACTGCTGTATTTTAATGAAGTGGCACGAAATGTATGAATACAAATTAAGTTAACGTATTAATAATTTAGTTTAACCTGAATTAATAATATCATAACATCAATATCTATCTATCTATGTATATATATATATATATATATATATATATATATATATGTATATATATATATATATATATATATATATATTACATTAATTTCTTCTGTGAGGAGTTATACCACATTCAATGTGATCACCATATTCTCAGAAATAACACCGTGCTTTCTGTGCACAACGTTCTCCACAGACGTACGTAACATATTACGTTGAATATTATCCCTCACTGTCTTTGTTATGTTTTCCTTTAAAATAGACAAATTACGGATTAATACTCCACCAACATAGCGTACGTTCCGATAGCTCATTCACTTCAACTAAGAGTATTTGTCGGAGCTGTCTAATATTTGCTTTTATAGCCCCTATGGCTGGCATTGTCATTGCATAACAATTGCATTTTTCTTTGAAACCCGTTTTTTATGCTAATTCTCGTTATTGTAAGCTAAAGCAGCGCCAAAAGATACTCTAACGAATGTTTTTGGAACTAATTTTTTTTCACATAATTTTTTTCCTGTGTTTTAATTGGTCTAACTACCAAGTTTCGTGTCATTTCGTTCGGCTATAACATCGCGCTACAGGGCGCTTCAAACACTGTGACTTTAAAAAAGATAAAAAGATCACCCAGTATATATGTATATATATATATATATATATATATATGTTAAAGGGATAACTTGAAATAATTTTATTCACATTTATTTCCTGCTCTTAAAAAATGGCAGGAAGCAACAAATTTAAAATATTAAAATATAATATTTAATGATACTACACTCACATTGAATTTTTTTCATTAAAAACTGTCGTGAAAATATTTTTGAACACATGAAAAGCATTTTTAGCTATATAATTCAAATTTAATAACTTTTCTTCAAAGAAGAAATTGTTAACTGAAACACAATATGTTACTAAAATGTTCTAATGACTAAATAGCTAGAGTTCTCAAACACAAAAATCTAATAATTGTAGGTAATTTTTTCCTTTTACTATTTTCAGTCAGCAGCATCAAAAATAAAAGAAATCAACAATTTTTTTTAAGGTTACAGAAAAATGTTACATTTTATTGGGGCTGTATTGATATAATTCCAAATGCGAATTCTTAAAAATTATTTTTATAGGAAACTAAATATTTGTTTCTCTTAATACAAGAACTATAAATAGTAGGAATAAAGAAAATCGTATTAAAAGATTGTAAGCATAGTGGTAAATATAGAGAGTTAAGAAATAAAAATATAATTTTGATTGCTAATATTCTTGTTACAGCAATTTTAATGATCAGCGGTATATATTAAGGATAAATATAAAGTAAAACACATTAAATTTTTTCGTTATTATTATTAATCCAAAATTTTATGAATTGATTTTAATTCCTTTCAATCAAATTCAAGTTATACTCAGTTTCATGTTTCTAGTTTGGTTAAATTCCAATATTTTCAAAATATTAAATGTCGCTTTTAATGTTAAATATTTTGTTAAATAGTAGAAAATAAATGTTTGTGTTTTTATTATATAATTATTACAATTCCAAGTCATTTATTACTTTGATTGGAATTGCATAATGATTGATGATTATGATATATTACTATGTGAGAAGGCTCGAAGAATTTTTTCAACAGATTATAATTTTACAGATATGAAACAAATTTTTTGAATACTAAATTAATTTTTCCTTTTTATACATATAATTCTCATACTCTCTAAAAGGAAATTATTATTTTTAAGGAGGTAAGCTTTAAAATATGAAGATACTTTCTCTCTCTCTTTTTCTGCAATAATGATAAATGTCGAATATGTTCGATAAAGCCGCGATAAATATTTCGCCTCACTTTCTGTGAGGAATGACTAAGAGCTTAAAACACACAGTACATTCAAAATGCTAAAGGAAAATAATAGAAGTTGAAAACTTAATTATTCAGTACGTTCTAAATGAGAAAATAAAATAATAATAAAAAAATTACTAAATTATGTGATTCAAATCTTATTTATTGCAACAACTTAAACTATTATGACACTTTGAATTGCACAATGACAACGAGCACGTGACAGCACAATGACCTTGCTCTCCGCTTCTCGAATTAGCTGCAGCTGCTTCTCCCAGCAAAATTTCTTGAAAATAAATTTCATCAATGAAAAGTAACTTTTCTTTACATATTAGATCTGATTACGTGTATAAAGCTGCTTAAGGGTACCATTTTCATGTGCAACTTTATAGAAGACGGAGTCTTCTATTCCAACAACAACCACTAACACATTTCGGTTATTTGCATCACCACGATCGACATTAGAGACTTGTATTCGTACATTATCACCAATTTATGCAGGAAGAAATTATGTTTGTGAAATTCGTAACATTTTTTTTTTGTTGCTTGCAGTGGAAGATTCTCTTTCGCGGCCACTATTTTTACAGAAATTATCTCGTGTTTTTCAGTCAGAGTTTAATGTGAAGACGGAGTAGATTGCAAGTCCTCTTCAATATTTTTCTTTGGAATATGGTTTCCGACCGCTCAAATTTTTATTCAAAAATATTACCAGTGTTCTTTGGCTTCAAAAGTATTGGCAATTTCTTCAAGTTGTTCTTCGGTTTCAATATTTGCGATTTGTTCGCTAGGCAAAAAAGACGATCCTATGCCTCTTTTCTCTTTGATGCCAAACATAGCTTCATAAAGAAGTTGGTGTATTATTTCGTGGCGTGTAGGGTTCTTGGCAAAGTGAACAATGGGTAAACCTTCTGATCATTTATTTGTATCGTTATTTTTCATGTATGTAGTTAGCATATTCTGGATGTCGTGAGTGGCCCTTTTAATTGAGTCTTGAGTTTGATTGTGACGAGGCTTTCCATGACTATCTTTACGTCTTTCCACATAACGCATATTTCGGATATGACTTAATTACTGAATTCTCTGCCACTTTCAGATTGCAATATTGCTTGAGCACCAAATGTTAAAAATATTGGTGGAAGAACATGATACGCTAGTTCTTCCGCCCTCTTAGTTTTCATAGGTAGTAGCTGGACAAACTTAGTTAAATGATCTTGATAAACCCTTATGAACTTATATTAACCATCTCTGTTTGACTGCAGATCTGTCAGATCAACTTGATATCTTAAAGTTTACCTCAGAACTGATCTATATATATATATATAGAGAGAGAGAGAGAGAGAGAGAGAACATTACAACTACTTCAATATTTTTGTATTAATTTTGCAACTTTTTAAGCATACGTGTTCTTTCTCCGTGGTCTATTCTGGTGTGTGAGTTTTATACAGTATACTGAATAATTCCTCATTGGTAACATAATACTGTATATTCATTTTTCCTGGTTTTAATGGTACAATTAACTTCTTTTCATCATTAATTTTTAAATCGTCAAAACATTTTAATCGTCTGAAATCCAAAGCTGTGTCGCACTTAGTTTTAGCAGACACCTCTTCAGAAAGCATTTTAGAGTACCTTTCTTGAGAAAAATAAAAACAATTGTCTTTTCGTTTACTCGCAATTAATGCGTTTAACTTTTCAAGAAAATGATTACGATTCACTGCAATATCGATTCTATATAAATTAGGGTATCGGGAAAAAGTTAAGAAAACGTTGCTCCCACTATCAAACCTAGCATAAGTCTGACAAAGCTGACTGATTTCAAGCAGAACAAAGGATTTGGCGGGAAACAGTTAGTCGCCTCTTTGTTGGCCATTCTTTTTTGGACCTCCACCAGAACATATGTGTGATTGTCGACATACACCGTTGAGGGTCCGAATGTACAAAAATGTAATGAAATATTCCATCTTTCACCGACGTATTTGGTGTTTGTTGACGCTCACTGGTGAAAGTTGACATTCCCAATATCGGACTTTCACGGTAACTAACACACAGATTTAAAATTGATGAATATCTGGTGTATGACAGGACAAAAAATAATTCGAGACTATGAATCTACAAGTTTCTAACACTGAGAACATCAGTGAAAATAATTATATACTTTGATTTTATAGTTGTGTTCAATTTATGCGAAATCTGTTTTTCTGTTTTATCAAGCTCTGGTAATATACTGTTTTTCTTGAATTAAAATATATATATTTCGAAAACCTCCCCCACTGATCCGCTGAAGATGGTAATTGTGTTTATTTTCCCAATGAACATCTGATGAAGTGGGTGCTTGGGAGTTTTCTTGACTTTTTCCTTGAAAATATTATTATTATTAGAATATATTAAGCTTGAAAAAACTTTCAGAAAAGCAATACATGAACATCTTGAGATGTCTTGACTTTAACTTTCAAACTTTCCACTACGTTTCGATCCATATGAACTGTTTCAACAAGTATTCGTGTTTAATTGGCTAGTTTTAGTGAGAAGCAATATTTTAAATTATTCTGTTCATAATCTTTTTCCAATTAATTTCTATTAGAGTTTTAAAACTGTAAATAATATATTTCACGATAAAATGCTGCCGCACACCCTGTCTAGTGGTCAGCGGGCCTGACTGCGGATAAAGAGATCCTAGGTTTGAATCCCGGTTCGGCCATGGTTGAATTTTGTCTCTCTCTTATCTTTATGCTTTTCTTGTATGAATGCGATGTGAGTAGTTGCCTACCCTATAAACGGGTCCCTATGGCATGTGAGTATTCAA
>CM057822.1:94077877-94082877 GCA_030067965.1 Latrodectus elegans
TATGACATGAATTAAATGCATTTCCAATAATTACAATTCATTTTTATTTTTTTAAAGTATTATCAATTCTATTCATCAATTCAATAATCTTTTTTAAAATTTAGTCTCGAAAAGTAATTTGCTCAATCTTAACCCTATTATGGAAGAGAATTATATCTCAAATGCAAAAAATATGCTTTTTATTTGATTTTTAGTCAGTTCCAATTCAAACAAGTTTATAAGCTGTGGAATAAAAAATTAATCTTTATTTTTTTAAGAAGCTAATTAAAATAAATCCTGGTGTGTCATGTTTTCACATGTTTGATGACTGCAAGTATTTTAAAGAGTGTCCTTAAACAATTTGCAAATATGGAATTAAGAAGCTAAAAGTAATTAGTTTAGTTTTTAATGGGATAACAAGCTGTTCTATTTTCAATTTCTAAGTCATTGCTTAAACTTACATTAATTTTTCAGGTCTTTGAAAAACTCGTTTTATTGCTGCACTTTTAAAACCAATGTCTAATTTTATTAGACATTAAATCATATCTTGTAACTTAGAAGTTTTAGATTTTGTTAGAAGTAGTTTTGTTACAACTAATTTTCTTAAAAAATATTCTTCTTTAGAAGTGAGGGATTATAAACAATATATCATATGATTTTATTGAGAATTTTATAAAAAAAAAATTCTTTTGTAATTAAAGATTTTTAATTTTAACTTGAAATTGATGATTTGAAATTAGAGAAATTTATTTGGAATTTTAAAAAAATTTATTTTTTAAGGATTTTATTTTTGTATAAGAAGTTTGAAATATTCTCACAATATCTTTCGCTCTCTTTCTTTCTCACCTTCCAACTTTTTCTTAAAAAAGGGCATTAATTTGCTTATTTATTTAACTGAGATAGTTATTATGTAAGTTAATTTATTCCTCTGTTTACTTACAATTATAACTAAATGCATTTATTTACGTAATATATAATTTGACTAATTACATGAATTGTTTGCCTTCGGGAATATATATCCATTTACGGTTTAGCACAAATTTAAAAAAAATATGTGATGATCACAAGCACTACACATTCATTCTATTTTTCATGACAAAAACATTAATTTATGACTCTCAGAATTAGTTTCAAGGAATGTTTATTTAAATTTTCTCATGTACACAAAAACCAATCTTCCAATTAAGACACGTTTATTTAACTAATTATGTAAATATAACCTCATAAATTTATTAGAATTTAAGGAAGTAAAGAATAACAAAACTAGCTGCAATTATTAATTGTTAAAATAAAATTGACAATTATATTCATTTAATATAAAGTGCGAAATGCATGCTGATATTTTAAAACACTTTTGTATTTTTCAATAATTCTTGTCATTATTTTAGATTTAAATTACTTAGTGAGAAAAATAATTTATCGAACATAATTGTCCGGTGCATGACAACATATCCTGTTTGAGGGATATTTCACTGACTTGATTAAATAATTATATTCAAAATAGAGAAAATCGAAATAAACTTGAAACTTCAATTAGCATAGATACTCATAATAGTTAAATACTAATAAAAATGTGACAAATTGTATAATTTATGACTTAAAAGATTCTTTAAATTCTTAATTATTTTATAAATTAAGAAAATGACTGAAGACAAACATTCATTAAAATTATGCATAACACAGCAATTATTTGCTATATTATTGATAACTTTAATCAATTTTAAGAATAAAAATTACCTCAATTTAGTATAAAAGTTTTGATTGCCCCTTACTAAAAGTAGTAATTTTTTCCAAATTCTTTTCTGAGCAATTTACAAGACACAAATTATGAATTATAATCATTTTACTTTTTAAGAAATGTTATTTCGATCAATTTTTATAACTTCAAACCATTTATTTCTGCATAAAAGCTAAACAATGTACATTACGACTTTTAATTTAATTCAAGCATAGAAATAGTTTTATTAATTTATGGTGCAATATTATTTAATTCAAGCATAAAAACAGTTTTATTAATTTATGGTGCAATATTATTTAATTCAAGCATAGAAATAGTTTTATTAATTTATGGTGCAATATTATTTAATTCAAGCATAAAAATAGTTTTATTAATTTATGGTGCAATATTATTTAATTCAAGCATAGAAATAGTTTTATTAATTTATGGTGCAATATTATTTTACCTTAAAGTAATTGTAACAAAATTGTTCGTTGTATTAAAACATTTTATCATTAAAATAATAATCTTTTATTTTTGATTTTGATAATCTCGTTTGATTCGAAAACAAAGCTGATCAATTTAGAACACTCTAAGTAAAATTCAACAAATTTAATGTGTGGATATGTATTGTTATTCACTCCGTATTTTTTTGTATTAAATTAAATGCTCTACAAGCTCAAAATGAATCAAAATTTTTTATCATTCAAATCAAATTGGCTTCAAAATATAAAATATTAAATTATGCAATCTAGTCGTCACGTATTGAATATCAACTTTACCTCTCGTGTTAAGCAGGTAAAATTTGATTTCGAGAAAATCTAAGATATTTTAAGCGTTAAATACTTCCAAGGCTTATGACTATTTGCGTATGAATCACATAAAAAATTTATCATCTGAATAGACAGAAAAAATTCCATCCAAGTTAATATTTTATTTAACATTTTCATTAAAATATTTCCACAACTTCTTCAATAATCAAGTAGTAATATTAGACTAACTTCCTACACACACCTACTTAAGTTTCAAATTTATTGCCCTAGAAATAGTTACTGAAGATCGATTTTCAGCGATGAGTCAGCAAATTAAAGCGTCTACTCGTGCACAAATCCTTTTTCATATATCTTCATAATATTTAATCCCATTCCACGAAGAAATAAGGAATTTAATTCCGAAATGAAATCTATCTTTTGTCTTCTGGAATTCTTTGATGTATTACTAAAATTATCCCCCTACTTTCAAATATGTGTATGAATTCAAATGTAACCATTTTGCAAAATACTTTGAAAATAACGTTAATTCCACTTTATGAGAATCTGTATTATAATAGAACTTTTTTGTTGAAATTAAATTTTTCTTATGCTTTATTATGCAATGAATGATTAACTAGTTAATTTTACATAACACTGAATGCACAATAAAAGCTGAAATTACTTTTTTCTTCTTTATTAATAAATAATCAGCTCAATTAATGAATGACCAAATTTATGAAATGAATAATCACACCTTATTAGTAAATAACCATTTCCAATTAATAAATAGTCTCGCTTAATTAATCAACAGTTATATCTAGTTAATGAATAGTCACATGTAACTAATTAATGTTCATGACCCGAATTACTGAAGATTTTTTTCTAAATAATAAACATTCCTGTTTTATTAATGATACCGTAAGTGAAAATTCATGATTAGTAAGAATGTTATAGACATCGGTATTTATTCTTTGTTCTTCAGTATACGTAATATATAAGGAAATAAAACACTTACCTCAAATTAGAAATGCTAACAGAAAAATTTAAGAAAAAAGTTTGATTTTAATGCAATACTAGTCTTTGTTTTCAAGAAACTAACGAATGGTCATGCACCGAGATAATAAAGAATCATGTTCAGATAATAAACATCCCTACTTAACAATATCTGAAATGAAAAGTCATGATTGGTAAGAATGCTAAAAAAATTCGGTATTTATTCTTTGTTCTTGCGTATTCGTATTCTATATCTGTAAATAAATAAAACACTATTTACTTCAAATCAGTAATGCTAACGGAAAAATGTATTAAAAAAATTTTTATTTTTCTTGTAATTCAATATTATTTATAATTTTCAAATCATTTTTAACTAGCTAATAATTTGATGAATTAAAAAGTGAGATCCTTAAATTGTATGATCTAATCTCACGTTCTGCAGGAGAGATTTGCAAAAATTTTGGCACTGCTGATATTTCCTTAAATTATCATTGAAAAAGAATTCCAAACGATTTCTGAAATTGCCATAAGCTTTCTTTCATCTTTTTCTTTGATAAGTTGGGACACTTTTTTGTCTTTAATCGCATGGGGCCAGATCCTACAGTGCTCCTATCTGTTTTTATTACCAAAGTCCCTGCAATGCGAAGCATATATCCCTTTTAAGTGGTCAGCCTAACGCCTTACCCCCAATATTCAGTTTTCACACTACAAATAGTGAGTCTTGTGTAATGAAGCACCCTTTAGATGTGCCATTATCATCCCAAAAGTAAGCAAGCCGTCAAAACTCAGTAGTTGACATTGCGATCTTAACTCATTTAACGCTCCATAATTTCCATGAGGTACGTGATAGCGTAGTGGTTAAGGCATCGGCCTTCCATCAGAAAGTGCAGGGTTCGACTCTCAATGCCGCCAAAGACCCACCAATGTTTGGTGCAATGTGGCGACATACATCCTTGTTAAATCTGTGGAATAGAAAGTCCTGTGGCTGGTCGTTGAGTAGGTGTCATGGTTGTAATAGTCTGAAGAAAATTTCCTTCCCTTCCAGATTAATGTCAAAATTGAGGGAGTGGATATTCTGGTGGTGCCATCTATCGATGGAGCTTAGAGTAAATGTGTACTTTCATCTTCCTGGTATTCTTGTTAAAGGAAAGACGCACCCTACTGACTCAAATTCACATAACTAACGTCACAGTGAGCTTAGCTTGTCCAAGTGTGTCGTCATAAGTAACAACAACTAATTTCCATAAGCGAAAATAACATATCATCGGAGGGAATTGTATAGAATTCACTACCTTCCAGTTGTGAGGATGAACCCCTTTCCAAACAGGACAACATGTCCATGTTTTTGAGCTTATTTGTTGCTGAATCAATATCATCTTTCGCGAGGAGGAAATAGTGTACTATTAGTGAAGGAATATCACCAGTACAAAGCATATTTTCCTATTTCTCTTTTCATTAGATGTTTACAGATAAAGGAGAAATATTAACTTATTTTCAAAAAAATAATTATATAAAGAAAATACGTAAAAAATTAAAAAATTAATTTTGAATATTACAGA
>CM057822.1:94087877-94578393 GCA_030067965.1 Latrodectus elegans
TTGAGTGAGCTCTAGTGTTATTTTTCATGAGAAGGAACAAATCTAAAATGCTTCATAATAAAGTATCATAATTGGTTTAATGATTCAATTCCGATATCACGACAAATCATTGATTTATTCTTAATAATGTAGTATAATCAATAAAGATGGTAGTAGACCATACTATAATTTAACGCTATCAAATAAATCTTTTTAAGTATGTGTGGATTCCTTTTAATTCCGAATGACACACTATTCTGAGATGCTACCTTACAATTATCTTATTTTGCATGATGATCTGATATAACTTACTATCAATTTCCTGTGAACAGCAAGCAGAGATTCACTGTTGACAAAACATAAATTTTATGAACATTAAAAAGTTATTTACTGTATTCATTTTTTCACCTTTGCAGTCGAAACAGCGTTACCACTAACATTTAGCTAAAACAACTGTAGCTGAGACAGATTTAGCTGATAAGCCGTTTCAGCTAAATCTTAATCTAATGATGCAATATTGTTAACGTGATAAGGAATTCTTACATTTAGCATAGGATTTTTTTCTCTTCCTCTAAGAAAACACATATTTTTCCACACATACACATTTATTTTAAGAATCAGTTATAAATTGTCTGGAAGAAAATATTAATTATGTAAACATATATATATATATAAACTATAAAAATAATATATGATTAGCCTATAAATATGTAAATTTTCAAAGATGGGTGATTCTTAGATATCAATAATTCGTAATAAATTCTTATTTTATAGAATTTTAAAGATTTCAAAATTTAATTGCAAACTTAATTATTTCTTAAAATTCTACTTTGAATACTACTGTTCAACAAAATATATTCTGATGCATTTTATCTAATATTTATATCTTCTTATTCCTTGAATTTAATCACTTATATCCTCAAGTTAATTGTAAGATATTAAATCAAAATTAATCATTAGAATCAAATTGCTACTTAAACCTATCTGATACGCTTATCTAATTTATCTAACATAATTTGACGTCAGAAAGTCTCTTGAATTCTAAATCTAGACTCAAAATTGATAACCGTAGTTAACCTAATAATTTCAAGCACTATCAATGGAAAAGATGAAAATATTATTTCCCATCCTCCAACACATAGGGAGCACCAAATATAGAAGATTTGTAACTGAATTATCAATATGATAGATCTTGGGGGTCTTTGATTTAAAACGTTTAATCATTTATAGAGATAAAAAGCTTGTACTGATTTTAATGAATAATTTGTTCAATTTTTTAACGGATTTTGATTCTTTTCTTGCGATTTCATTATACTATTTTAAAAGAACACATTTCATGAAACATGAATTATATATTATTTATTCTATGTTTGTCTTGATCTACATTAAGGAACCCATTTTAACACAATTATATTTAAATTATAAATTTCATTTAAAATATTGAAAAGTTATGCTAGGTAGAGTTTGATGTTGTTACTAATGAAACTTGGACAAGCCAAGTTCGTTAGCTGATAGCAACAAAATTTAGTCAGAAGATTGCGTCTTTCATTTAATCTGAGCACTGTGTAAGGGAAAGTACGACTTTGTAAGACTCCTTCGACAGATAGCACCACCTGGTGCCCTAACCACTAAGCTATCACGGCTATAATTTGTATATTAATGAACTATTCATCCTCAGTTATATATTTAATGTTACTATTGAACCACATCAACCTGGACTGACAGATGATCCAAGTCATTCGAAGTAATTAAAATGCAGATTAAATAAAATAACTGAGTCAAAGGACATAAAGAGATACAACTTACTGCACATAGTAAAAATGGTATCTTGAATTTAAGAGAAAGAAATATAAAACTGCATTGGAGAAAACTGAGTGTACATATATTGTTTTACTTATAATAAACATCAGATGAAAAACTATTTATAATAGGATGGTTTATGCTCATCCTCACTAAACACACTTGACATTCTCACTGGTTGGAAGAAACTACTGATATTAATGGCCATCTTATATTAAATGGCCATTTCTTCAACAATTAACTGATAAAGACGCCTCAAATGTACGGCTTAACTCATCCAAAGTCAACGCAACATTACAGCTTCTATAAAAATGCATCATTGTGTTAACTTGAATATTATTTACGCAGTATGCATATATGTTTGGTTGTTCATCTAATTATATACTTATGTTCATCTAAATGGCTATTCATATTAAGGGAAGTTCGTACAAATATGATACATTCGCCCAAGAGATTTCTCTCCAAATCTTCAGTCCTTTGTTTGGATTATAGTATTTCTGGTTTTCCCTTTGGTGTTGCCAATTTGAATTTTTGTTGCTTTTTGGATTTCATTCCAGGTTTAGTTTTTTTCCATGTATTACGTTATTGGAAAAATTTTACTGATTACTGTTTGTTTAAATGGCAACAGCGATAGAATTGCTTGGTGAAGAAAAAAAAAGTCGCAAAGCTCTCCAATGGGTTATATATCACACTAGTCTCAATACTTTACAAATATGTTGAGAAAAGTAATTGTTTTGAAATATGTGTTATCCAAAACAATTAACACTATTTGATAAAATTAATATTGGAAAATTACATAATTTTTTAAAAGAATATATGACTGAGTATCATCAATTACAATCACTTCCAAAAATTAGGTATAAAACGATAAGCAAAATAATTTAATAAGTACCGATTTCATTGACATGAAATGCAGCAATACGTATTTATAAGTTGGTAGGTAGAAAATTTATTTTCCAAAACAAACCATAACTGTTTTATAATGTAACTTTAATTAAACAAAGTTATATATTGATAGAAAGAAAACACTGCTGTACGTCTGTTCCAGGAATAGAACAAGAAGTTACAAAGATGAAAATAACTCCTTGTCTTGTCTGGAATATTCTTATTCTTTTGCTGTCTGGAATATTCTTATTCCAGACAGCAAAAGATATATATTTTTGTCTGGAATATTCTTATTCTTTTGCTTGGGAACAAAACCAGGAGTTACAAAGTTAATATAAGATGACATAAATCAATTACATTATACTATTACTAAACTCTGAGGCAGGACAGCTCATGTGGCCCACGGCCTACAGTGCCTATCTCTGTTTTGCTGACCGAGAGGCTCTGGGAGTGAAGCATATGTCCCGATTAGGTGGTCAGCCTAATGCGAAATCCCCAATGTTTAATTCCCAACCATGCTTGGTACTCAGTTTATTGATCCACTGAAAGGATGAAAGGCTGAGTTGCCCTTCCCCAACCCGAGGTTTAGGCCTGGAATTGTGCTTTGGGAGCTCGAAACGCTACTACTAAGCCTCCAAGCTTCATGATATTATAAATAAAAATACATTCCAAATCAAACAAAAAATTAAATTAATAAAATATGTCAGCACACATCTAATCTAAAATTAATAAAAGAATAAAAAAGCCTAAAATCAAAATTAATACAGTATGCAAGCATTTGTTTCCAATTCCATACAAAGCGCACTCCATATGAAGTTATCCCCTACTCTAAAGTCTAGTCATATTATTTCCCATCGTAGAGCAGTTTTGAAGTCTATGAGAGGATCTAGAAATAGGAAATGTATATGAATGTGGCTAATAATTACAATACCCTTGACACATTACGATTTTTAAGGGAATATCAGATGAAAATATACGCGCAATCTCATCACATTGGGAGTAGTCATTCACCTTATTAGTACAACTATGAGGTTTAGGAATTCATCTTTACTCAATAGAATAATAATCCTGATAACATTTTGTATAAATGTACAAATTAATTCATTATCTCTTAAGAACCCTATTTAGAACACGAAGCTTTCACTTCAGAATGATTCAAGTTTTGAATAAATTGCGTATATCTTGTAGTTTGTTTTTTTACCCTTTTTTCCTGGATTTGTAAGAGATAAATATATAATAGCAATCTAAATAAAATTTAAGCCGTGGGAAAATCAAGTTAAAAATTAATTGCACATATTTCATTGTGTACTTCCTTTTTCTATAAATAAGTTTGCTAATTTATACACGCATTCAGATTTATTTATCATTTACATTTACAGCATTCAGATTACATGAGTTTTCTAAGCATTATTTCGATTTATTACGAAGTTATTTCTAACAGAATAACTTACTATTTTCATTAATGATGCTTATAATCACAATCACGTAACTGCAAAAATGTTATAAATTTAGTTACATGAAATCATTATAAAAAGTAAAATATTAATCAAAATTTCATATAAAAAATTAGTGGTACTTTCCGTTACATACTTTCATTTTTTTGTGAAATTTTTAGTATAAACAATTCTTAATTACAAATGTAACCACATTTAAAAAACTGTTTGCTATTGGTTCATTTATCGGTGAATCGAAAATAGCTGAATCCATTACCCTTGGAAAGTTCTATTTTGCTCGCATGCTATTCATGAACACGATCTTCAATAATAAATAACATCTTTATGCTACAGAAGTACCATTGTTTCATCTTCATTATTAGTCATATACCAAATTTTTAATTGCGTAAATAAACTGATAACAAAGGCAAACAAAACAGAGCAATGAATTAAAAGAACGAAGCGATGAAAGCAAATCATCGTGTGCGATAACAGAAATAACTTCTTTTTTTCGTGTGCGATAACAGAAATAACTTCTTTTTTTACAGATAAAATGCCTAATATTACCAAAAGCGAATTGATTAACACAAAAATTCTAAACTATTAGAAAACATTTTTTTATAAAATGTTTTATGAAGATTTATGAAAACTTGCATTCAAAAAATTTAATTTACGAAAAAATAATTATACATATTAACTTTTTACTAAATTAATTTCTTCAGAACTTAATGTCTTAATGCAATGCTTCAGCACCACTTATTTAAAAAAAATGGAATTTTATGATTGATAATCCCAGAAAGATTCAGAAATATTTCATACTTAAAATTTTATATTTTCAAAATATTTGCTTATAACACAATGAGTAATATATAAAAATAAAAAAGCTTTCAAATTATGGATGTTAGATGTTTGAATCCCGAAATTTGACAAGTATTTCACATTTAGAATTAAGTTCATTCTACACTTTTCAAAACTTCTTTATTAAACTTCTAATATGTAAATATTAATAATTTTGGAATTTGATCTTAATGTTTATGATATTTTTAAGTAATATGATTTCTGACACACATTGATTTATTTCTTCATATTTATTAAGTATTTTCTGCACACAATACTACGATTTAGATAAGTCCATGATAATAATATTCTTTTAAAACTGTAAAAAGAAATCACGAGTCATTGGTTTAGAATTAGCTAATTATTCAAATGAGGGTGATTAGCATTGAGTGTTGAATTTGATGTGTTGATTATATATTTCTTCATTGCCTTTACTTTAACGCTGATGGCGCCAAATTCTTCAAATCTCATTCTACAGAATTGTTTAAATAGAATTTCATCAAATAACTTTTTAAAGGTCCGTATTGATAATAGGAAACATTAAGCAAATTGACAGAATACATTAGTACTATATCAAAGACATGGGCGCGCGCGTATGAAATTTTATGTGTCTCTGATTAAATGACTTGTAATGTATTTGGAAGTATAAATATTTGAAACTTGTTTGTCTCTTTAACTTTTTATACTAGTCTTCCCTATTTCTTTAATAAAAATAATTTGGAAGATTCTCCTAACAGATACTAAAAATGTTCTTTTTATATAAAAATGTTGTCTGTAAAATAACATATTCACCAGTTAAATTATTCGGATTTCTTACTTCGATTTCTTAGGATACATTTGCTGTAAAAATTCTAATGTGGTGTCGGTTTATTAAAAAGCAAACCTAAAGTAAAATTTATAAAAATAATTAAAAAAATTTTATTTTATTATTCAACATTATTCATTTTAATATAACTTTAAGTCCTTGGGTGTATTACTGCAAAAATATAATATTAAGTGATAATAATATAAGAATTAAAGGAATCAAAGCAAGAATATATTTCCAATTTAAATAATCAAACGTTAATTACAGTGAAAATTTTGATGTATCCCAACCTAAGTTCAATAAAAAAATTTAAAAAAAATAGAAAAATTTTTTCCTTAAATTTTATTTAGTAAGTTGAAATTTATTATCTTTTGAGATTGCATACTTTTACGTACCTTTTTTACACAAACCCTTAGATAAAATTTCAATATTTGCTTACTTTCAGTCTTATTTTTACGTATTTTACTTCCCAGCATTTTGGAAATTTTTTCTCCATATTTTTAGCAAAACTATAATTACGAAAACGATAATTATTTCAACGAAAAAACAGCATATTACTATATCTTAGAAAATTATTTCCCAATTCTAAAATTTCAATACAATTTAAAAAAAAAACATGAAAAGACATTCGGAAATTTTGGAAACTTTTATAATTAACTTAAGAGCTGAATTTCCACATTACAATAATTAAATGGAGTGGAATTTCTTAGAAATAACAGAAACAAATCAATACCAAGAATTTAAGAAACAGTGAATAGAAATTACATTTTCTTCCTCGTTTGATAGAGAGAAATAGGAGCTTGGAAACGTTCAAATTAAATCTTTTTTTGATAATATTTTCAGTTGGATGATTTTCCCCTGAAGCTGAAATTAAAAAAATAAAAATAGTTTGACGCATTGCTCTTACCATAGAGCTAGGAGCTTATTCCTTGCTCTATGGCTCTTACTGACTAACCGATATTTCATAAAAAAAAATTTTTATTTCAAACAAATTTGTAAAATTTAAATACTAAATTTATATATTCGGATTATTTAAAATATGAAAGTAAATACAATAGGATTTTATAATGGATAGTTTTATTTAAAAGATGGTATAGTAACGCACAATGGATTATGCAAAATTATATATATATATATATATATATATATACATATATATATATATATATATATATATATATATATATATATATATATATATATATATATATATATATATATATATATATATATATATATACATATATATATAATGACAGGTCACTTTTGAGGCTCTTCTGCTTGGTCCCTGTTTCTAAGTTAACAAAGACCCACCCACTGGATACCCCAAGAAATACAGTGCCATTACTTCCGCCTCTTGTAGAGCTGAAAGATGTGGAAATCCTAGTAGACGGGCATTATATAACAACAACAAATTATGTATACCGTTAAGTAGTGATATCTGCATTGTTTTCTGTCCATTCCTGTCGAATCTAATAAATGACATTAACTGTGGTTCTTAAAAATCTTCTCCTCAAATATTCCAAACCAATTGTTGATAAGCATTAGCTCATTTAACATGATGATCTAGCATAAAACCTCATACATATACATAGCGATACAGGCGATACCTTAATGTTAGTGGGTTTGAAATACTTGCCCACCACCAAGTGTCTCTTAATTTTGAACCACGCTTAAGTGACGAAGTCACAACTGAGCGGGAACCCTGCTCTCCACATGCACGCCACATCAGCGTAAGGATTTTGGAGTTCACAAATTAAGGTTGACTCGTCCCCAACCCACGAAATAAGCCAGATAGAGAATGTGGTTACTTTCCTAATAACTGGCATCGGCAAATGATACTTCACTTTGTTGATCTTAAACGGAAGCGGCGTGAAGCTAATGAGTCATTGAAGCTAGCATAAAATCACAGAAAATGCACTAAATATGAAAGGAAATTAATTTATCTCCCAAAAACAACAAATTTAAAAATTGTGCATTATTTCACTGATTAGCTGGTCGTGGCTTCTAAGGGAATAATTAATAATTGGGAGTGAAATTAAAATTTGCAGAAACAAAGAGATATTTACTTATTTGACGATATTTACAATTTATTTAACTGAGCCAAACTTTTTTTTTTCATCAGGGTAAAAGATATTACTTAATAAGAAGGTAAAATATACACTACTGGTCATTAAAATTGCTACACCAAGAAGGCGACATGCTACAAACGTGAAATTTATACAAAATGAAGAAGGTGCTGTGATATGTAAATGATTAGCTTTTCAGCACATTCAGACAAAGCAGGCGCCAGCAGCGACACCTACATTGTGTTTAAATGAGGAAATTGTTTAGCCGGTTCCTCATACACAAATTGCATTTGAACGTTGTTGCCTGGTGAAAAGCTGTTGTGATGCCTCGTGTAAGAAGGAGAAATGCGTACCAACACGTTTCTGACTTTGATAAAGGTCGAATTGTAACGTACCGGGATTGCGGTTTATCTTATCGCAGTATTGCTGCTTGCGTCGGTCGAGATCTGTTAGCAGAATATGGTGACTGTTAGCAGAATATGGTGACTGTTAGCAGAATATGGTGACTGTTAGCAGAATATGGTGACTGTTAGCAGAATATGGTGACTGTTAGCAGAATATGGTGACTGTTAGCAGAATATGGAATCGATGGGTTCAGGATGATAATACGGAACGCCATGCGGGATCTCAATGGCCACATATTACTAGCAGCCGAGAAGACAGGCATATTATCCGCATGGCCGTAATGGATCGTACAACCACGACACGAGCCGTGAGTCAAGAAACGGGGTAGTTTGGAAGACAACAAGTGTCTGCACGAACAGTTCGACGACGTTTGCAGCAGCATGGACTCTCAGCTCGGAGACCAAGGCTGCGGCTTCTCTTGACGCTGCGTCGTAGACAAGAGCGCCTTCAATGGTGTGATCAACGACGAACCTGGGGGCACGAATGGCGAGACGTCATCTTTTCAGATGAATCCAGGTTCTGTGTACAGCATCATGATGATCGCATCCATGTTTAACAGCATCGTGGTGAACGCACACTGGCAGCGTGCATTCGTCATCGTCATACTGGCACATCACCTGGCGTGATGGTATGGGGTGCCATTGGATACACGTCTTGGTCACCTCCTGTTCACATTGACGGTGCTTTGAACAGTGCACGTTACATTTCTGGTATACTACGACCCGTGGCTCTACCCTTTATTCGAGCCCTGCGAAACCCTACGTTTCAGCAGGATAATGCCCGACCGCATGTTGCCGGTATTGTACGGACCTTCCTTTATAAGGAACATGTTCGGCTTTTGCCCTGGCCAGCACGTTCTCCAGATCTTCCACCAATAGAAAACGTCTGGTCAATGGTTGCCAAGCGACTGGCTCGTCACCAAACGCCAGTCACTACGGTTGATGAACTGTGGCATCGTGCTGAAGCTGCATGGGCATCTGTACCTTTACATGCAATCCAATCTCTGTTTAAATCAATGCCCAGGCGTATAACTGCTGTTATTACTGCCAGAAGTGGTTGTTCTGGGTACTGATTTCTCAAGATCTATCCAGCCAAATGTTTTGAAAATTTAATCACTTGTTATTTCTAGTATAATATATTTGTCCAATAAATATCATTTTGTTATCTGCATTTCTTCCTGGTGTAGCAATTTCAATGGCCAGTAATGTATTTCCACTAGGGTATAAAGCTTATAATGGATCGACTAAAATTCAATCGAATGAGTTGAGATTGTATTTTTTAGTTACGAATTAAATATTTATTATAATCGGGACTTCTTTTATCCGTCATTCGTTTTATCAGAAGTGTATTTTAGAGAGCCAAAAATATTCGCTATAAAAGACAAAAACAATATTTTTTCAAAAGTAAAAAAAATGTAATTATTATTTTTATTATTATCAAAAAATAACACTATAAGAAGATATGGGTATTCATTAAAATACATTTTTTTCTGTTCCTAGCTGTTATGCATAGATGATAATTTTAAAATGGAGAAAGAACTTTATGGCTCAGTTGTTGATGCGAGCAGAAATCCGGAGCAGATTGCATCATTGTATAGGTAACTTAACAGTGAGTTCAAACTAACCTTAACTACAGTTTAAGTTAATTATAAATATTGCACAATCAATATATCAAAACGAACTACAACTTATATATTAATTTAATCAGGGGCTAAAATATTCAAATATTTCATTTCTTGACGATAGTTTAAGATGAATTAAAAACAAATCTGAACTTAAAAAAAGCAGCGCCAAAATGCAAATAATTATACAATTAGTAAAAATTTACAAAAAATTTCCACGTTTCTTAAAAAAAATTTAAAAATAGAAATTCGAACACTGTTTAGTAAATTTTAAACGGTTATATGTAATACATATATCTTAATAATATAATAATTAAAATTTAAAAAATTACTGTTAATTATTATATTATTAGGACAATTAAAATTAAAAATTATTATTTTTAAAGTAAAGTAAGAATAGTTTAATTAGCAAAAAAAATAATTCCACGAAAACAAGACACGCCCTGACACATACTCACAACCCAAAATTTAAATCTTTGATTGGACAAAATAAGATTTTGAATTACATATAAAAGTTTATATATAGGTAGATAGATAGATATAATATTGAATTATATAATATAATATTATATATATGTATATATAATATTGAATTAAATAAAATGGTAATATAATTCATATACTTAAATTATAATCCAAATGTGTATATATAAATAAGTGTTAGTGTATGAGTCTTCATTCGTTAATATATGAAAAGGTTGAATGTAATTAATAATTTTTAGGGTAAGAAAATAATTGTGAAATTTTTGTTTTATATTAGATCAAACATTTTTTACCAAAATATTTCATTTTTAAAATATTTTTCTCAAAAGAAAAAACGTTATTATTGATAAAGAAAGTAAAGAACTAAAAAAAAAAATAAAAATAAGCTACATAGATTAAAAAAAAAAAAAAAATTAAAACACCGCTGCAAGGAAAATGGAAGTATACAAATACAACCATTTTATCACATTAATATTTTTAAATGTAAAAAGTGATTGGTTATATATGCATATTTAATCTGCATAAATTGCAACAGAAAATAGTTTACGATAATAATTAAAAAATATGCAAATGAAATATCAACCTGGCAATTACTAATTGGAAGAATTTTGAACTTATAACCATCCTATCACACAAACTAAGTTTTAGAAATTTGTTTGTGCATCAATTGTTATTTTGAAAATAAATTGTTTACATTTTCAATCCTTTAAACTAGAACAACTAAAAAATCAATCTAATAATCATTAAAGCAAATAAGACTAGTTTAATAATAAATTTAGTAACAAAAATATATGTAGTTAAAACATTCATACTTTTTAATATTATAATGTATTTTGAAATTTTAGCAAACAAATTTAATTATTTAAAATTTATTACTTATTAAAAGAATACTAATATATAAAATGTTAATAATGTAAAATTCTTTTAATTTTTTTTTTAATTTTAAAATCAATGAATTAAATATCGGAAATACAATTCATTTCATAATTGAAACTGTTTATATACGTCGTTACACATTATTAAAAATTTTAAACATAATATTAAATTTAATGCGTTAAAATACTTTATAAGCCCTTTAGATAAAAAAAAAAAAATCCTACAACTTCTCTCATAAAATTGTATTATTAAAAAATTTAACAATTTCCTCATTACTAGCAATTTTTTTTCTTTTTCATTTTTCTGTTAAAATTTCCCGAAATGTAACAATAAAAATGATTTATACTCGGCAAAGTTTCTAAATGAAATCACGTGCTAATCTTTAGATATAAATGCTTCTGTTCAAGGACATTTTTTCCTACTTTATTTTTTATAATTTCAATTATTGTCTTAAAGGAAAATAGTTTTCCCTTGTTCTTTTAAATAAGCTATTAAATCGCCAAATAGTGCAAGTTTTCCCAGTCACCACTATAACCTTATCACGCATTGCGCTATTCAAGAGCAGCTTTCTTCAATTCTTTTAATTTTACAACAAGTACTCCAAGTTTGGCGATATATCTGTTTCTTGGCAATTTAGTGGAAGCATTTTTAGAGAAAAAATTACAACAGAGATACAATGTTATGTAAATTAAAGGAACAATGTAAAAAATTGAAATTTCGTAAACATTATTGTAAAACATTAAAACATAAGTAAGAATTCATATTGTTAATATGAAAATTATATTTCTTTTTAGAAAAGGAATAATCTGATGCAATAAAATATAATTAATATTTTGCTGCTCCTATTAAAAATAAATATTAAATGAAATGAACTCAGAAAAAACATTTAAAAAATTGCATGTTACATTAACAGTTACATGTAGTTAAAAAAAATAAAGAGCTATCATAATAGTTTATTATATCGAACTACAAAAAAAATTATATAATCTACAATTAATTTTATTTAGTTCATAACATCTGTGAGTTGATTTAAATTTTTATCATTAACCTTTTACTACCTTCCAATTTACGAAATTTAAGAAAAATATAATAATTTATAATTATAATAAATAAAAAATATAAACTTTATCAATTTATACATTTTGTTTATCTAAAAAAAAATTAATTTCTACCTCTGCAGTTGAAAATTTGAGTACATTATTAAGTGATTTTGGGTTAAATAAGCGAAGATACAAATGCGTGCATTAGGACACTTTACATCGAATTTTTCTTAATTATACTATAATGTTATCAAAAGCATGGTCATTATGCTCATAATTAGTTTTGAAAGAGTCATATGAAGAATACTGAAATAATACTCAAATGCTTGTACAATAAATAAATGTTGAATGGACAATTTCATTCCATTTATTTATTTTCATTATTTTCCATTCATTGTGATCAGATAAATTTATTTAATTCATAAAATATTATGTTCACATATTTAATGATTTGATAGTTTAAAATTTGCAAACTAAATTTTTAATATATATATATATAATTTTATAATGTAAAAAAATATTCTAAAATATTTTAACTTTGAATTTATGTTTTATTAATTTAGAAAGGATGATAAAATGTAAAAATTCACGAACAAAAGCACTGTTTAAAATAATGAAATTAACTATGAAGTTTAAACTATAATGAAAAAATTTACATATATTTTTATACTAATTATTTTTTGCACTAATTATTAAAATTAATTAACAGTTAATTTCCTATTTTCCAAGTAATTCTGTAATTACAGGTGCTAGTTAATAATACTGAGAGTTTATTTTTTATTCAATTGTGGAAAAATATTTAAATGAGAATTTTAAAAATAAAAGTTTTACACTCTCATTTTTAAAAATTAAAAAAAATGAGAAATTTATTCATTTAATTTAATATACACACATTTGTTAAAAAAAAAATTTAAATGTGTGTATATTAAATTTGTAAAAAAAAATTAATTTATAATGAAAAGACATTTATTTCTTGTTTAAAATATAATATTAAAAAAATTAACAAAAAATGCGCAACTATTTTCTTGTTGAGGATTTTTGTGTGTGTGTCGTAAAAAGTATTAAAAAATCCTATACAAAAAATAAAGTCTAGTAGTTAATTTCAGTATTTTTTTTAATCTAAGCAAAATAGAACTTTAAATTAAATATTAACTAGTCTTTATATACATATATAGATATAGATAATTATTTTTATGTCTTTTTAACTAAAAGGCCTAGGGAAGGAAAACAATTTTGTAAATTACAGTGATACAGTGAAACTTTCTCAAAAGAAACGTGCAGAAATTGTTTACTATTTAAATGACATTTATTTATATTTGGAGTTTCCAGTATAATTCAAAATGACAATGATTTCGCATGTTCAGAAATCAAATTGTGAAAGAAGCTTGCACAATATGGTTAGATTTGAAAATTGTACATGGAAAATTTAGACACAGAAAGACTCCAAGTTTAGCTTAGTGTGCGAATCAGAATGTTGAAAAAAGATAAGTTTATTGTTTAAAAGCATATAACCAGTTAATAATCCTAAGGAATATATTGTTGAATCCTAGAAGAGCCCACATCCTTGGTAGGAAATAATTTGGTTGGCTATAATTATGGCTGGCGTCAATCTTGATAACCCTTCTTTGGTACATTAGATATGGTAAACGAAACTATTTCTGGAATTGTTTTCTATCTTGGCACTTTTTTCAGTTTGTCGCCGAGGATATGGGCTCTCCCAGGGTTTTACCGAATACATTTTGCACAATTTATAATAAACATGTCATTTCATGAAGATATCAAGTGTACTCTTTATAAAGCAATGTTTGGGCTAGCTTTAAAAGTAGATTTGAAAACACTTTCTTTCCCATACGACTCCATCCAATATCTTAAAACCCAAGAAGAAATTCATTCCTTAATCGAAATAGTTTAATAACACTTCTCTTAAAATCAATAGCAAAATAGAAGATGAATAAAATGTGAAAAATGACGATCCATTGCTAAATCAGAGTTTACTTGCAATTGATTTTGTTATTTAAAATATAATATGATGAATGGATCCACTTTAACCAAACATAATTTCACTGTGAAAAAACAAGTAAGAAAAAAAGTGTAAAAAATTTTAGAATTACAGATAAAAAAGACACTAAAGTTTCAAATCTTATATTTTCTTCTGGTTATTTTAGTTACACTACAATTACAAGATGTATACTGAGGAAGAGGTGACCCACAAAATTTATTAGGGAAGATATTAAAAGAGAGAGTTCACAACTAAAACATTTATCTTTTAGGTGCAAAACAAGGAAAATTTTCTTAGTAGTTTACAAGTAGTATAGTTATTTTATAACATTGGCATCACGATAAGTTGTTAAACAATTAATAAACTTTCTATTCGAAAAACACACAAACGCCATTAACCCCACATGTCAGAGTATATTTAAAAACAATCTATATAGTCTGTTTATAAGATGTGTTTTGTATTTAATGTTTTTGAAAATGCGATTAAAAAATGTTGGTTTACCTCATTCGGAAAAACGTTCAATGGAAATTTTTCAAACTTGCAAGATTATTCCATTACGTAAGAATACATGAATACCAAATAAATAATTCATGGAATTATCATTTTATTTAAAAAATCTTTATTGATTGCAATATAACTGTAAACTACTTAATCATTGCCCGTATCGTTAAATTACAAAACTTAATTATAAAACAAATTAAATTCTGAAATTTTCTACAAAATAACGCTGCAAAATAAAGTGATATTTAACATAAATTTTCAGAAAAAAATTTATGTACAAACAGCAAAAATTGAGAATTGCAGTTCTTAGCTATAAAAATAATTGCTGCTTATTGGTTAAAACTTGTCTTACACAACCAATAAGAGATCACTATTTTGATAGATTCTATGCGTACTGAAATTGTCAACACTTAATGGCTATTAATACAATATACTTCTAAATGGCACAAAAATGTATGAATAAATTTATATTATATATCGAAGTTTAATGGGTAATATATCGTCTTATGCATCTTATCCTTTTCGAATATTTAAAATTGCAAAACGAGGATTGTATGTAACGATTTCAATTCGGCACATAATTACAATCGAAATGAAAAATAATTGGTAAAAAAACGTAATTGAAGTTATATCCAAAAGTTTTTTTACGAAGAAAAATTTCAAATAGTGAAAAAACGTTAGTCAAAATTTAATTTTAAAATAATTTTCAAATTTTTAATTTAGATAAATTACAGATAAATATTTCATATCAAAAACAAATTACTGATCAAAAATTGACTCCAATAAAAATAATACATACATCATTTTTGAGCGAGTTCAGTTTATAGTAGACTTTGACAAATTAAAATATTAATGAAATGAAAGTATTCACTCTAAAAAAATAATTAAAAAGTATATATGCAAGTTTAAATGATTGAATTTCATGTGTACTGGTCAATAGATTTGAACGCATTAATAATTATGAAATTAACAACTAGAAAAACGTAACCTTTTTTTAATGCTTCAAAATCTCTTACCTAACTTTTGATTCATTGATTAAGGATAAAACCAAAACGATTTATATCAGGATTTCTTAAAATGTTTAAATTAGGCAAAAACGCTTATGTTGCTTGTATTAAACGAGCTAATATTATTGTAATAATCTTCGCTTTGTTTAAACAGCAGTGTTACTGTTCCAAAAATAAGATTTCGATAATGAATGAGGCTCGTTTATATTAACTAACGAGACTAGTGTTTATGATGGTACTGATGAAATGCCCCTATACGCTCGATAACATGCCCATTCATTAGAATGTTTATGTGACTCGACTTAACTGCTTTTTCCGCTGAAGCGAGCGAGAAGAATAATCTCTTCTTTTTCAAAGCACTCATTTACCGCTGATATGATCTTATTGATGCAGCTACTTCACTGTATCAATCAACGCCCATTTTCAAACACTTCTGAGTTTTTCCACAGCCTTTGAAGGGGCATATTGTGGCGATATTTTGCTTTTACAAACCACACGTGTAGCTTGAATGAATTTTAATATCTGATATACGTTGTGTGTTATGTAAACTCTACTACTAAAAGGTTTTTTTACGACGCAGTAGTATAAGTGCTTTGTGGCACTAATGAATGAAAATTCGGCAAAAAACATGTTATTTGGAAAAAATACTGATTAAAAAAAAAAAGAGACTTATAAACAGTGTCTTATACCTCATTTGCATTGATTTTTTAAACACGTTTGAATCTCAAATGAGCTATTTTGCGATGGCAACTTATAATTTAAATAAATTGGAGCTGATTTATCATAAATCACTTTGGAAAACTGATTTAAATATTTTTAAACTGATCCATCTTCATTTTGCATTCTGCTATATTATTCTCATTGATTCTTGAAATATATTTGAGGTTCGATCAAAATAAATATAAAAATGATCCATCGTCACTTTACATTCTTATATATTATTCACAGTGATTCTTGAAATATATTTGATGTTCGATAAAAATAAATATGAAAGCAAAATATAAAAAAATGAAGCAGAATTATTTATAAAAATAATTAACTGAACAGCAAAAAAATTACGATTCACTTTGAGAAAAAATTGAAATGTCAACATTTTTTAGTTTTGGATTCATCATATTTAACACACACACACATATATATATATATATATATATATATATATATATATACAGCTTAATGTTTATGTTAAATAAGATTTAACCTTAAAAATTTAAGGTTAAATCTGCCTCTGAAATGAGTACAGTTTGAACGGGGTATTAAATATAAAAAGCATTGAAAGAAATGTCTGTAATCTTGTATAAATTGTCCTTACTTGCATTTTTCTTCGATTAGTTAATGTTATAAAGATGAGAAATCGCAAAATTTTAATTCATAGTAGTAAATACGAGTCTAATGTTAGTTCAAAATAAGTTCGAATAGTTCTGTATGAATTATTGAGAAACATATTAAACTGTTAAAGCAATTTAAAATTTATTCACAGTACAAAATTGGAAACATATTTATGTTTCTTTACAAACGATTTGGGGACTCTGGGAATGTCTTAAAAATGTATACTAGGGTCTGCAATTTAATAAATTAGAAATTTACGATAGAAAAATTATCATCTACATATAGATATAATAATAGTTATTATAGTATATTACAATTAGTTATTATGATTATTTTCTAAATTTAATGTTTTTTACCATTTTTACTCATTGTGGAATATTTCTGATGAAAATACGCCTGTATTATTCACAAGCATTTTAAAATTATTGATTATGTATAGTCACTTCAAGCAATATACGTTAATTAACACTGAGAATGATAAAATTCAAAGATGAATGGTTTTAATAAGTTTTTAACCAATAATTCTTAACAAAATTTGTTTAAACCGCAGTCTTAGATAAAATTATTTTTAAAAAAGTGCAATTTTTTCTAAAATGCCATAAAAATAAATAAAACAACAGTTATTTTCTAGGGAATTATATACTCTCTCTCTCAATTTGAAATATATTCTGATGTCACTATCTCCAATATGAAGTTTTTAGCTGAGCAGAGCTGAAAAAAATGGTTGCGCAAAGACGTCTCCAGTGGCATCACATAAGACAGATAGAAAATCGGTAAAACGTATCTGCAGTATTCAAGCAATTATTTTAAAAATGTGAATCACATGACTCGTTTTGCCGTATCACTGTTGCTCATCAACACCATTTGCTGCTTATCAAATCTTCAATGGTTTCATCTCAGCAGCCAGAAATGGATTAAAATTTCGTGATACGATGTTGGGTTTGGTGGCACAAGTGTGTGTGTGTGTCCAGTCATACACATTTCAACTATTTATAACACAATTGAAACCTTTCGTTTTCTGTGCTACATTGGGTACATCCTAAAGTATCAGCAATTTGAAATTATTTAATTTTAGACGCGTATTCATTCTAGTGTCCTACATCAATGAAAGCCATTTCTGGTTGGTTACCCACTTTTTTTCTTTTTTGTATCGATGTTGATTTACCCTCGTTTTTCTCCCAATTAAAATATTCGAAAAGAGATTTAAATTATTTATATAATTTTTTTAATAAGAATTTAATATATTAACAATTTTTATTTAATAATCGTTTGTTTTTAATAATATAAAGAATGTGAGAAGTTGTTTGCAAATGCAAAAGAAAAATCAGTAGGAATAATTTGCATTAACATAAAATGTTCACTTCTCCGCATTATTATTAAATATTTATATAAAAATCATTTCTCAATTTAAACTATGAAATACAGCAAAAAAGTAAATTTACTTCGTAAAACATATACAAATGGCGTATAGTTTTCTCCAGATTACATAATTGCATTTCATCCTGATAAACAATTTTATTAAGATATTAATTCATTTAATTACTTGTTTTTAATAATACAAAGAATGTATAAAATTGTTTGCAAATACAGAAGAAAAAAAATCAACAGAAATAATCAGCATGGAAACATAAAATGTTGATTTTTTCCTCATCATTATTAAATATTTTGATAAAAACAATTCCACAATTTAAATCATGAAATAAAGCCAAATAGTACATTTACATAAAAAAAATTATACAAATGACGTATAGTTTTCTCCTGAGTGCATAATTACACAACATCATGATTCCATAATATTCTTATCATTATCTAATTCATCACGGACAAAAATGTTAATATGTTATTATAATGTGTTATTTCACACTATTCACTATCAAAGAGAAATGAATTTAAAAAAATTTTTAAGAAATATAAATTGATGCAATAAACTACATGACCATAAAATTTACATAAAGAATAATAATTATGATATATATATATATATATATATATATATATACACACACACACACATTTAAATATATTAAGTCCAAAACTATTTGTTCTGTTCGGAAAGTCATTTTTTTCATTTTTCATGAAAATGAAAAACGTGCAGCAAATAAATATTGTATTGCATTGCATTGCACATTGTCTATTCTAGTCCAATAGCTTTTACCATCTTTCTAGTAGTAGCACGATTCCACAGACATAAAATGGTTGGTTTTTATTAGCAAAAAGCTGATCCATGAAGGAAAAACGAAAGTATTTTCCGAACACAATCTATGTATTTTTTTCAGATATTATTTTATGTACTTTTTTTAGTCATATTAAAACATTTCAACAACGTATTTAATTAAAATATGTTTTAAAGGCTGTTAACAATGTTTCCTAACTACAAGTAGAACAGAATTCAAATTATCATTATTTAATCCATAAAATTATTATTATTTAATACATCTTAAAGGATAGCCTGACAGTTGAAAGTTGTATTTAGACATGAATATCCGACGCAGTTTGTCTTCTAGGAATCTTTTCACAAATAGAACTATGTAGAACTTATTTTCCGTTATTCGAAAATGGCCGGATTCTAAATCGGATTCTCGGAGACCAAGAACACGACGATATTACGATTTAATGAGACCAATTATGATTGACACAAAACATTTTACACAATAAACAATTTGACCACTAGAACTATAAAAACGGTTTAATGGATAACTTCAAAAACCATTACAACCAAAAATATTTTTCGATGTAAATTAGGAACAGCGTTTTTGTATAGCTTGTTTCATACACTGTATTTGGTAAAGTTATTTAAGTCATGTATCACAACCAAATTAAAATATACATTGTATTACCAATATTTCCAAATTGTAAAAGAATCATTTAATCTTAATTTAATTAATAACGAATTAACTATAAAAAAGAATAATTTAACATTAATATAAGAGAATCATTTAAGATCTTCGTATGTTTGACTTCAGTTTAAATATATGAAGCCTTAGATCTCATTATATGTGTCAAAAAAATAATAAAAGTTACATTTTAAATATTTTACATGTTAAAAATTATTAACAAAATAAAACTTTTAAAAAGTATTATAAAATTGCAGCTAAATACCTATTTTTCAAATTGTTTCATTTAGGATACCAATTAGCTCATTTATTAACATATTTTTACTATGTTTAGCTCATTTATAAACATATTTCCCGCTTTTAACAGGACGAGCAACAGAAGTGAAGCCGGCCAACTTGCCTAATGGTCAGCGTGACTGACTGCGGATAGGGAGGTCCTGGGTTCGAATCCCGGTTCGGGCATGGATGTATTTTCTCTATCTATCCTGTCTTTGTCCTTTCCTTGTATGAATAGGTTGTGAATGGTTGCCTACCCTATAAACAGGTCCCTATGGCATGTGTGTGTACTGAGGAAGTCGGACTCCACACCAAATATGGTTCAGTTGGAAAAGTGGAGCAACACACCCCATATTGTCAGCCTAGCTGGCACAAGACAAAAAAAAAAAAAAAAAAGAAAAAAAAAAAGAAAACAGAAGTGAAGGAAACATATAATGGTGCAACCAATGGGTGTGCCCTCAAAGTGGGTAAGTCTTTTTAAATTAGAAGCAGAAAACAAGAAGGAAATCCCATATTTGTCTTGTCTCCCCCCAGAGGTAACAGTTCACATGGAGGATATTGCAATCATGACATATTTTACGTGCTTCAGCAATCTTTAGTGAACACATCGGATCTTCAATTGGGTCGGGAATCGAAATCGCTATCTTCCGATGATGAAAGCGAAAGCCCTTACCAATCAAGCCACTGCAGCCTCTCATTTATGAACAAATACTTTAAATTCAAACAACTAATCCATAAATTATACTTGTGCCACAACGTTTTCTTGTCATAAAGTAGTGTTTGTTTGTCGCTCAACGGTCATTTTTTGCACGCAAGGGCTAAGTAGACCGGGACCTACGGCTTAAAGTGGATTCCGAACCACTACAAACATCCAGGACCAATGTGGGATTCGAACCCACGAACTGTTGAACAGAAGGCAAGAGCGCTAACTATTCAGCTGCCAGCTCGGCAAAGTACACAAAGGAATTTGAAACTCAGTTTAATAAACAGAACAAAATAAAAGTAAAATAGAATACCAGTATAGTCAACTTCGTCAAGAGATGTTACTCTCATTGATACACAAATATGGTTTTTATGTAATAGACAAGCACAATTGTCGTTAAAGAAAAGCCACTTTGTCAAGGGATGTTGACCTCATTGGTACATAAATATGGTTTTTCTGTAATGGACAAGCGCAATCAGTTCTACATCTGGGCCGCAGTGTCCTGGTTGACTAGGGCGTCATTCAAAAATATCGAAAGGTTGTGAGTTCGATTCCCGGTTTAACTGAAGATTCGTCGTGTTCATTAAAGGCGGGCGGGGTACGTTAAAAATGTCGTAATAGCAATGTCCTCCAAGTGAAATGATACCTCAAGGGGGCAGACCAAGTATTAGGGATCTTCTTGGTCCCTGCTTCAAAATCACAAAGACATTAACTGGCTGCTTTTATACAACTCGAAGAGCCCTACTGAGGGCTAAGTAGTCAAGTGGGCTGTTGCAACAACATGGCAATGTAAGAAGAAACTGTTACTAAATACATGCTACACTTTGTAGAATTAGAGGACTATATAAAATTTTATCTTTATATAGAACACCATATTTGTAGGATTAGGTTACAAGAATTTTCATTTAACAATTTTTTTAAGGAATCCACTAAACATGTACTCTTAAAGTAATGTGTTATTTTATTTTAAACATGTTTGCTATTGTTTTTTCTTTAAAAATCCGATCTCAATATATTTATAAGACACTAGATACCCTGCTTAATCTATGATCGAAATATAAGTTCTGATCCTAGATATATGACATGAATGATAAAAATTTAGTTTCATGGCTATATTTATATTTCAACATTTAGGTCATCAATGTTCGACAGTTTCTTCCTCTAAATAATGTTCTTTTTCAATCCTTAAGGGAGTAAGTTGTTGCAGCAAAATTCCTATACCAATAGTGTTGAAATTTCCTTTGTTTAGGGAATACTTTAAAAATAATTGTACCATAAAACTGTTAGAATTTTTTTTTTAATAATTAAATAAAAAATTCACCAGATCATTATTTTATATTGTTTATCTTTTTGAAAAAAAAGTGTGCAGTGGTGTTTTGTTAGATGTGGTCTAGGTGACTACAGAATTCTTTCTCCTTCTTCAAACTATATTCTAGCAAAAACACAACCCATCTTTGAAAGAAATATGAACGATATTACACCATTAATGACAAGAATGTAGTTCTCTTTAGTATTTGACAGAATAAACATATCTAATGAAAAATCGCGCATAACACAAATAATGAGCATTGCATTCTAATTGTTGTTAAAAACAAAAGAAGCAGCTAAAAACAAATTCAACTAATTATAGAATTGATAACAAGTGCATAGTGAAAAGAAAATGTGCTAAAACTGAGGTAAGAAAATGGTGTCAATACTTACTAGCACAGGCAGACAATATTTTACAAAAATAAAAATTCAAATGGTGAAAATAAAATTTTTAATAAAGATATTTACATTATGAAAAAAAGAAAATGTTTTAATTATTCGCTCATGAAATATTCTAGCTTATATTAAATTTCAAATAAAATTAGTTAATAATTTCCTAATTTTGGACTCATTAAACCTCAAATTATCAAAAATTTAATACAAAAAATAAATCAAATTTTCCATATGGGTGTATAATATTTGGAAATATGCAATGAAGCAAAATATTAGCCATAAAAAATTATTAGCAACGATAAAGTAAATTTTCTAAAATCAATTAACTTAAAGTAAAAAATTAAGTCTTCTATCATCAACAAAATAAATTTATTTTTATAACAATAGCAACAGGTATATGATGAACTGGTGCATATATCACAAAACCAGATGAGTAAATAGAGTTTAAGACAGAAAGTCAAGTTTGTGAGACAGTAAATCACAAGTTTGAGACAGTAAATCACAAGTTTGAGACAGTAAATATATTATTATAAAGAACCTATATCACAAAAAATTATACAGTAAATTTTAAATATTTAAAATTCTTTAAACTGTTCCTATCAGATTTTTAGCAACATTTCTTAATTATTAAACATCTATTTGAAGTCAAAAAATATACAAAAATTTGAATACACTTCATATCCGAAATATTTTCAAGTATAACATTAATAAAAATTTTAACAGAAAACCATAATGATAAGGACATGATTAAAAACTAGTAATAAGATAAGTTATGATTCAATATTTTTATAAAATTTTACAGCATTTGGCATTTTTTACATTTAATTAAAAATTACAAATTTCCTCAATGAAAATTAGTAAGCAAATGTAATACAAGTAAAAATATTCAAAAATATTTGATAAAGTATTTTTAATAGAATTACTTGATAAACTATTTTTAATATTTTTTAAAACAATGTATAAATCTGTTCTATGAATATTTCAGATACTAAAATTCATATAAAGATTTTTCATTTGAAAAATTTATTTCTAAATAGTAATAAATAATTTAAAAATAATAAATACTATATTATTGCTATATAACATTTAAAACTCAAGATTATTATCATAACACAAGATTTATCATCAACATAAGACATTTAACATATCTTATCATTCTACAGTAAAACATTTATAACTCAAAAATTTGCGCAATCATTAGAATTATTAAAAATTTTAATACGATAAAAACTTAACAATTCTATTGCAATGCGAAAAAACCTGAATAAATTAAAATAATACAATATAAATATACAGAAACAAAATTAAATTACAATGTTTAAGGCAAATTTTGAAAATTAATAAAATAATTCAATATAAGATAAAATATTTATTAAAAACTTAAAGTAATTAATCTGAAATAACATACTAAATCAAATTACCTATAATGAAGTTTAGAAAAATTCAGGAACAATAAATTATGGATTTATTTATATTAACTGGAAGATATTAAGTTTCAAGAAAAATGAAAAACATTATATATATATTAGGTTAAAATAATACTTTTATAATAACATATTTTAAAGCAAGACAAAAAATGGAATTTTTCTTAAATTATATGATACTGCTTTTCAAAGTATAAAAATTCTAAAATCATTTACTATGGATGAAAGTGTAAAGATTATTCCTTTATTTTATAATATTAAAACAGATTAATAAAGAAATACATCAATCTCTTTATAAAGGACATAACAATGGTTTCCCTTCAAGACCAGCAAGAATATTTTTTGCAGTTAAAATGCCCATAGTAGTTCTAGTTTCAACAGTAGCACTTCCAATGTGAGGCAACAACACTACATCAAAAAAAAGTTAAATTAGAATTATAATTTTTCAAGATCAATATTATAATTCATACAGAACAAAGAGAATTCAAAATGTCTACAATCAAATTATTTGCAAATTAACTATTGTAAAACAGCAATAATTTATATTTTAAGTTTGGTGCATAATTAATAATGTGTTATTTCTTACATTATTGAAATTACATAATTCAAATATAATTTTAGTCAACTGTATCAATTTCGATTTGAACCAAAATTTTAAATATGCAATTGAAATTTAAAATTAAGTTACTCAACCAAAATAGCTTCTTTAAGGCTTGACATTAAAACAAATCATTTTAAAATTCCTCATAATTCTATACAATGCTTATAGTAAAAGTAAAACATTTCAAGTAAAAAATACATTGATTCAATGTAATATTCCATTTAAATATTGCCTGCATATATTTTCACACTGAATCCAAAGATTAAAAAAAAAAAAAAAAACCATATCTACATTCTAAAACTAATAATCTCCAAAGAATTTTTAAAATATTCAAGCTTATTTATTCCTCAACTATCTGGACCCAAATTCACTAATTCCAAAAATATGCTATACGAGTGAAAATAAAACAGTTAAAATGCATGAGCAGAAAGTGGTAGATTTAAGTTTAAAGAAATCAAAGCACAATAACAAGTGATTTTGCTATGGCATAATACACTTATTAATACATCAATATTATAATCCCTTTATTAATACAATATGCTTAGTAATTTGTAGGGTTATCCTTGCTTGCAACAAATTCAGCAATACCTCTAGATAGACTCAATGAGCGTCTGAAAATATCCCTGAGGTTTTGCTGCAAACTCTCTTTTAGCCACATGTCACAGTTCATCTTTTGAATACATGAATGGCTAGCTAAGCAAATGAAGTCCAATCACATTAAAAACATTTTCTATTAGTAAAACATCTGGAAAAACATGATGACAGAGTATCATCTGAATATTTTGCACAACATGTTGGCAAATTTACACTTTATATAATCACACATTATATTTATGTTGAATAGTTTTCAGCTTATCCTTAAAAAAGGGTAGCATCATTGGAGATTTGGCTTGGCTTATTTGCTACTCGACAATCCTGTTTGAAACATGTAAGCTAATCAAACTAAAATCTTCTGCTTAATTTAATAAATTCCAAAACACAGAAAAACACTAAACCCAAGGTTGGATTGGAAACCACAAATTATTCAATGATTGGAGGGGTTGCATCACTTATATCGTTTAGCTGTAATTTTACCGAAAATAACGAGGGAGGTTATCTCAATCATAGGTAATGATGCTACATTGTTGTGTGTTATGGCACTCCACAAATGCCACCAGATTTAATCTGTCATGAATCTGTAACCAAAATTACATACAGAAAAGCTTGAATCATCAAGCTTCCGATTTCTACCTTAAAACTTTAGCCAAAATTTGAGTTTTAGTGAAAATTAACTTTTAACCCATTATGTAAAAAAGCAAAGAAAACTATTACTATATATTTGAATGAAAATGTGAGTACTCGAAACATATACTTCTTACATCAATACTTTCATAAGTATTCGAGCTACAAAATTAATTCAAGTCAAAACATAAATCTTTAAAATTTGCATGTAATTGATATTGATGAATTCATGGAATTAATTTTGACACAGTACTTTAATTCATAAAAATATTGATAACAACATATTAGTATTTTGAATATTTTTTTTATCAATTTATTATGTGAAAAACAAAATATGTAATCTTTGAGACTTTTACTATGAAATGCCCCCCTTAGTCCTGTTAGTGACCTCACCATGGCAAGGGGGTGTTCCTGGGAGGAGTGGACGAAGTACGTCGGGAGTTTTTACTCCTGGTAGGGTCACCCAAGGCGTGAAAGCCAATCCATAATCCCCAGCTAACACTAACAGGCATGGAGCTAAGACAGTCTTCTTCCTCATGATGCTCCAGTCTTCGGACTACAGAAGATGCACTTTTTCTCCTTTAGACCTTCCCCCTCTATCTTAAACGCCATGGATACCAAGCTTCTCCTGAGCATACCCTGAATTGTATAAATATACTATGGGGCAAAATCTACACTTCTCCCCTCCTTGTCATCGAATTCCTCTCAGTGAACAGATTATTAGATTTGGTCTGACTCTGTCAGACCCTTGGAGATAAGCAATAACAACTATGAAATGTTTCACTATAATTATATTTAAAACATTTTGAAAATAGAAGAGTTTATATTTAATGGAGATTAATCTACAAATAACCTTATATAAGTATCTATGATTTTGGTAATGTATTTCACCTATTTCTTAGAGTTATATTTTGATAGAGTTTTTCTCATTAATACAAATTATAGAAATTAATTTTTCAATTAAATATTGTATAAAACTCTACAATCTACAAGAACTACTATTATGTCCTAGTTTTAGGGCAAATATCTAAGGATTGATGTTCAAATTATAAAGAAAATTCAATATTGTATTGCATTTAATATTTGTTACAACCAAATTATTAGAATAAGAGGTTTGTTATGCATAATTTGATTTCATAATTCAATCTATGAAATTATGGTTATATCATTAAAATGATACATAAAACTATTTTCTTTTAATAGTTGGCTTTCATAACCAAAAAATATTCTGAATTTTGTTTAAACTGTTACAATAATGACTTTAATAGATGGAATCATTAATAAAAAATAGAAAAATAGACAAATAATTAAAAATATTTAAAATTTAACAAAAATACCAAAGCTATTGCAAAAAAAATTATGGTATTTTGTTTATTCCAACTTCAAAATAAATTAAAGAACAGATTTTTAAAATAATGTATAGAAAAAATGAAAAGTAAAAAGAATACAGAATAGATTTCATATTAATGCATCAAATACAAATATTCCTGTCAACAATAAAACTAAATGAATAATTACCACAGTTTGGTAACTTTGTTAATTTATGATCTATAGGTAAAGGTTCAGGATCCATGACATCTAAACCTGCAGCTCTAATTAAACCTGTTGTTAAAGCCGTGTACAAATCCTCTTGAACAACAATTTTTCCACTAAAAAAAAGAATTAAAATTATGGTTAGTTTAAATTCTCCAGCCTTACAAAATTTTTAAAATTTAGAAAAACTCAAATGGGATAAATTTGATTTACAGAAATATTAATTCTATTAACTCAATAGTGTTCAACCACTTCCATAATACAAAATAAAGGTCTGTGGCATTTATGGAAAAATTTATCATATAAGTTGAATAAATTTTTAAGTAAGAACATTTGCTCTATATGCAAAAATCAATAATTACATGTAATACAAAATAACATAATGAGTAAAGTATGGAAACACTACATTAGCTATTCATAAAAATTCAAAAAGCGTGTCTTTTGTTTGATTAAGTAATTGAAAAATAACGAAGTATAACTGAGTAATAGCAGATTAAATAACAAAGCAATAGCAAAATCAAAAATTTTATAATAAAAATTCAAATACAACAAAAATAAGAAAATTTTATAACAAAAATTCAAAAAAGCATTGCAGTTATAAGTGTGATCATCATCAGTCTAGTCTTAAATAAGAAAATTAAATATTTAATCAATTCCCATTAAAAAATTGATTTTTTCAGAAAATGTAAAATTAATCTGTTCTACTTTGATATATAACTGATAAAATGTTTTGCTAAAATAATTAACTAAATGAAATGGAATTCTGATACATAACTACAAAATTTTAAAATAAATAGATTAAAAAGAATTAGATTTCTTTTTTCAAAATATGATACACATTTATGAAAAAATTCAAAATGATAGTTCTAACAATCTGATTCACAATTTAAATACAATTAAAAGTTATTAATTCATTTAAAATAATATAATATTTCTGGAATAAAATATATAGATAAAATACAGTTCAATAAAATTAAGCAAACATATAACTTTAGCTAATTTTTAATGAACTTTAGATAAAATTTAGCAGATATTTTACTTAAAGTGTTTCAGTTTTCTTAAATTTTACACTGAAATTATTTACTTTTTGATAAATCAATCCAATCAAAAATAAATTTAAAAAAAACAGTTTTTGATATTTTATTTGAAAATACTGTCATTTATGACACTCCAAAGTGACCAAGACCAAACACATGATATCAAATTGATGTAATAATTCATTAGAAATTATAGCTCAGTTACTTTTTAGATTAAGTCCACAAGCTGTGTTTGTGGTTTCGTTTGCTTGTTCCTAAATAGCCATTTTTGGCATATGAGAGCTAATAAAGTAGGGACCAACAATTCAAAACGGAATCTAATCTACTACAAGCATTCAAGCCCAACATGAGATTCGAACCTACAAACTGTAGAACCGAAAGTAAGAGTGCTAACTTATAAATAACCATCTCAGAGCACAAGCTTCAGTGGAACATAGCGTCCAATGGAAGACATATACCTAGCTTCTGGAGATCAATTAGGAATGTCTGATAATTTTCTAGAATAATAATTAAAAAATTTAATGATACTTTTTTAAACTTCAATGATAAAAAACCTTAACAAAATTTAATATTTACTCAGCTTTGTTAAGGCTCAGTTTTACACACATGAATAAACTAAATGAATGTAGAATGTTTGAAAAATTTCCTTTTAATTACAAAGTTATCAAATACAGAAATTTGGAGTCCTTTCATACACATTTAAATGTCTATCCTAACGGTAGATTATTAGAAAATCCATACATATTTGATGCATTAAGCAAAAATAATACTTCAAAAATTCACAAAATAGCAATTACATTTTTTTAAATTACACTGTTGAAATGTTAAAAGAAAGGGCCTGATGGCATATATATTTTTCTCTATCCCTAGCGGTTAAGCATTGATGATAATTTTAAAGGGGAGAAAGAACTTGCATATCACTAGCGAGCACATTTCCAAAATGGTTTGTGACATCAGTAACTCAACAATTTGTTTAAATCAGCATCAAATATATGATTTAAATTAATCATAAATGAATGAAATTTCAAAATGAATTCTGAATACAACATTTGTTATCAATTCGTAATTTAATTCTAGACAAAAATATACAGAATAAGGATTTTATTTATACAGGCGAACTTTACCAAAAAGCAGGAAAATACAATATGAAAATTTAAATTTTTAAGAAAAAAATTGTGCCATGTAATTAAAAGTTTTCTATATTTTAGTTAAGCTAATAATATGCTGTTTCAAAATAAGAACTAAAAAGGTCCTTAACTTTTTTTCTCAAATTTGAAAACTGATGTCTTTTTAACTACAGAATTTTCTACCTATGAGAAAAAGATGCATCATATGCATAGTAATAAATTGTAATCATTCTTAATATTTCAATGATGCAGATTATGAAATTTAAATAAATTTACTTTTCCCAAAAATACCTACAACTCAAAGTGGGCTATGATATAATATCATTTTTACATTGTAACTTTATTAAAAATTCACTTAAGGTTTAGAAAGTATTTAATATTTCACAATTCAAATACTGATTAAAAAACTACCAGTACGTTAAATATATTTCGATTAAAAAAGCAACAAGATATTAAATTACATGCATTCATTAGATTTTGATAAAATATATAATATATATATATATATATATATATATATATATATATATGAAAGGTGATAATTTTAGTGGCATAATGCTATTAAGATAACTAGATAAATTCAAAAACAGTTTTATCCTGTGAAGCATCACCTTTTCAATGTTCTAACTAAAAATTAATGAAATTTTTTGTATTAATTTTCAAAAAATATATTCTACTTCTAATGATTACTGCATAAGGATTCCTTAATTCATTTAGTTCTTATAAAAATAATTTTATTTTATTATGTTGAAATTATTTTGTCACTTACCTGTAAATTGAGAATGATATACTAGCAATGAAATATCGCAGAAAAACACATGCAAATTTTTTAAATTCAAATTTTTGATTCATATACTCTAAATACATTTTTAGTTTAAAACAAAACTGAAGATTATAATCAAAATATATTTAATATTTATTGAAAATATCTAATTCAAATATTTGACATTGAATTGTGTGAAATTCCAATAAATCTCAAATTCTTTAACATTAAATATCTCAATTGAAAATAATTCTTGAAAGAGGTAAAAAAATATTTCTGTCATAAATACATATAAATTTTATTAATTATGTTACTGCATCATTTTAAATATAAATTTATGCTGATTGACTTATAAATGTTAACAGAAATCTAGTTATAAAATTGAAATTTTTTGATTGTACATGGTTGCCAGAAAAAAAAAAAAAAACATCAATTTGACTTAATTTTCCAATATATTAAAAAAAAGTGTATCTAATAATAAAAGAATAGTTAATGTTTTACATAAATGGTAATAATTCATAAAATAGAGCAATTATTTTTGTTTATCTCATACAAAAATAACAAAATTTAGAATATGTAAAGTATTTAACAAAATTTTGAATATGTAAAGTATTTAACAAAATTTAGAATCTGTAAAGTGTATTTAACAAAATTTAGAATCTTTAAAGTCTTATAAAACTTACCGGCTTGTGTTAACAAATATAGCATTTCTCTTCATTCTTTTAAATGCCTCTAAATTAAAAATGCCAGTTGTTTGTGGTGTAAGAGCACAACAAACGATAACAAAGTCAGATTCTTTAAGAAGGTCATTAAATGGAACAAATTTAGCATTAAGTTTCTCTAGTGCTACAAAAATAGATTATTCAATAATTATACTAGAAATATTGCATGAAGAAATATTCAATCTATATCAATGAAATATTTTCATGTATGTAAGTTAGATGCATAAAAATTTAGTTTCTATACACACAGAAGCTAATAAGAAACATATTTACCATACAAATATTGTATAGAATTAGTTTAAAAAAAAGAAAGCTTTTATTATTCTATAACTTATTTACTGTAATTAAAATTTTAAATTGATTACAATTTCTTTCAAATCTTAGTTAAAGTAAGCAAATACATTTGAGGTAATCAATAAAGATTAATTATTATAAAATTGTTTTACTATCCCATAAGGTTGTAATGCTTGTAAGTTTATAAATGCATTAATTATCAATACATTATAACTTGTATACTTTAAAGGAAATCTCATGGAATCATAAGTGTCAATGTTCATTGAATTATATTCAAGTCCCATTGAAACCAAAAAGGAGTTTCATTAGTAATTCCGAAAATTTTTTGTCAACTATTTTTTAACAAAAAATTATTAATAAAAAAACATTTAAAATTCTTACATTTTAATTTAGCTTTGTGCAAAATACATCAAATTATTAATGGCTAACAGTATTTAACTTATAAGGATTAATTTATTCAAGTACAATGCTGAAAAATTTAATTATCTTCCAAAAGAAAGTACTGATATTAGATGCCAAAAAAAATTATAATAAATTTAGAAAATCGCAAGCAAAGCTTAAATGTAGATATAAATAGATGAACATTTGCAATTTTTATTAAAAAAAAAATCCACACCATTATGATATTGATAAAAAATTTCCAGTTCTTATAAAAATATTAGTTTTTACTTTAAGCAGATATATCACTGAATTTATTACATATGAAATGCAAAATACAAATAGTCAAACTTTTGATGCTTCAAGAAAAACATACTCATGTTCTAAAAATTTTTGTATTGCATAATAAAGTTTGTAAATCAACACAATATTATATTTGATGCATAAATACATTTAATAAAGAGCAATTATATATTATCAACACAGTTTTAAGAAAATGTTTACTCTGTATAAATATCCCTGTAGTATATGTTTTGCTTAAAATTAATTAAATCAAATAAAATCTATTATTAGATAACAAATCCAACTTTTTTATCAAGCATAGTGTAATTGTAAAAATATTGGTATTCTTTGAAAATATCTTGAAATTTATTCAAGTTTTCTTTATTTCATTTGCTTGATACTCTAGTCACTTTTTGCACATGAAGTCTAATTGGACAATGACCAACAATTTAAAGTGGAGTTTAAAATCTACAAATCCCCATAGTCAAGATAGGAATTGAATCTTTAAACTATTGAACCAAAAATCTATCTTTGAAAAATATCTTAAAATGACCGATTCTAACAGTTAAACTTACAGTGAACAATCTTAGCGAATTAATAATAAAATTTGAAAAATTTTATTTTTCAAAGAAAGTTAAATAATTATCACAGGAAAAAAAAAAGAAAAGGATAGGTAGAAATCAATATATGATTTTGCAATCATTTTTCATACTTAAAATCATACAGGGGATACAAGTATTTTTTCTCAGTTCTATATTTAATTTTAAAGACATCAGAATCCAGGAAGATGATTCAGTAATTTAATGATTTTGTGGAAATTTATCCAGCTATTTTCTTTTACCACTATCAACTCACCTCACATAGCTTTTAAACAACTGGTTATTCTCAGGCTCATCCTTGCCTAATGATAGAATTATATTTTGAGAAGTGAAGAAAAATCTAAAAGTTTAATATCATTACAAATAATGAGAGATAAATGTTTCACTGCCATTTTCTGCATCCAGTTCTAATGGAGTGGATATTTGATAGTTTTCTCGTTTGCAATACATCAATGCAACATTATCTGTGATAAATTTTCAATCATTTACAAAAAGTGATCCTGTAAAAATTATTTTTTGTTGCACAAAGCCTTTATTCAATTTATAATAAATCTAAAACTTTACCTGATGCTTTTAATTTAAACTATAGTAGCAAAAATGCAAGTTACATAACTTTAGTAATGTATACAAATCAGAATAAAACCTTATATGATTCATATAGTCCAAGATTAACTTAAAATCTAATAGCAAACATTCATTTAAATTAGATAAACTATAGTGTATGTTAAATAAGTTACCAAGTTAAAATAATAAAATTGTTAAATGTTAAAGTTTATAAGCATTTTATTCAACAAAATTTCTGCATAACAAATAATTGTTCACCTTCTGCTTTAGCTTTAGTTCCAGTGTATATAATATTGTTAACCTTAAAAGCCTTCAAACGTTCTGCAACACCAAATCCTGAAACAAATCAAACACATTTAAACAGAAACATTTTTTAATTTAAATGATATTTCAATTACTAAAATTAATAATGTTTCAGCAATATGTGAAAATTTAGTTTGCAAATAATCAAGAAAAAACGTGATATATGAAACATTTTATTAGTTTACAGTAGTATGAATCAATAAAAATATTCTTAAAACTTAATAAACATAAAATATTTAACCAAAATTCAATCCAAAAATAAAATTATAAATATATTCACACATAGATAAAAAATAATACAAATTTTTGATATTTGCATGAGTGTCTTATCAATGTCTATATTTCTAAAAATGTTAATGTAACAATATGCTATTTTTTCTTATTAAAAATTATATTAAATACCAGCTCAAATTTTAAGATGATTTTTAACACTCAAAATATTCTTAATTACCTCAATTCACTAACTAAAATTCATCAAAAGACTTTCTGAAATACGCTTATTTGTGTTAGCTATATGACTAACTAAAAATAATATCATTGATTTACTTATCTTGATACATAATTACATTAGGAGGATTTAATGAAATAAAACTGTGCATAATAGTAATGAGTTTTTTTTTTTTTTTTTTTTAAATTCTCACTCAACAATTGCTTGACCCAATGTAACAGTCATTATGTATTAATTTTTTATTTCTTTATCATTCACCCTTCAGGATGATTTTACAGATCTTACATGTGAGTATTTAATACTGTATTCAAAAAATTTCATTACAGAAATAAAATTAATATTTTCTGAAAATTATATGTTAACATAAATAATGAAATTAAATATAATAAAATGTTACAAACGAAAAAGTTGCATAACAGTAGTAAAATAATGCTATTTTTAGTATAACATGCATGGCCTTGACTATAAAGAGTAATACAAAATTATAAAAATTATACAAAAGTTTACAAACATAGTTGTACACAGATTTTTAGAACCAAACAAAAAATGTGAATTGGAAATTATTTTTTAAAAAGTAATATTTTATACAACATTTTTTTCTGAAAATTAAAAGCATTTTTCAAGATAATAATCAACTAATCATGAATATGTAAGTTACACAGAGAATGATAGTAAAAAATAACTGAAAAATATCAAACAAAGGAAAATGTCAATTGAAGTTGGTGTTTAGTAATATGATATCAATATATTGGTCATAAACTTCGAAATACCAATAGAGCCTCAGAAGTATATGACCAACAAAATGAAAACTATTGCTATATTGAGTTTTTAGTCTCATAGCCTTTTTCCATGTGATTCCTTAAATTTACTATTAAAACAATCATTTATGTTTCTAGTGATTCCGAAATACTAGAGTGATTTTATTATATAGAAATGCTAGTATAATTACAAAAATGTGAATTTTAACTAGATATTAACTATTGTTCTACTCCTTATTTTACATACCATTACTGAGATACAATTGATTAGAAAAGTATAAAAAAATTTTATCTTTTGAATGCATTTTACTAATTAATTTTTAACTATATTAACAATAATTAATCACAACTTTTCTTCCTATTTTAACTGTACATAAATTATCTATTTTACATGTTGATTGTAAATATAATGATAATTAAATATGATAACATTTGAATAAATTTTATATTTTATCATTCTGAGTTTTCAGTAAAGAAAAAAATACTTTCAGTTTTTTACTGGAAACATATTTGAACTAAAATATGTATTTGTTACATAGGTCATTCAGCCACCATCTCAAATACATAATGTAATAATTCTTTTATGAAAGATGGATGTAATTTTCTGGATTGTATATGCAAATCATTAAATATTTGTAAATAAGAAATTTTAAAATATATATCTTGTATCTGCATTGAGAATTAGTAAAACAGACATTTAGTCTTTATTATTTTGAAATCAAGTGATTTTACATATTCAATAAAAATATTATTATGCTTGAAACAGTGACATAATTTTGATTCGCTACTATATTTCAGTCACTTAAAAAGCATTTAAACAGTGCATATTATTTAAAAATTTTCTGAAATAATTAATGTTTGTAAACAGAAAAAACAATTCATTCGTTAGCTATCATTCATGAAATAGCCAAAAAAATTCTGTTAAGAAGAGATTAAGGAAACATAAAAGATATTACAAAAAACTAATTATGCATAATTACATTAAATTACTTATATTTGCTTATAATCATTTAAAAGGTTTGCCAATTTTTCAAAGCTTTTAAAATAAAAATAAAAACTTGATTTAAAAGATTCACTATTTTTCCTAGTTATTATAAGAAACTAAAAAACCATACAAATATTTTTAAATGATTCATTAAAAATGTGTATTCACTTTTAGAAATACTTGTTTATAATTACATTTCAATTAATTCAGTTCAATGTAACAAATTTTCTTTACAAACAAACCTATTCTTCCAAGACCAACTATTCCAACAGTACTTCCAACCAACGATTTACCACACATCCATAGAGGACCCCAGGCACAGTTAGCCCATCCACCACTAATAGGTAGAAAATGAAATTAATGGAAAATGTTAACTATTTAATAAAATCTACAAATATTTGAAAAATAATGATTATTATTAAAATCATCATAAGTTTTATCTGAAGTCGAAAATCTTGTAAAAGTATTTAAGAACACACATCAACTAAATTAAGATTCAAAATTGAATTTGATTAAATGTGATTTTTAATTTATAATTATTATACACATTTAAACCCCACAAAATTTAGTAATAAAATTTAATAATTGAGGAAATATCTAATAATTTTAAAACACTTTTTTAAATTGTGTATTGATTATAGTAAAAAACTCATTAAACTGTTATGTTTAAGGTGAAATATTTAATGTTTTTCAATATGTAAAACATTTTATACCTCATAAAACATCAGAATTATTGTAGAAAATCTAATGTTTTACAATAAGTTTAACACAATTCAATGGAAAATGCTTACAGCTGTGTGCAACAATACAGGATTTTTACAAGAAACAAAATTAGAGAAAACAAAATAACTATTTAGAAGTTTTTCAAAGTATTTCAAAATGCATTTGTCAATATAAAGAAATTGCCAAAGACATACACTTTTACAAATAGATATGAAAATTTTTAGCATATTGACATATTTGAAGCAATCAGTTAGATTGCTTCAAATATGATAAAAAAAAATAGATTAAAAAAAAGAGGATTCTTTTAATCAACATTGAACAATTACACAAATTAAACCAGGATAAAAATAGAAATAAAGAAAACAAAACGCTATTTCAAAATGGAAACTAATTAAAATTAATATCATGTTCAATACATAAAAATAAACAGAAACAATAATGGAATTGCAATTTTTAACAAAAGTTCTAGTAACTACAAGATTTAGTAATAGAAGAAAAAAAGTTGAAATATATTAAAAAAAACCCCATTTTTGTTTAAATAAATGATTTAACATTTTTGTTCAAAAGAAGTTTTTTGCTTAAATAAATTATGTATAATATTTTAGGTTTAAAATTAAGAACAAGCACTGATTACTAAATGTGGCTACAATTTTAGCAGAAAATAATAAAAGCAAGATAGTTTTTTTAACACTGTTAAATTTAATAGTACAAAAATCTCTTTGGATATAATAGTAAAAATACTCAATAGATATATTAATCTCATAAGCTAACACACATACATTTTTATTAATAACTAGAAAGTAAGTAAAGAAATCCACATATTTTTAATAAAAAATTTAAAAGAATAATAGATCTGACATTCCAATTTTTAAACTCAAAATAAAAGTAAAAAGGTATAAATCAAATCTGCTTGAACACAAAATTTTAAAAAGTCACTAGATTTTGAATTTTTAAAATAGTTTCTAATATACACTTATTTTTTAAATATAAAGCAAAAATTCCTATGTAGTAGACTTATTAATAAATATGAATGTGATTTATGTTGCGTAATATAAAATTTAATAATTTTTGTAACATATCAAATTACATTCAGATAAAAGGACAAAAATTACTAAAAGTTTTGCTAATATGAATAGTTTGCTTATTATTAACAAGATGCATAGTCAATAAGTAACAATACATCTCAAGTAACATTGCTCATGCCAATCTAACCAATTGGAGCAAAATAAGAATAGAATTGAAAAAAAAACATTAAATGGAAAAGAAAATAAGAATAGAACAGGAAAAAAACATTAAAGAATTCTTCCCCTCTTAATATTTATGTTGTATCAGTAATTTTTATAAGACATTGTGTGCATGTGCTAATATATTCACTACAGAAATGTTTGTCACAGGCTATGCATTTGTCCCTTTGTTTAAAGCAGATGTGTCAATATTCTAGTTTTATATTTTAACTTGTAACATAAATTCTTTTCATACAAATCCATAAGTATAAATATCCATAAATCCCCAAAAATGTTGTGGACATTTTAGAAAAAATTTTCACTCATTTTTTTAACTTTACATAACCAGTGACAAATATATAATTGCATAAATGATTTGTTTCTGCATTATGCAATGATTTGCCATAAAACATTAGTTCATGACAAGACCAAGAAAATAGTTAACATATGAATACCTTCATTCATACTATTTTTATTTGAAAATTTTGAATGAGAAATTTTGAATTTTTAAGTCTCATTATCAAACTTAATACTTATTTATGAAAGTATTTTATAAATTACAAGTATAATTTCATTTGATATTAATACTGTTATACTTCATAAAAAGAAATTATTTCTACTGTTTAAAAAATAGAAAGAGTTTAAATAAAGTCCTTTTATCATAGAAGTTGACACCATTCACTATTAAAGGAATATATTTTTTTCTGACAATCATAACAATCAACTATATTTTGTCAATACTAATTAAATTATCATATTTAAGAAAGAATTAATAAACCTGAGAATTTCCTCCAAAGAATTTGATAAAATTTTAAATCTGTACTCTTTAAAATTTACTTTTTTAAAGAAAAAGAAAAGAACAAAATGTTTAAGTATTTAATTCAATTTTCACACCACTTTCAAAACATATATATATATATATATATATATATATACATACATACATATATATACATACATACATACATATATATACATACATACATATACATACATACATACATATATATATATATATATATATATATATATATATATATATATATATATATATATACATATATATAGTGAATTTTTTATGAAAAACATGAGAATTTTGCAAGATGAAAAGGCATAATATGTTAATGAACTATATATTGAAACTTTTAATCAGTTTTAAATATTTTCTAAATCAATAAATGAAGCAAAATGTTGGTGCAAAGCACATATTTCCATGTAAAGTATTTAACAACAAATTTTATAAAATTGTAGTTACGCAATGAGAAAATTGATATTCGAAATTGAAACATTGAAAATTGACATTTTTATTCCAAGATTTTTTTGTTCCTCTATACAATGTAATAATAAAAATCTTAAACTTTGATTCTTATAAGCATTTATCAATTTGCATAGTTTTAAAATAATCTAAAATAGTACGCAGAAATTTGAATTTTTATATTTGACATAAAAAACGTATTTTAGGTGTGATGAAATTTTAGTAAGCAAATCCTACTTTGTGATTTCTTTAGTTGCTTCCATAAGTCTTCTCGCAGTAGCAAGAACAAGAGAAACAGTTAATTCAGCAGTAGCATCTGTAAGTACTCCAGGTGTATTTCCAACAACGATACCTCTTTTAACAATATAAATATAACATACATAATTAAAAGTCTTTTTTTACAATAAAAGAGTTAATTATTGCGCAGAAAATAAGAATTAAATTTTTAAAAGAAAACATTCTAAACACAAATATGAAAATCTACTAAAAAATATTTACCTCATTAACTGCCTTAAATATAATCAGAAAAAAGTAAACGACTATTTGAATCAAATGAATATTAAAATGTGCACTAATAATAAAAGGAATTTATGATATAAAAAATAGAAAAACATAAGTTATAATTTAGTCAAAAACTTTATAGATGTTATTAAGTGCTAAGATATATATATATATATATATATATATATATATATATATATATATATATATATATATATATATATATATAAAGTAATTATAATTTTTTTTAAAAAAACATAACAAATGCTAAATGAACAATAAAGCAAAAAGACAAGATTATTTACATATAGTACACAGATAGAACATATATCCAATAGATAATTCAAAATTTAAAATAACATTCAGAATAAAAAGAAGATGGAAACATAAAAACTCAAATGAAATAAAATGAAATGAAGTACTAATATGGCCAGGGGATGTAGACCACATTGGCACAAAATATGGCCTTTCTGCAATGGCTCCAGACCAAAGTTTTAATGAAGATGCTAAAATTTTGAAACAATCAGAATATATTTTCTTAAAATTTGCCAGGGATATTTCACCTGATTTACATTTAATTAATGATGAACTTCAAAATGATGACATAAAAGCTAAATTTTTTTATAGGTTTTGGAAAGTTAATATCTGAAATATTACATAAGACTACCCACATCTAAGTATCTTATCTTTCTAAATGTCTGTTTATTTTATAAATTTCATAATGTCTATCAACAAATGTTATATTGGTAGTTATTGAGACAAATGTCTGATGATAAAACAAAGATTTGGAATATTTTGTCAATATTTTTTTATTCAAAGTAATAATTTTACAATAAAATTTTTAGATTTTCTATTTTTTTCATTTCTATCATTTATAATTGAAAATTTAACCATGAAGATGTCATACTTTTTCCTGATCAAGCAGAATCAATACATATCTTGGTCTGCAATTATAAAAATAATTTAAAGTTACATTAAAAAAATAATTTTGTAGCTTGTAAAGGTAAAGTATTATGGCATTTCCATGCAGTGCAACTAGTAATATTTGGTTACTACTTACGTGGAAATTTTATTTAACAGAATAAAAAAGAAATGAATTTACCTATACAAGTTTTCTTTATAAAAATTTATTCTGAATTTTAATATGTAGCAATATTATTTATTAGTTAGCAACAATGTTCGAGTCTTGCATTAATGATTTAATTTTTTCAAAACTAAATAACTTTACAAAATTAATTCTAAAACATAAAATATTTCTATTTTTGAAGTTCTCCAAGAAAAAATTTTTTAAATGTTCTTTGCAGGCATTGTTATCATAAGAATTAGACTTATAAAATGCAAAAATAAAAAAAGTTTTTATTATAAAAGGATTTATTACATTAAAAGAAATATTAACATCTTTTAAATGCTAGATGTGTTAATATACACAGTGGATAAAAAAAAGGTGATAATTCAAACAGATATAAAACTTTTCTTATAAACATTAACATTTTCTCAATATATCCATTTCATATGCTGGCAATCTTTTATTAAATGATGACAAGATAATACATACTACTAGAGGATTAACTTCAGTTAATGTTCAACAATATTCAGACTGAAAACCTTCATCCCATTATATTGGATCATTTATTTTAGTCATGAACTGGACATCATGCATAAGATAAATATGACAGATGTTTTACAATACTTCTTATCATCACTGTTACAAGAACTGAATTGTTTTACAATATAAACTGTATTCTTATTAATGATGATGTACAGAAGCACTTGTTCCTAAGTGCTTGGTACAAATAAATTTTCAAGAATTCTTAATAGTATGCAGTATCAATATTTTTCATCAAAGTAGAAAACCACTCCTTAAATTAACATCACTTCAAATAAGACACTAGTGTAAGAATATTCTTTTTATGTGGCAAATTAAGATATTTTCAGTAATTAGATTACTATGCAAAATGTAGTATCAAATGAGATCCATATGTTGTGATGATACATATAATAAAATTAACTTTCCTTTGGAGTCAATTCAAAGCCTCTTATGCAAGAAGTACTGGTACCACATGCTGGGCAATTCCTCAAGAATTCCATGCAATGCAGTCTTTTATAATTAAAAATATTCTGTAGAATTGAAGCAGTGTTTTATGGTGTTTTCTTACCTTAGAATATTGTCTGTCGATAATTAACTTAAAAAAGGAAAAATAACTGAACTTTTTTTTTTATCAACAGGAAAACATTTCTGCCTGCAATATTCAACTGATCTGGTGCCAGACCAGTGTAGTTACTTCCATTCGATAAAACCCTAATTATAAAGTTGCACAACATTTTCATTAAAGTTTCATCCCTGTTTTATATATGGCATATTAGAAGATGCTGGAAAATAGGAAAATACTTCCATATTTTATTCAACCTATATAAATATATTATCATTTAAGTTTTGTCATCATTTTCATTCAAGTTTTGTCATCATTTTCATTCAAGTTTTGTCATCATTTTCATTCAAGTTTTGTCATCATTTTCATTCAAGTTTTGTCATCATTTTCATTCAAGTTTTGTCATCATTTTCATTCAAGTTTTGTCATCATTTTCATTCAAGTTTTGTCATCATTTTCATTCAAGTTTTGTCATCATTTTCATTCAAGTTTTGTCATCATTTTCATTCAAGTTTTGTCATCATTTTCATTTAAGTTTTGTCTCTTTTTATATATGACATGTTAAAATACTCTCCTTTGATTTGTCTTTAATTTTTTTCACACAAAAGAGTTAGTTAGGCTGAAATATCTAATTTAAAATGGATTTTGAGACCTTACAAATTTCCAGCTTTAGGTTAGATGATTAAATGGGTCATCACTTAACTATCATTTTTTGCACATGAGGACTAATTAGACAGAAACCTACAACATAAAGTGGAATCTGAAACAGAACAAAGATTCAAGGTGGGATTTAAATCCATTAACAGTTGAACTGAAGGCAAGAGCATCCAACCCAGAGGAGCAATCAAATCAACAAAGTGTTGAATTATAAATCAAAGTTTTAATCCTCCATCTACCAGATTGCCCATGACACATTACAGAATGACAATAGCTTGTAACCATTAACTACATGTTTTCACATATTTATAGTCAATTTAGAAGATGCTGGAAAATAGGAAAATACTTCCACTTTTTATTCAAGCTATATAAATATATTATTCTAAATAGTAAAACAAGAAGAAATATTTTAGTTAAAAAAAAATTCAATTACCGCTTTTTACACTCGTCTAAGTTTATATGGTCATATCCAACAGACATTGTTCCAATAACTTTTAAACTTGGCCCTATTAAAATTATAATGGAACTGATCAATTAATAATACAAAACAAAAACTAAAAATGCTCAGTTAAAAAATGACATACTCTTTAAAATTGAAAGAATTATTTAATCACCTAACTTGAATGAATTTTCCTTATCGTTTTCGTGATTAATTGGTTTTTATGTACAATTATCAGTGGTTATTCATAATCACCACTAGACTTTGTAAATGTGACAAATTATTGAATATTAATCACTTTCACTGGTTTATAAAATCCCCAACTTAAAATAAGCAAGTTAAGATATTTTTCTCTTAAAACATTCCATTATGAATAAAAGTTTAAGAAATTGTTTATGTTCCACAAGAACCTTTTCCTTTCTAAATGACTATCTAATACATTAAAACTTAACAAGAAATTCAGACTTTAATAGAAACATTTAACAATACTTCTGATAAAACTAACAGAAATAGAAATTGATTGTAATGTTAACTTGCAATTAATTTTGTGATTTAGAATGAAAATGATAAAGTGATTCATTTTAACCAGATATTTTAACTAAGCAAGAGCAACAGAAAACTTTTTACAAATTTAGAATCGCAAGCAAAAAAAACATTGACAGTTTCAAATCTTAAAATTTCTTCTGGTAATATTGATGACAGTCAAACAAATATCAGATGTAAACAGAGCAAGAAATTATGCATGAAATTTATTAGCAATGATATTAAAATTCTAAATTAAGACATTTACCATTTAGAAACAAAAGAAGGAAAATTTTCAAAGTGATATACCAAAAATCAGTTCATAATTTGTGAAGAAAAATTTTGCTAAAAGACTTTCCATGTCAGACAATATTATTTTGATATTAAGTTAGAAAATCTTTCTTAATGTCAGTGATATAATGATGAGTTTGAGAGGGAGATTGAAAATTTGATAAATACAAATGTTTATTTATTACAAATACTCAGAAATTTGGCTATTGCGCCATTATTTCTCTAGCCTTCTAATATTTCTGAATTCTACAGTTAAAAACATAAGTGCAGAGCACTAGTCAAGATGAGTAGCATCAAAAATTTGATGTTGTCTGCACAGAGTACATATGGGATAGTCACAAAGTCCAAACCTAAGCAAATATGCAAGCAAGCAGTTATGGCCCATAGTCATTCAGATGGACAGTGTATCCTTAAGTGTGCGGCCAATGACTTACAAGCAAAATCAAGCAAAATAAGTAAAAATGTAAAAAAATCAGAAAAATTGGGTATTTCTAAATGTCACAGTGTAATGTATCTAAACAATTATACTTATAAGTAAATATAAATAAGCACTTATTTACAATATAAGTTTTGTTTGTTTTAGCATGTAATTATTTTTTATTACTTGTAATTATCAAAATTTTTTTCTTCACCCAATCTTTTTAAGTGATAAGACATGAAAAATATCTATAAGTACTAGTTATTACTCTTAATTTAGAGTTCTGTTTTGTTTAGATATAAAAACAAAATATTAACTGAAATAACAAACTAGACTTTATTTTACTTTCAGAAATTTTGATCATTTTGCATCTTTCTATACCTTTTAAGACAGATATATTACTTGTGCCATTATTTCATAAAAGTGTCTTAAGATATCTACTGAAATGAATGCATAAAAAGGCCACTGTTATTTAAATTCAAATATTTTTATAAGTTTTATTCTAAATAATCATGATGTTCTTCAAAGTCAAAAGAATGAAATCTTTATTATACTTGAAATATTTATTTTTGAATAAAGATGCTATTTCTTTACAAAATAATCAGAATTTATTACATTCACCAACCATTGTGGGCGTGGAATTTAATAAACTGATGCGTAAAAGTGATAAATATTCAACAATTCATGTTTACCAAACTTAGTGGTGATTATTCATAATAAATTATTATAAATATAATCATTAGATTAATCACGTTTACCGTAACATGTGTATAAGGAAAATTCGTTTTAGTTTAATGCACTGCAGTGTGACTTAAAAGATCAAATATTTTGGAATTGTGATTATAACATAGAAATAAAAATTTTAAAATATTTAATTATACATTTTTTTTAATCACACCATATGAAAGCATACAACAAAAATGTTGAGGAAGATAACATACTTATTACAATAAACTTCTTTCCTTGGTATTATCAAAACAAATTTTATAATGATTTCAAAAGTTAATTACATGATGAATAAATTATTTAAATAATTTTTAAGCTATAAATGTTTTTACAAAATAATACTCATAAGCATTTTATTCCCAAAAAAATTAAAAATATATGTATAAACACTTTATAATTGTGTTTCATGATTAAATGAGGTATATTTAAAAAATCTAGCACTCATTTCAGTTTTGTGAATTATTTTTTTCTAATTAAGCAAAATGCTGTTATTTATAAAAAATATTAAAAGGCCAATTAAACACGTTTAGATTTTATTTTAAAGAGTTATTCTAATAGTAATTAAAAAGAAAAACTGTAAAGCATAAAAAGAAAATTTCTTTTGAAGACATAAATCAAAACTACATATTGCTCTAAAATAAAAATCATTTGACAATTTCAGTTAATGTAACTTGTTCATTTATAGCAAGTTATGAGACACCTAAATCAAGTAATTATATTTTCATAAATTATATCACTATTTTTTAATCGATGCAGTACTCTTGAGATCTATGTATTAATATATGTATCCTATTCCATATTAATACAATAAATTATTTTTCAGTTTAAAAATTAAGCACATGCTAATTGGATTTTACTCTTTTCATTTAGTTTTGGAATTCAAAATGCTTTTAGCATTAAAAATTGTATTCATGTTTATTTTAAGTTGTTTTATCATGTTACGGTCATTTTTTACTCAAGTGAGCTTATTCAGCAGAGATTTACAACTTCAAGTAAATTCTGCATAATAAAAACAACCATATACAAAATCAGAATCATATTTTTGAACTGTTTAACTGAAAACTGGAGTGCTGATTATTCAGCTACTAGTTTGATAAAATTCAGTTTAAATTCATAAATTAAAAATTTGACATATTTTTTAAAAAAAAAAATTAAAAATCTTAAAAAAATGAATAGATTTATAACAGTTATCTTAAAATATATTTGTATTTTAAGATTATGAATTACACAAATAACAATATATGAAAGATAAGACATGAAAAAATAACTTTATTAGTTTGCTTAAATTTCTTTACAATATTCATGTGTAACCAATATAAGTATAATAAAATTAATATTATTACCAGCAGAATCCAATAATTCTTTATCTATTTTTTCTGTTAACATACAAAATAGGCCATTTTTTCCCTTAATTTTTTTCAGCAACTCATCTCTTGGAATTGGATTTGGTTTATGCCATATTTCGACATCACATCTGCATAAACATTAGCATAATTTAAGGAAAAAATATTATCCAAATATGATAAAAAATAAAAAAAAACTCATGAGCAATATACAAATCAAAATAAATAAGAGAAACCTTTAGCTTTCCAAAATTATAATACATTTATCAATTCTTACTTGCTTTGTAAAAGAGTTATTCCATCTTCTGGAATATCAGATCTAGTAATCAAAACCTTAGGAAGTGATGAAGTATTCATCTTCTGACAAATTGAAATAGATATTACAGCACTTGCAATTGAAGTTTTCACTTTAAATATATTTCTACAAAAAATATTTTTAAAAATTATTACATATCCTTACATTACACATCAATCAATAAAAAGAAAAATTTATTTCAGTAAAACATTGAATTTTTAAAAAAATTTAATCAAGTTGGACATTTATATTAGTCTTTTTAAACTTCACTGCACCTTAAAAATGTCTTGAAATTTTAAAAATAAAATAACTTTTGTTTTCTTTCCAAGTAAATGCCACAAGGCTTTGACTCCTAGATTAACCTGGATAGATCTTTATTCAAGTGGTTCATTTAGGTGATTCAAACAATTTTTTTTTCTTTGAAAAGATAATTGATTTCTGGATTCAAATACAGTAATGAAGTTAAAACTACATTAGAACTTAAATTATCCAATCTTAATTTATCCAAATTGCTAAATACCTGAATTGCTTTTAGGATGTCAGAAAAATAAATTAGACTGAAGAAAATGAAAATGAGAAAAAGTTAAAGAAAAAAGAAAGGCAAGAAAAGGGAGAAAAAAGAGTATAACATATCACTAGAGGAATTCAGAAACATTTTCTAAAAATTCCTGGATGTTCAAAAGTTAATGCTAAAGATATAGGAGAATGAAATCTAACTCCTGACTTATAATCCAAATAATAGCAAACTTATCAAAATTGTCGAGTAAGACCTTAATGTCTAAGATGAAGCAGATACAAGTCTATCAGCTTATGAAGCATTTGTCAGTTTTGAAGTGGATAGAGCATCAGTCTAGGTATGACCACATGTAAATTCTCTCAATCAAGCAAATATGCAATTTGGTTGTTCAAAATCAGACGAAAGCAAAGAAGCAGCTTATTCTTACTGAAATGTTCAGCAAGCACGGACTTCTATTCGCCGCAATGTACAAACATATTGCATTAATGAACAGTACTCGTAAGTACCTTATAGTGTTGCACTTTCATTTAATTGATATAAAAAGTTCCTTTTTTTTTAATATAATGTTTTTACCCCATTTTCAATGTATAACTAATTAAAATAAACCCTTTTTTGAAAAAATCCAATATTCCGAATGGAGTTTGATCCAAATTATTCGAATAATTGAAATTCTACTGAACATATTAATAATTAGAGTGTAGCATATAACTGCATTGATATATTATTCGTTTACTTGATGCATTATATATATTTATCTTTGAAATTTAATTTCCAATATTTTTTAAAAAAGGCTCACTATATGGAAAATATAAGACTTTTAAATTTTTCCATAATAAGCACTTAGATAATAAATAAAATCAAAAGTGACATACATAATATTGCACTTTAATAATCATTTAATTTTTAAAAACAAATGAAATTTCCAAGATTTTAAGTTATTCTGATAAAAATTTTATGTGCAACTCCATAAAAGTTAAAAAGGATTTTTATAAAAACTAATAAACAAATTTACAAAACAAAACATATAGTATAAAAATTGAAAATGTTTAGTAGCAAAATATTTTAAACATACATGAAAGAGTTTAAGCATGATAATACTGAAGAAAAGCAATGCCAAAAGTGAATTTTCACACAATAATAAATTGAAAAAAAAGGAGAAAATTTTATTCTTTCAATTTCTTGAAATAAAAATTACTTAAAAAATTTCCTTATTGTATAGTTAAGACAAATAAATTTATTACATCAAAATTTCCCAAAGTAAGAGATCATAAGGATATTTTTTAACATTTAAATTAATCTTTATCTTTTAGGTAAAAAACAATATACTAATATATATATTAGTATAAATAAACTAGATAAATAAATAATTTTAATATAAATAAATTAGAAACAACTAAAATGAAAATTTCTTCCATATTGAGCTATAATTTACATTTATTTTACTGAAATATAAAATATTATTAACTAATTTTAATGTAAATTAAAATTTTTAACAACTATCTTTTTTTTCTAAGAATTAAAAATTTACCAATAAATCAAGGAGAAATACAGTTATTTAGGAACTGTTCCTGTATTTATAGTCACTATGTTCTCACACACATTTTAAATATATTTCATATAGCAATATACTTACAACTATCATATTATAATGACTAAAAAAATTCATATGAAAATTATTTTTGATAAAATTTCTTGAAGATTGCTTCTCAATATTCAAATACATTTTGGAAATTTCTTAGTATAAATATGCATGCATTAAAATATAATTATCAACCCATCACAATCAGTCAATATGAAAACCACTTTATGTACTTCTCCATTTCATTGATGCATATTTCTCTAAATGAGTTCTTATCAAATAGATAGAATATGGACCAATATATATATATATACTCATGTCATTAAAGTAAATATATATATATATATAAACCTTTTCTTACTTTAAAGACATGAGTAAGTTGATACTACTTAAAATTTTTACTAAAAGTAAAAATTTGCTTTTAGAGTTTTATTAAGAATTAATATATCATTTGACAACCTTATCACTAGGATCAGAGAAATTAAAAATCTTTTACATCCACTCTGAAATGAAAGTTAACATTTCATTAAAAACTCCTAGGTAGTTAAATTATTTATATACAGGCAAAAAACTATTTTTAAAAAGGAAATTTTATAAAAATTTAAAAGAAGATCATTTTACCTATAAGAATAATTTAAATTTTATATGTGTTCTTGAACAGATTTGGAAACACTAAAAATGCATGCTTAAAGTGGATTTTAAAATAACTCTTGAACTGAAAGTCAGATCATTAATTGCTTAGTAATACAGCCAATAGATATATGGTAAAAAAATCAACATAAATTACCTATTTAAATTATAATCTTAAAATTTTCAATACTTAAAAAGTAAATAAATTACCCAAATACAGAAAGGATTTTATTTATAATTCAAACAATAAATTTATTAACATAAATAATTTTCTTCATCATGAAATCCAATAAAAGATTTTGAAATTAAAATTTGTAAAACAAAGCAGAACTTTTTTTTATTTCATTAATTAACAATGATAAAAATTTTACAAGCTATATTCAATTTTCAAATTGAAATAGTCAATTATGGGAACTAGTTCGGTTTCCCCATATATTGGCGAACGCGGCGATTTTTTTTTGTCGCCAAGTCGCCAATGTAAGCGCGCCAAGCTAACACGGGAAATTTCCGGAAGTTCGATCGAAAAATAAGCATTTTAGAAATTTAAAAAAGGGAAATAAATATAAATGGACTTACTTGATATGAAGTTGAGCTGACGTGCCGATTGGTATGTTTATTTCGACATTTTTTTCGCTGTCACCAGAGTCACATTTCAGTTTTTTTTTTTTTTTTTTTTTTAAATATTTACACAAATATTTTTCTAAATATTTACACTTTATAAAATTTTAAAAAAGCTAAAAAAAAAGGCATGCAAAAAATATTATTTTAAATATAAATTACTTTATAAAATTGGAAAAAAAAAGGATTCAAAAAATATGTTTCTAAATATATAAAATAATAATGAATAAAATTATTAGGATAATAATGAATTAAATTAATAAGATAATAATGAATTAAATTATTAGGATAATAATGAATTAAATTATTAGGATAATAATGAATTAAATTAATAAGATAATAATGAATTAAATTAATAAGATAATAATGAATTAATTTATTAAGCTATCAATAAATATATATTAAATAAACGAAATAAAAAGAATTAATGTAATAGAAATTGTATAAAAATAAAAATTTACGATGATTAGACGCTGGTGACAACGAAGCACATCCCTTAATTGCACCTACAGCAAACTAAAGACAAATGGCTTCCAATTCAAATAGAAACGTCGAAAAAACGTGGGATATAGAATTTTCTAGAACAATGAAAGTCGAAGTAATTTTTAAATAGCTTTAAAATTTATGTTAAACACAAGAAAATTGATTAGTGGCAACAACAACAAAAAAAAAGTAACTAAAACTGAAATTGGCAACACTAAAATAAAAACAAAAGCTGAAATCGGCAACACTACGCAGTAAACAAAGGGCGCCAGATTTGGCGAGAAATCTTATATGGGGATATCGAACTTGTTCCCAATTATGTTTCGCGAAATAAAACACCTATTTTTACCATAGGGAAAATATGATTAACGTACTATATTACACAATAATTGATGCATTCTTCCAAGCAAATTACGATTTTATTAAATAAATAAAATAATTTATCTGTTTTCAAAACAAATTTAGCGAGCAACTAGCATTTACAATTTATTTCCTTGATTCAGAAGATCCTATAAAAAATAATTTCTAATTGTTTATGTACTTACCTTATACTATCATTTAGAATGTAGCCTATATGTCTCGCAAACATGAATAGATAAATGAGATAAGACTCCAAAATTACGTTACTCTTAAGATAATGAAACCTTAGATTTGTCCCGGCGAATTATACTAGCAGCCGAATTCCAAAAATTGGATGAGTTTAGTTGCATAAAAACCGGTTGAGAAATTTTAAATTAACTATAAGAAACTCGTGCATTAAGCATGGTCACTATGGATACATATAGAAAAAGTATTTGTTAACAGTATTTTGTTATTAATATTTCCTTGTAACAGTCCTCCATGGATACTGTTTTTATAAATATTACCTCTCTCTAATAATGGAATAAATACTGAGTTGTAAGTAAATTGGAGGTTCTCAGTAAGTCACTTACGTAGACTAAATCACACCTATAAAGAGCAAAGCAGGCAAACAGAGCATCTGCTTGTCTAGCCCAGTGAATGAAAAACAGATAGAATAATTCGTTAAATATTATTTAGCTGTGGAACTCCTATGGATTTGGATTTAAATGTAATTAAGAATAAAAAATAACTTTATAAACGGAAAACCAGTGATAATTTATAATATAAAATTAAAATTGAATAAAAAATCATATTATTTCTTAATTTATATAAAAATGACTAGTACTAATATCAGCAAAACAAATTAAAAATGAGTTCAGTTAGAGATTGTTCAATTAGATATTTGTTAGAAAAAATATTCACTTCTAATTATATCTTTACTTTTAAAAAAATAGATATATTTGCATAAAGCATTTTCTATCATAAGCTTAAGTTGGACTTTCCCTATCAAATAAAACTCATAAGATTAGCTTTTTTCAGAAGAAGAGTGTTGTTTTCTGCATAAATAAGATTTATTTTATAATTTTTCTTTTGTAAATTTATTTTAGATAACAATAAATATTATTCCAGTAAAATTAAGATTTCAACCTATGTTATTAGTCAATAGGTGTACAATCATCAATCAAAATTATTTACTATTGATATTTTCATTTCAAAAGAATCTAAAATAGATCAGGCTATAAATTGTTTGGTAATAATATAATCTTTTTGAAAATGCATTAATTTATTTGAAATATAAATTATTATTTTTTTTAAATAAAATTTTAATTAATATAAATTATTTAAATTCAATAAATGCTGATAAATTAAACTTAATTTCTACATAATATTTATTTCATATTAAAAAAATATGGGTCTTAAATATTTTCCAATTGAAATGCATTTTCAAAATTCAAATTTTTCTTCGGTGAGTGCAAATATTTTTAGACATTGGTAATTGTGCAATAAGTTTATGTTAAAAGATTATTAAATTTGTAAATATTTAGCATCCAATTATAAAGATATTTAACACTTCAAACATTATAAAAGAAATAAACCCTAATTGATGAGCATTGATCCTACAAAGTAATAAATTAATCTTACCAGTAATGGCTTAGTTTATTTTTTTCAAATTAGCGATTTGTGCATTTATACGTAAAAAGCAAAACAGCCTTCTCCATTCGTAATACCATAAAACCAAAATTTAAGTCTAAAAAAGGACTAAATCACAAAAATTTCATTATACCATTTGAAATGAAATGTAAGTAAACAATAATCTTTCAAGCTTGCTTCCCATGTTAAATTCAAAATCTGTAGCTTTTGGCTCAAAGAAACAATGGCTCGCAGCGCAACGTGTTAATGAATACGAGGACCTAACTTCTATGAATATATAGCTCAGTGGTTAGAAATCATCTCGTTATCGGCTTCACAGTAATAATTAATCAAGGACAAAGTAATCAGTTCATGTTACTTTGTATTAATGTCATATTCTTAATATAAAGTAAAGAATCAACTGAAAGTACACTGCTGGTCACCGAAAATGCAACACTCTGAAGAAAGCCTGCAAATAACATGAAATTTACAACTTGCATTAGAGGAGGCACACGCAATGCGTCTGAGGTGACATGCAATGCGTCTGAGGTGACATGCAATGCGTCTGAGGTGACATGCAATGCGTCTCAACATATGGAATGCAACTTCAACAATAAGGGCAATTCTTAAGAATAAAGAAAAATACTGTCATGTCGACAAATGCAACAACGTCAAGCTCTGCAACTAGAATCACCCGTTCTAGAAATAATATTATGGAGGAAATGGAAAAACGACAGTCTATATGGATTGACAAAGAAATTGAACGTAATATGCCATTAAGCCAAACTATCATAATGGAAGAATGTAGAAGAATCTGTAATTACATTGAGGCTGAAGCAAGTAACATAAATGAAACTCTTGTCGTTAATATGTTGCCAGTCGAGGATGGTTTGATAGATTTAAACATCGAAATAATCTTCATTTCATAAAGAATACAGGAGAATTAGCAAGTGTTGATATGAAAGCGGCAACTGAATTCCCAGTGACATTAAAAACAATAATTGAACAAGGGAACTATCCTCCAGAATTGGTTTTTAATACTGATGAAACAGGCTTGTTTTGGAAAAAAATGCCAAAACGAACATCTCTATTCCGTGAAGAAAAACGAGCATGAAGATTTAAAGCTGCAAAAGATCGCTTAACACTTCTACTAGGCGGTAACGCAAGCGGGGATTTGAAATTAAAACGATTACTAGTTTATTACTCTAAAAACCAAGAGCAATGAAAGGCATATTTAAATAAAATATACATGCAATTCGGTAGTCTAATAACAAAAATTATAGATAACTAGGAACATTTTCCAGGATTGGTTCACTGAACATTTCTGACCGTCTGTTAAACGTTATTGCGAAACTAAAAAACGAACAAAATGCTCTACTATTAATTGATAATGCTCCAAGCCACCCAAAAAATTTATCACACTTAACAACATGAATTCCAGTCGAAGTGGTTTTCTTGTCACCTAACACAACTGCCTGAATCCAACCAAAGAACCAAGGCGTTATATTCAATTTTAAGGCTTATTACTAGTCCAGATATTTTTATTACGCAGATGTTTGAAAAAACAGACGGAGAAAAGAAGCAATAAATAAGAGAATTTTAGAAAAACTACATTATCATGAATGCTGCAGAAAATTCAAGCCTTGCTTGGAATGAGATAACAGAAAGATCTTTGAAAGAGCTAGGGAAAAGCATTAGGCCAGATTTAAGTAAGAGCGAAGAAATTGGACACTCTGGATATGGATGAAATAGTAGAATTAATGAAAAAAACAATAAAATGGTGTTGTAAATGTGGAAGACATCGAAGAAATAATTCAAGAAAAAGCAACTAATTATTCTAATGATGAGCTCTGGGAATTAACTGAGCAAGAAGAAAACAAAAATATTGATTGTAATGATTTCGAAGAAGAGCAAAAAGAACTTTCGATGTGTTTAAAGGAGTTTGACCACTATAACTGAAATTATGGACCAATTTGTTGAAAATGATCCAAATTTTGACAGGAGTTCAAAAGCACGACGGGGTGTTATTGATGCTTTATCCACTTATCAACAACTTCTAACAGACTGCAAAGGGAAAAGGCAGAAAATTGGAAACACAGAATGATCAGACTGACTTAGAACTTTATTTGTTTTTATAAGAATATTCGTTTATGTTGTTTTCATTTTTGTAAGAAATAAATGTTCGGTTTTAATTTAATTTAAAAACATTATTAAATTTAACACCTAACCAATTTCTATACATCTTCTCCTAAACCCATTATTTACATATTAAGATAGCCTCGCTTACGCTGTTTCGTATTATGCTCTACTTTCATGGAATGTATCTCCCTCGTTGAGCGGTGTATTTAGTGCTAATACAAATTATAATTTGTTACAGATTTCTCAAATGTTTCGCAAATCATATGGCTTATTTACTTGAGTTAAGCATTTTTTACTTGTCAAGTTAATTTCTATCTTTTGTATCTTTAAGGGAGGTCTGCATAGTTTCATAAAATAGACTTACTAAAATGTAACAAAAAGATCGATTTTTAATAAAACTATTAACTGTATTTATTTTATAATTATTAATAAATAGTTCAGTTAATTTTTACCAATAATTTAATTAACGGAAGTATTTATAATTCAGAAATTATTTTAATGGCCTTTGTAAAGATTTACATAATTTAATCTTCATCAAAAAAGAATTTTAAAGTTAATTGCAAACATTATTTTTAGGGAGCAAAAAGAAATAAATTCGACAAAAAAGTGAGTAATTTGCTTTGTCACCGACTCCTTGACAGATATTTCTAACTTTCTTGAATACTTAAATTTTCGCTCTGAAAACCAATTTTGTGATTCTTTCTGATATTACTGGTTCGAGGACACTTTACCGGCGTACTTGACCGACAAATTGGCACATTTTGCAACCGTTTGAGACATGAGCAGAAAATCGATATATATCTTTATAAGATAATCTTAATCTTTATCGCAAATGTTTTGTTTTGTTTTTAATCTATCTTTCGCTATTCGCATCCGCTCCTGTCATTCTTTTCTGGAAGAAGCTGTCTTTAGTGTTTTGTAGAACTTATGTTTACTTGCGTAATATTTAAATATTAAAATTAAATAATGTTTTGTGAAGTGTTTTACTTTAATTAATCTGCTCGAAAATATCTACTGGTATGTATTTTCGATTTTTTTTAGTAATTCTTTGAAACTAACAGTTTTGTTTTTGAGTTGGCATTAAAAAAATTGTGTTAATTCTTTTGAGGATTTATTTTCCTTACATACAACAAAGTTTGTAAATTCTAAAAATACCAAATATTATTAGTTTAATTATATTTACTATTTATTTTATAGAAAACAATCTTGAAAATATGTAGTAAAACTTCCCCTTTAATTATAATGCTAATTTTAAAATTTGCATATTTCTTAAGTTTCTAGTGAAATTTATATATTTAACTGTGCCTAGGCAACTGACATTATCTTAAATATGTATCCATTTAAATAATAATTATTATATTAAAATGATCTTATTATTTTTTTTATCGCTTCTTTAATATTATTGACAACATTTCGGATATTATTTTGTATGATCAATAAATATCATTGTACTGCTTATAATAAGTAATGCATCTAAAAATTCCCTTATGTTTAATTTTTCACACTGTTGGTTTTTGAAACTAAATATAAAAGACATTTAAATAGCTTTATAAAGTGTCCTAAATTGTTTTCTTTATTGTTGCTCATTTTTTTTTATGATAGTCTCAGTTTTAAAATAGTTTTCAAGGCTTTGACAGAAATTTTTATTTTGTTGATAATTTTTTTAAAATAAATATATATATTACTATAATAGTTTATTCTAGCTTATTTTTCTTTTTACATATGAAGAAAAGATTTAGAGTAAGTAAGACAAAGAGTTTTTGTAAGGAAAAAGGCTTTTCAAAATTTGACGCTGTATAAAATTTATAAATACAAAATATTTTGAAATATATGTTTTGTGTAAAAATAACATTAGTCGCACATATTGTAACAACACAAAGTAATATTAATTTATATATATATATAATCAAAAAATATTTTTTTTAATTAGCTCTAAAAGAAGCTAATAAATTTTTCTAATAAATAAATTCTTTTGAATTATGGCATTTAATATATATATATATATATATATATATATATATATATATATATATATATATATATATATGTAAGTTGAAAGGTAATGAATTTTTTTAAGAAAAATTATGTATCTTCCAAATTTTTATCATTATCTGATTTTTGTAGCCACTATTTTTGAAACAACAAGATTATTGCCAAGTTATAGCAACTCATATATTGTTTGTGATTTCTGTATCATTGAAAATGCTTTTGATAGGATTTAGAAAGGTTTTTCTTTTTGCTATTTTTTCTCACCCATGTGTTCTTCAAGATACAATTTAAGATCACCTGGAATGCTGATTATTTAGTTTTCCAGATACTTTCACTTACATATGATTTTCATTTCATATCGAATTTAAATATTTTATTGAAAACTAGCTATTCCCTAAAAAATGAGCTAAGCATGATAGCTGAATGGTTAGTGCTCTTGCCTTCAGCTCAACAGTTCGAAGGTTTGAGTCTCACTTTTCGCTTGGAAGTTTGTGATTCATTTTAAGCCTTATGTCCTGTTCTCATTAGTCTATGTGCATAAAAGGATATTCAAGCAACTGAAAAAAGCAAACCAAATCTAGAAAAGGAAGATACATCTTTTTCATTCCTTATCCAAAATTGTTAACATTTTCTTACTAAATTTAGATTGTTAATAGAATATGACAATATTGCAAAATTTGTTAAATTGATAGTAAAAAATTAAAATTATTTATTATTAACTTTCATTTGACTATTTTTTACATAATTTGGTGATTTAGTAAGGGTGTGGGGACTGAGAAAAATCAAGTAGTATCTTATGAGTCTCTAATAAAATACACTTTTTACATCCACATTTTAAAAATCAGGTTTGGAAATATAATGCTATCAATTATGCAGATATTCTCTATGTGTTAAGGAAATAATTTTTCTATGTAAATTTGAGGTATATTTTAGTTTGTTTTGCTGTTTTTGATATTACCTCTATAATTTAATGAAGCATGCATTCATATTCATTGAACAGTATTTTTATATACATTCAATATTATTTTGTGATATCTGGATAGAGTTACGAATATCATTTTGTTTGCTCATATGAATTTTCAAATTTAATATGCTAAAGATAAAGTGGTTGGAAAAATTACTTTTCAAAGTGTTTATAAAAATATGACTATTATCTGAGTATTTATTTTTTATAATCAATATGTGTCATTGTTAGAATTTGAAATTATTTGGGAAAAAAGAACAATAGTTGCATAAATATATATACATGCATATACACATTACTATTATTTCGTTTTTCAATACTATTTAAACATGTCTTTTTTGTAAATGTGTATAAAGTTATATGAATTATATTTCTCTGCTTGTTTTTGGAAATGTATATTTAAAAAAATGTTGATTTTCTTGGATTGAACTTGATGAGTTTTCATTAAAATTAGGGCTGTATATTTTTATTAAACTTAGGAATAACTTTCTGATATGGGTATTCAATATTTATGTTTAATACTGGTACTTGTGATCACTTTTAAAGAGTTACATCTTGATTTTAAAGTTTTTATTCTTAATTATTTACTCAGGATAAAATAAGTCTGTTTACTCATGGTATTCAATTTGAAATTATTGGCTTACATTTTTATACATATTTATATAATATTTAAAAATGCATTTTATGTACATGAATATTCTATACTTATTTGTTAGTTAGAACATTAAAGAATTCATAGCTTATATGATGTATTTATTTTTATAAAAGGCTTTAGCTATAATTTAGTCCATAAACTTACTTTACTTTTTAATAAAGCTTAAAAATTTATATTTTCTTTCTCTTTTTTAAAAATAAATTAAAATAAATATTTAAAAACATTTATAATATGCAATTTTATATACTTGTAGAAGAGAACTAATAATATTTCAAATGTCATTCTTTATACTTGTAGAAGAGAACTAATAATATTTCAAATGTCATTCTTTATAATTATGTGAATTCAATTTTAAATAATTTCTTGAATTGGAATTCATATAAATTAGTTTAATTTATATTCTATAACTGATAATAATAAATAAATATTTTGTGTTGTTTCTATTGTAAAAGATAAAAGATTTTTTTTTGCGCTGCCGTAAATCGTCGTGTCAATCTCTGTTTTTAATCAAACCTAATCTCTATTGTAATCAAACCATCTATAAAAAGATATGGTTTGATTACAATAATTCCCATCTGATTATTCTAAAAATATCCATGTGCTTGTATTCTTAGGATTTTATCAAAGCAAATTTTTAAAAAACCTAAAAAAAAAAAAAAAATTAAAATATTAGTTTGTTAAGTTTTCTTTATCAACTCTCATCCCTGTAGAAAATGTAGAAAAGAAAGCAAGAATTTGGTGGGGGAAAAAATTCCTACATGTTTTTAACTATATGCCATTTAACTACCAAAATAAGTTTTTAAATTCATCTTTCAAGTGTTTTATGTTAATTTTACACTTATTTGTTTCCCTTTCTGATGTTTTAACATTTATTTATTTTATAAAAAAGCGAAATGTTTTTTTTAGAAAAATCTGTATATTCTAAAAGAATCTTTTATTTTGTTGATATCTTCTGGTGTGTATGATTGTTTTTAGGTATCCTCGAATTCACTCTCTCTTGTCCTATTTATCAACAGTAATTATTTAAGTAGATTGTTTTTTTGAAATGGAGCACTATTTAAAGATTCAATCTATTCTCGTCAGAAATGCTGGCAGCTCTTTGTAGATAGCATTTTAACATTTTTAGAAAACTTTTTCCAAAGTTTATTTATTTACTAGGTATAGCATAAAATATTTTCTTATAATATGCAAGTTCTTACATACATAGCGGTGTAGGTGAGTTCCGGACTGTACCTTTAGGTTAACGGGTCTGGAATACTCGTCCCTCATTAATTGCCTCGTCATTTTGAACCACGGTCAGTTGACAAGGTCACATCTAAGCTGGCACCCTCCTCTCCACATCCACACCACTCCAGAAGACTTCAGATGTCACAAATTAACGTGGAATCGTTCCCAATCCACGGAGCTACAGCAACCCAAAGAGGGATAGTACGTGATCACTCTCACAAAATAACTGTCCGTGGCAAATGATGCTTCACTTTGCAGTTCTTAACGGGAAACGGTATGAAGCTACTGAGTCACTAGAGCTCTGCAAGTTCTTGCACCAATCCATTATTTGCGTCGAGGTTTCAACCTAATAATTAGCGTTTTTACCTTGGGTTCAACAGTTCGTGTGTTTAAATCCCACTTTGGGCATAGTGTTTATAGTGTTTCGGAATACACTTTAAACTACCATCTTTTGAATCGTTAACTGGAATTTAATTAGACTGTAGATTCCAATCTAATTGGCCCTCATGTGCAAAAGATTACCGTTGAGCGACAAATAAATCAAAACAAGCCATCATAATCGGTAATATAGATTGAAAAAAAATTACTAAATTATACAAGACATTCATGACGGCTAAATAATAGATTTGCCTATATCAATATTTAATTCTCAGTTATTTAGTCATATCACTGCATAAATACAGTGGAAATATATAAAATCATCATCTAAGAAAAAACAAATGATCTCATAATTGTTAAAAATTGTTAATTTATTTCTAAATTTGAATAAAGTTATCTGTCAATTAATTGGGATAAAGTTATCTGTCACTGAGTGTTATCTGTTAATTTCACTAGAAATAAACATGTAAGTTCGTGCTTGTAGTCATTATTTTACTTTTCTTTTTTAATAAAAGCAGAGGAGGGGCAAGAATTAACATACGGTCATAAAGCTGTTGGCAGTCTGCCGCCAGGTGCTGCGCGTGCCGGTTTGGAAGATAATATTTTTGTACTTGAAAAACGTGCTGTGATTCAAATAAAATACTTCTCCGAAATGCTGCATAATAAAAATAAGCATTCACAATCGTGCGGGAATGTACATCCTCCAATTTTAGAATCTTATTTTGAGAGTACTCCAGAATTTATCATATCAATATTTTCTTCTCCTGTTTTTATTAATGCCTATCTCCAAAATAAGTTGTGGTTCAGTACTTTATTGAGTTGCGTGCTTCTATCCCCTTTTTCTTATTGAAGAGGGGGGGATTTTTATATCGTGTTCCGCTTTCCCATGTCTATTTATTTTTATTCAATTTATTTGTGCTGTCTTCTCTCTCTCGAAAAAGCCGTTAATTTGTGTGACGTATGCATTATTGAAGAAGTTATTTGGACTATGCACTTAAAAAAAAAAAAAAAAAAAAAAAAAAAAAAAAAATTGCATCTTATTTCAGATTGATCCAGACATTCGCAATTTGAAATGGCTTGTGAATTAATATTGTTTTTACTTAATAAGTCTCAACTGGCGCATTTCCATGTGCTTACATATTTTAATTTTGTTTAGTTCAATTATTCTAAAAACTAGATTAATTCATTTGTATATGTTTTTTTTTATTGTACTTATGTTGAATTCAGTTTCTAATGAAAATTTACATACTTTTTCTTCGATTCCGAGATATATTTAATTAAAAATGTGGGTGATATAGAGAATGTGTGTGTATAATTTAATAAGTGAAAATATTTATTTTGAAATCTTAAGATTCTTAAAGGCTTAATTCGGAGATTTTTGTATTTGGGTAGTTTAATCATCGAAACGTATACATTCATGTACATACAACTGATCATTAAAGTAGGTACGCTTGGCAAAAATGCTAATAATAGAATATTTTAAGGTTAAGCTACCCCTAATGTAAAAAATCAGGGTAGGTAGGCACACACTAAGTAAATAACAGAATAATTTTACTATGCACGTTTACTTTAATAAGAATGATAAAGAAATTTTCAGAAAATTGGAAAGTATAGATTCTGAAAAATCACCAGAGAAAGTGGTTGGTGATTTTGCATTAGCACACTAACGTGCAACTAGAGTGAAGTTGAGCTCTGCCAGTTAGATGGTTAACAGGTATCGCTTTCCTTCGTACAATTCCACCAAAGACAAGACAGCACCTCACAAGGTCGCGCGTTTACTGCATCCCAGAAGACTTGATTCAGAATTGAAGAAAAGTTTACGAGATCAAATTGCAAATAATGAGCAGACAGGTGCTATTTACAAATAAAATAAGGAAAAATAATTGAAAAGCTTGACAAAGTGAATGTACGAAAGGTGGGATGTTTCACGAAAATTTAAAAATAATGGTCCTAAAAGTTCTTAATAAAAAAAGGTGCTTAATAACAACTTAAGTATTTTTAAAGTGTATTGGCTAAAGAAAATAACGTCACCAGAGTCAGTATAAAGTACTCGAGAAGTTCAAGTCCGAGTCGAAGAGTAGTTCCAGAATTGGAGACGAAGCAGGATTGAACAGCATCCAGGTCTGAGAGGTGCAAGGTTTGGAGAATCCTCAGGAAGCTGGATGTCAGTGTGCCGGAGGTGAAGTCGTTTACAGATCCAGGTCGTTACAATTGAGGAAGCTAAAAATGCAAACGATTTTGTGCATTAAGTGTGTTGAACTGATAAGGCGATGGAATGGGACATTATTGACCATTGTTTGTGGTTTCCTGACATGACATTTTGAAGTTACTGTGCAGTAGAAGAGGCATTGGTTCAGATCCCCGAGGCTGTTACAGACGCAGTTGATAGAAGATGGATCTCTCGAGTCTATTAAGACATTGCGAAATGACAGTGTGGCCCGTAAATCATTGACCAGTTAGATGGAAATAGCCATGTGGGAGCCTTCGCCACTTAAGCAGGGATCAAGCAGGAAATCCTCTAATGCATTATCTGCCACTGTCAGAGGTATCTTTTCAATTGAAAAACATTGCGACTTTGATCTATTTAAAGTGCTCTAACCGCCGTTATCGAATACAACGTACTTTCGTTTAAACCAGAATTAGAGCTCACTAGCTTCCGATTATGAGAACGACGACTTCACCAACCAAGTTACCGTAGCTCTTCTGAGAAAACAGTCATCTCTGGTAGCAATGGCAAAATTTATTCACCTGGGTTTGGACACCAAACTGAGATTATAAGGCATGCAAGGTTATAAAATTTATGCAGCTTCAAAACTGTAATTCATCGACTGTATTGACTAATATGGTAGTCGCTTAAGATTCATTGACCAGATGATTTCAGTTGATTAAAAGGCCAGAATATGTTAGCAAATGGACAACAATCGAATATGTTTTCTATACATTCTGTTAATGAAACATAGCGCGAGTAGGACTGAATGTTTGTGAGTCTTAACACATCATAAATATATAAGCTATTAGAAAGTTGGCACTACGTGTAAGTGATGATTAAGAGATGCATTTAATGATACTTATGTATTTTACGGTTAGACTATTGTATGTGATACTTACGTATTTTCCTCTCGATGCATGAATATGTGTCGTAAGTCATTACGAGATTGTACATGAAACTAAAATACTCCGAAGAAAGGAGATATAGCGCCATTTTAGCATCAAAACTCGTCTTTAATTTTAACTTATTTTAAGCACTTTTGTCTTTGAGACCGCGACAAAGATACTTGAAAGCCATATTTGCTATATTGACTGTCTATGCTGCTGCAAATGTTATCAAACTTGTATATTGAGTCAGTGGTATTTATTAAAACATACAGGAAAGCATGGCTGCTTTCGATTGCTATCGTTCTGTAGCCGTTAATATCTTTCACGGAACTCTGCAAAATTATTAGCTGCTACCCAATAGTAACAACATGAAACCAATTAATAAACTCAGCGCTTTCATATTCTGATGATAGATAATGGAACTTTCACTAACGTCAGAAGCATAGCATAAATTATTCAATTTTGTTCGCTACTATTTGCTTAGGAATAGAGTAAAATATCCTATGTGTTAAAAATTAATTTTTTTAATGCCTTTTTCAAAAGAAGTTTCAAATATAATTTTTTTTATTTTTCATAGAAATTAGGTTTAAAGAAAATTGGTTTTAGGTGATTTCATTTTTTTTTAGATGACACTGTCTCTTTTTATTGACACTAACAGTAAAATTAATAATTTTCTTGTAGCAATAAAACTGACAATACATGGACACTAATTTCAAATAAATTTGGTCTTGTTTCGATGTAAAATTTTCTAATATTTTAAAGCAAAATAAAGTTTTACATCGATTTAAAACTGGAATTATTGATGCATCTACCGAATGGCATGTTTTAAATTATAAGGAAAAACGGATCAACTTTCCCCAAATGACTTAGAGGAGTCACTAAGTATTGATTTTGTTTATCCAACAATTTTTTTAAGCATTGTTTTTTTTTGCGCTTTAAATAGGTCAGATAGTCCGGCCTTAATTCATCCTGCATTCATTTGCGACGTTTTTTACCCTATGGAAGGGTAATACGTTCTTATCAGCTTTTACAAACTGTTTCTCAAAGACCAGCTTGAGGTGAAGTTGAGAAAGATTACTTTTCTCGTTCAGTGTCTTGAATAATATATTTTTTTTCATTCAACTTTCAGGCCATTGTTTTCTGACTCAATGCTGTGTTGTTTTTGCTATCCTATGAAAAATAAACAAATGTTTTGCGAGATTTGTCCAAAGAAACAGTTTGTACAAAAAAATTCGATGTAGCGAATTTTTCTATGCAGAACGTTTTCTTTGACAGCAGAGAGGCTGTGACCAAGTTTAAAGCTTTTTCTAGTTACTGGATGCATGATAATTAAGAGAAGCAGTAATCTGAGAAAAAGTTTCTTTAGATGTCATGTTTAAATAGTGTTGTTTTTAAATAAAAACAAAAAGAAAATGATTGTAGAAAGTCAGTCCCATTTTTAGTCATCAGATAACATTCCCAATCAATTTAAACTGTTGTGTGCAGATTCCTATTTTGCCATGTAAAAAAGGAGAACAAAACGGTTCAAACTTTCATAATTCCACGTATAAAAAAATTAGAACTATGTATAATAAACGTAAAGTAATTTTATATTTGGACTCAGTTCTCCTATGTAATGAATGTGACTAATATCAGATCCAGGCACCAAAAATGTATTTTTCTTATATTGATTCATATTGCATACTCTATTCTATTTTTATGCATGTGTTTTAATTACCCACTTATCCATTTTATTACTGAGCGGTTTTTTTTTTTAAAAAAAAATTTTCTTTAAAGTGTACTTCGAAACTAGAAAATCGTAAAATCTGTGGATAAATATTTTTTGACTGAAATATTTACGTAGCAAACATTTATTTTAAAGAATATGAATGTTACTAATGCGACGTAATAATTAAATTAATTTTTATTCATGTAATTCGATAGTTTTCTTTATTTTGCTCTTTTTTCACTAAAATAACTTCCATCTTAACTAATCAAGAAATTTATTAATTAATTATTATTAATTAAATTAAATGAAAAAAAGAAATAATGAAAATTATCTTTCCGCTATTTGTTAAGTGAAATATAAAGCCAACGGTGGTTAAAATCGTGCACCATTAAAATTTTAGTTTTATATATTTGTTAACTGCTTGTAATATTTTTGTAATATGCATCTACAAACAAACCATGTATAAAGATTTGGGTGTATACAAACCATTCACAAAGACACACAAACCATGCACAAAGATATTAACCAGTCCACATGTTTGAAAGTTGAAGTATCAGTATTGGGAATTCAATTCTTTTAAGCATTTTATGCGCCATTTATATTGCTAGCTCTACTTCATGGTTTGGTAGATTTTTTGCAACACTAGGCTAAAACCGTGAACAAGTAGCAGGAGAGTTCTTAAGAAAAAGTGGCCTAGGTTTCAAAAAAATCAAACTTAAAGAACAAGGGATAACTGTTGCTATTCCGTCTTCTGTGTGGACATTTGTCGGGATGGGTGTTTGCAATTTTCGAGGTTTTATCCCTTGCTACATGTAAATACGGTCCACTGTCTATGAATTCATTCAATTTATTCGATGGATATTAGAATGCTTTGCAGTGGCTTTCGGCCGTTAGACTGTCCACAACTCGATGTCAAAATTTCTGCAACATTGGTCTGGTTAGAATATTTGACGTGTCATCGTGTGAGATAGTTAAGAAGAAAACACATTTTTATTATCAATCACATTAATGGGAAAACATGCATTCCGTTGCAAAGTTTTTGAACAGCCAAAAAGAAAATCTTGTAAATAATGCAGTCTTCATTCATCTCTATAGCATAGAAAGTCATCAATAAAGAAGTATTGAAACACCTATACATTTTTATGCGAAAATATTCTAAAATTTTTCTTGTGTATTTTTCCCTTCTCTCTTTTGTTTGGACACTCTAAAAAAAGTGCATGGAAAAACAAAAGATATAATTTATAAAGTTTATATAACCACCCGTTCTTATATATTTCTGAAATTCAATAAAAGTCTATTACTGTGCAGGCGACAGAGACGAAAATCGTTTACTGAACTTGTCAGCTTCACTGATTATTTCAAACGGAGAATATATTTTTAGAAGTAATTCGTTTCAGTACAACGCTTGTCTATGTGTTTTGTTTGATAAAAAAAAGTAAAATGCTTTATACATGAATCTCTGATCACTTTTCACTGTAACTGTATTTTATTTCATTATTTTTCTTAACTAGTATCATTTCTACCTTTACGCTTATATTTATCAACATGTAATACCATGATAAAGGATGGTTATTCATCCTAATAATTGTGAATTTATAGCCTAAAGTATAAATATTTTTAGGAATTCTCCAACCTCTGTAAAATTATGATAGAAATCTAAAAGTTCAACAATATTTCTTAAAGGTATTTAGTAAAAATATTTTTATTAAAACAGAGAAACTGTTAATCGACTAAAATCAAATTTTGTGGCATTAAAGGATATAACCCTTTGATTACATTGGATATGCTAGACCGTCTTGCATTTTTTGTTCAGTTTCATATAATATTCTGATGTCTGGAATGCACTGATTGTTTGAAGCTAATTGTTAACTTTGTCGCCAAACTTATGAAACCTTTTAAGCTAACATACTATTTTTAAATCCTGTTGTAAGTTACCAACTGATAGATTTTATAAATATTTCTTAGCAAGATTTGATAAATATTTCTTAAATCTTACGGTTGATTATTCCATGTAAACTTTCATTTTTTGTAAATATGAAAATAATTGAAATTAAAAAAAAAAAGCTATGTAAGAAGAAAATAAAGAAAAACTGAAATTGAAGTATTTGTTAATGACAAATGTATTCGCATCTTTTTTTTTTATTATGATGAGATGAAACTCCTTTTTGTTAAAGTAAGTTTTCTAATGCTGAAAGAGTAGTTATTACCACACTCTAATAGATATTCAAGCTGTCATGTGTAAATTTTTTCTGAACTTATTTTTTAATTGATTTCTTAACAGGAAATATAAATCTTATTTTGGGTTGAAACCTATCCTATCGCTATAAGCGAAATGCAGAACCAAAACAGCAGATTACAACGCCAAGCTAGATTCCTTTAAAACACAAAAAATTTCGAACTGCGTGTTTACAGTTTTCGATTCTTATGACAGCCATTACCAGGAAGTATTTTTTAAATAAATCCGTTGACAGAAAAAAAAAATCCAAAATAAATTAATGATTTTTTAGGAAGCAAATTTAAATCTGCTAAAAATAAATTTTTTGTTTTGGGAAATTTAAATAAAAATAATAGTGTCTTTAGGTTGCTTGAAGTGCTTTTATTGTTCGAATTATTAATTATAAATATGAAATTAAATTGGAAGATTTAGAATTGTTTGTGTTAGTGTACTGGAAGACAGTGTTATATAAAAATTGATTTTTCAAAATTGAATTAAAAAATAATGCTATTCACTTTATTGATTTTGCTATATTGATCGATTAATTGAAACGAAATATAAAAAAACAATCATATATATTTGAACATATAGCAAATAGAAGTATTATTTTTTTTTACATTTTTATGTTTTATTATGTATATTCGTATAAATTAAGTAAAATAAACATTCTATAATTTTGCCTTAAAGCATGCAATATATTATAGTAACAAATCAGTAATACATTAGCAGAGAAATATTCGAAATCGCGGCAAGTGTGTGAATTTACTTAATTTCGTTTGGCGATAAAAATTTGTCGCTAATTTTTCCATTTTGTTAAGTGGTGAGCTAAAATATGATTTTACACCCACTTAGATATATAGAGATGAACGTTTCTTTCACTTAGAGGCAACCTGAACCAAAATTGCCTTTTTTTTTTTTTTTGTAAAGTTGAAAGCCAAATATTTTCAGAGCTTGATGAAAGATTAATATTTAGGTAGTTGAGATTTGGGTTAGTTTAGTGGAAAAGTCAAGATTAACCAAATATAATGTTATCGTGATCCGCCAAGCGTTCTTGTGAGCTATAATAGCTCACGTTCGACAGTTCAACAACCACTGCTTAAATTATGTTGTTATACAATTCTAAATAAGTAAATTAAATAATCTTAACCAAAATTTATTTTGCTTTGAAAATTAAATGTTCTCCAAATGCAAATGTGTGCTAAGGGTTTAATTCTTTTTTCATAACGCCTCATGAAACTTGTTTTATTGATGTACAGCATTCTATGAAGCATATACATACATTGATAACGATTAATATTCTAATGTTCATTTTAAGCTCTAAATCGTAGTTTCTGTGACACTTTGATCCGGTTAAATTTTATATTAAATAAAAAAAGATTGCTGTACAAGGAAATGCTGGGAAAGACATTTTCTTTATCTTCTCCTGCTACTCATGGAATGATACCAAAATTTAAGTTATAAAATTATAATTTAAATTCTAAAACAAAGCTACTTTAAATTTAAAATTCTAATTTAAATGAATTCACAATTTTGATTTTATATCAGAAATGTAATATATCTGAAGCATAAATAAATTATAAAATGTTTCAGATCTTTTCATGAAAACGGTAACAAAAATATCAGGTCAATACGACCTGTATTTTTCCCCCCGTTTGTAACGTTTTAATAAAAAGTTATTCCATGCTGATTTTATCAATGTTGATTTTTGTAGTTTTTATTCCTTTGTTGTATAAGGAAAATCATTTACAACAGAATGTTAAAACAAGGAATAAGATACCTTATGGCAGAATTATTTAATCTCTGTTGTTTAAGAATCGTTATATCATAACACTATTAACCATGTAGAGGTATAAAGTTGTACTTTCTTGAAGATATTGTAAGAATATTATTATGAGCTGTGTTTGCCACCGAGTCGAAAAGTACTTGAATTACTGTCATTATCTTTAAAAAGCATCGGAATGACCACTTCATGATATTCAGAATGTCAGCATTGTTACAAGATTTTTTAATTTAACGCTTATTTGTTAATATTTTAGGTCTTGCATATTGTAATTGATTGTAATTTGTAAGTCTTTAGGCGTTATTTTTTTTTCTTCAATTGAAAAGGAAGTTTTATGAACAGAAGACAGAAAAGATGAACTTAATCAATTTAACATTTATTGTACAGTACAAAAAATGAAGATATTAATACTGATTCGCTTAGGTCCTTGATTTAGAGCATTTTTTTTTTAATTCGCTTTTTTTTGTAGTAATTCAAGTTAAAAATCGCAATAAAATATGAAAGAGACAAAAATTAAATTAGAATTTTTTTCGAGAATCAGATTTGAACGTTATTTGTAAAATTTCAATACAAATATTTTATGTATGCCGAGTTAAGCACTATTTTTTTTAAGTTACTTAAATAATAACACAGAAAAATAACCAATAAAATTCAACATTTGTTTAATAAGAGAATCACTAAAAAATGTCCTTCTTCAAATATTTATTTTAAAATGCTTCAAATATTTATTTAAAGTGCTTCTATTTTTTTTGTTACATTTAGAATAACTTCGAAACTTGTTTAAAACTTAATATTTTTGTACTTCTAAGCTTAGTATATCAAATAAAGTTCTAGTTAAATTCTAAGATGGCACCTACAATGTTAAGGATTAAATAACAGGAATGTTATATATATACATATGTAGTTATAGGAGAACTTTGCTTTTTTTTTCTCGAAAATTTTTAGTTAAGTCAGTATATATTTTATTAAAATTGGATGAAATAATGATTATAAAGAATATATATAGATGAATGATGATTATAAAGAAGAAAGAGAGAGAGAGAGAGAGAGGATGTTACCATTTTACAATTTTAAATTTGTTTTCGTGGAAGATTTAAAATTTTTAAGAATACATTAATGCTTTTTTGTAGATATGATTAAAAAATTTAAATATTAAAAATGCAAGATACACACTGATAAGAATTAGTTACATAATTCTTCAGTATATTATTCATTTTGAATTAGATTTTTTCTTAATGGAGAACTTCTTATAATTTGAAAAATTGTTAGAATACTAATTACCAAATGAATTATTTGTTTTTTATGAAATAATGATTATGAAGAGCTTTAGTTTTTGTATTTTGATCACTTGGAAAACAATTTCCATAGAAAATAATGGGTATTAATATTGTTATTGCATATTATATACGTTTATATTATTTATTTCATTCACACGCAACCACATTAATTCAACATAATTACTACTACTTACATTTTATCACTAATTCTTAATAAATTTATTAGTGTTTTTATGTAGAGTGTAGTTTTCCATAAGAAAATAATTTTTTTTTTTTTAAAGAATTATGCATTAATTTTTATACAAGTTTTGGGTTTTCAAGTCTTCTTTATTTACATGCATTTATGTTGAATAATATACAACCCTAATGATTACATCCGCTTTATTTTTTAAAATTCTAGTTCAAAATTTTTAATTATTTCATTTGAAAGTTTCGCTATTCATGCGAGTGTTATTGTTAAACACGTGTTATGCGTGTTTTCACTTTTTCATGTAATTTACTGCATAAAAAACTCGCAAGATTAATTTGCCAATTCGTTGAGGCCACTCAGAATACAGCAACCTGTAAAGATTAGATATATCACCAAAATGCTTTTAGCGGACAACATGGTTATCAAAAGTCAAATAATTGAAATCGTATTTTTGAGTGAAGTATGGATGATGATGACTTATTTAGTAGTTAGTGTGTAGCGCCATAATTGGCTATAGCTGCAGCCATACGCCTCGACAAAGAATCAAAGAAGCTTTGGATGTATCCTTGGATTATTGCAATCCATGCAGCTTTAAAATATTGTCAAAGTTGATCTGGTGTTGCAACGGATGGTGTATCCCGGTCTAGTTGCGCAAGTTTTTGGATTATGTATTTTCGATTAGTGATAGATCCATAGCTACGATCAGACGAAGAAAGCAATTAACTCTGACCGATTGAACGTTGCTTGCTACGTATGGTCTGCCATTATCCTATTAGAATGTAGCTAGGTATTTTAGAAATGTAGAGCTAGCTATTTGATATACTATCAATGCGTATTAAAGGGATGCTGGAATGAAATCCAGTACCAATCCTAAGCTATGATACCGGATTCAAAGTGTGATGGTATAAAGTAACAGATTAGCAGTCTAACTACAGTGTTAATAACTACAAATCAGCTGTCTAACTACATCCGACCATCGTGCAGGCAGAAACGATATTCCTCAGTAAAGAAATGTCGTTTCATTTCTTTGTTCATGTTTGTCGTTTATAGCTGATTTGGCGTCTCTAAATCCTATAATTTTGAATCAAGAGTAAACGAAGCAATGCATGTCTTGTAGAATGAATTGCAAACGACGTCGAAGGGTACGAGCAGCTATCGAATGATGTGTAACAGACAGAATCTATTATGCTATGATTCGTGATGTGGTTGAGCGATTCATCACTACTACCATATGCAAAATGTGACTGTCATCACGTGCAGTACTGCAACGAGATAAGTGCTATTATTTCCGTCGGTTTAGTATTCCTCCTACATCCTCCCATAACAGATCGGGATCATTGTTGCTTGGTTTCTTCCAAACCGAGCTGGCAGTCGAATGGTTAGCGCTCTTGCTTTCGGTTCAACAGTTCGTGGGTTCGAATCCCTCCTTGAGCATGGATGTTTGTAGTGATTCAGAATCCACTTTAAACTTAAGTCCCAGTCTAATTAGCCCTCGTGTGCAAAAAATGACCGTTTAGCGACAAACCAAACAACCAACCTTGGTTTTTTCCAAAACGATCATCAATTTCTCTGAAGGATAATTCACAATCACTTTATGCTGTTAATTTTTCTTGGTCAAACTCGGAAACTTATTCGAAAGCTGCTCGATGTCACGGGACGTCATAAAAATTACTGCCATCTTTTAAACTGGCAATATCTTTTCCTTTTATTTATCGTTTGCCAGTAACACTGTAGTCACTTCTGAATGTGCTTATGCGCTTCATTTCAGATAATTTGCATATCTTATCTCCGCAATCGTATGATATATGATTCATGCTACCTTCAAGGTGTTGCATTTTGAGTGGACAGCAGTGTAGTATATGTAATGTATGTATAGATATGAAAAAGCATTCATGCAAGCTTATTCTTGAAAATGTAATCTCTGCTGCCAGGTCTATTTTTTAAATAAGTTAAATATTTTGTGAGTGATTATGTACTTATTACTTAGAGCACAAGTTTTCAATGATAAACTATAATAGGTATGCTTCGCTCAGCTAATAATATTGGACGCAGTTGCGTCAAGCTGGATTAAGCCGGTTACATAAATAAATAATAAAACGCTATAAAAATGTTAATGAATCACAAGAGAGTTTTTTATATCATACACATGCGCTTGTGAGGCAATGAATTAATTAAATGATTGGTACACTTGCAGTACAGTATTTTTAGATATTTCAGATTTTCAACGTCTGTTTAAACTTGCTTTGATTGATGTAATCAAAATGTATATTCAAGACAATAAAATAGCAGAAAATTGAAAATTTAATGAATTTATCCATCGTTTGCCATGTGAACTTAAATTTTGTTGAGGTTAATGATATGACTTTTGTGTCACCATTGTTTGCATTCTTTGAGGTATTCTAAAACGCACAGACAAATGTTAAAAAGAAAATCTGGACTTATCGTTATTACATATTCTTATATTATTCTTATATTGGCGGAACATCATTCTCAACAGAGTGAAACGTCTATTTCAATAGCGAGAGCTCGCTTTCTGAATTATGAAGTTCTGCGTACATGCCAATCGTTTTTTTTAGAATCTAGAGGTTGGATAGACGCGACTGGTTTGGCGGAATAGATGCAAACGTTTCTCATCAATTAGTATTGTTCCAATTGTTATGATTAATGTGGAATGTTTTATGTGCTTTAGCTCGGCCATTTTTTACGCGCGTTTTTGAAAGACAGTACAAACTGCTATGTCAATGCTTTCGTATTTAGACCGATGAATCACTTAAGAGAAGTGGGAAATGCTATCGAACGTATAAGTGAATATGCCGTGGGCAGATTGCACTTGTTGGTTTGAATTATTGCCCTCAATTACAATTTTTTATTGTATATGTTGAACATTTTAAATTTCAATACTGTTGTGACTTAGCAAATTTTAAATGAAATTGTATTGAATTCATAGAATGACTGATTAAGTATCTTGTTAAAGCTTTATTCTTGTGTTTTCTTGACTTAATTTTTTAAGTGTATTGTGGAAAAACAAAGATACCGCATACCATGTTTTTTTTATAGAGTATTCGAGTCTTCTGGAAACTTAATTCTTTGGGTGAATTTCCTCGTTATAAAAGAATATTATTTTTTTTTATAGAGTTTGGAATTATTGTTATCACATAATGAATAATTTAACAGCTGAAAGTGTTCTGAAGCTCTTTTGAATATTTGCCTCATGAGAATTTGGGAAAACTGTCTATATTATTTTATGACATTTAAGAGGAGGCATTTGAACTTCCCAAGTATCCCATCCGAAAGATGTACACGTGAAAAAGCAAAATAATACCTATCTTACATTGTGTGGTTTAGATCGAATCAATGACATTCAATTTTATTATTGGCACAGATGCAATGTAATACTGGATACGAAATTCTGAATTTTTTTTGTAACAAAGAAATATTTCCTGGATGACACGTATTGTAACATCTCGCGATGACGTAAAATATAGGGTTGCCAAAATTGAATTTTCTGCATAATTCTTGTAAGTTTTCATCTGTATGATGTAATAAAAACCAGGTTGCCATATAAATAAGAAGATCCCCCTAAAAATCACCAAGTTCAGAATTTGGCATCCTGGACTATCTTCCACGGTCTTTTATTATAAATAAAAAATTAAAAAAATTCAATGTTAAGTTTTTCTGCGAATCACTGAATTTTTCTCGCAGATTACCAGTAATCCATTATTTACAGCTTACTTAAAACAAATTGTAACTCATAGTCAAATCGATCATAGTCTTAAGAAAAGTCATTTTAATGCATGAAAGTGAATTTTACGTATACTTACTAAGAACTGATAGAACATTAAACTAGACATTTGGAAATTATTTTTATGTATACAAAAGGATGACTAATTTAATGTTAATTTATGTATCAGATTTTAAAATTCATTGTTAACTTTACATGTAGTAAATATTAAGAATTCTTTCTCGACACTTGTTAGGTTGTTGCCGAAATGTTAAATATTTTCGGAATAGTTAGTTTTTTCTAAAATAATTTTACTGTTTTCTTAATTGTTTATATATTTATTATTAAATGATGCAAAATGTAGCATTGTCATTATGCATGATAAACAGATTATGTATCTTACATAATTACTGGTTAAGACTCAGTCGTCTAGTTATTTTATTTGCATGTAACGAGATTAATCATGAGATAAAACTACTAACTGTATGGAACGGGATGGTGAGATGAAAATGTGATGCCCACCGTAACTGAAAAAGTTCATTTATATGATTAAGAATGCGTGTATTTCAAATAGCTGTATTTAAGAGGTAACTTAGATGTTTAGTATATTTGTGAAAAAAATAAAAAGTGTATAATTTATAAGGGATTACCGGATAGCAAATCGTCTAGTTTACAACAACAGTGAGAAGAAATTTAATTCGGTAATTAAAATCGAGGTTAAGTTTTAGAAGTTTATAAAATATTTCCTTATTTTTTTATTTAGTAAGCATTAATTTTAATGTTCAAGTAGAAATTCTAATTTAAAGGGATTTTCTAACAGAAAAATTTAAAATAGTTCTTACGTGGAGATTAAAATTATACTTGTTATGATTTAGTGATTGTTTTAAAATGTGCAATCAATAAAATTTTGGGGTTAACGATTTTTTATTTAGTTTATTTCTGTTCTTATATGAAAAATTTATTACATGATGTGTTTTAGTAATTTAAATAATTTGTGACTATTATAAGAAGTTTTTTAATAATGGATAGCAAAATATTTTTATTTTTTATTTTGTTTTATTTTTTTATGTTATATTGATTTTTTTCATTATGTTTTGATTTGTTAGCTTTTAGTTGGGTGAAGTTTATTTAAGGTATAATTTTGTGATATTGTCGTTTTAATATAATACTTGTTGATATAATTTCGAATACGTTCCTATTATTTTCTAAGTATACAATCCTTTTATACAGCTTTCTCTTCTTCCGAAAACTTAATTCTTGGGAATGTCTTGAACTTCTAAGTAATTTATCCGCATTCGAATTATTTTATTATTCTTAAGCTCTCTTTATGTTGGGGCAACTAAATTTACGACCCTATTTTAGTTCCACAAATCCTGTTGCAGTGTCTACTGATGTTATCGGTAGATGGCGATAGTGTTCTCTGATCCCAAGCAACGGTTGTTTCGCTAAGTGGGAGAACGTTATTATCCGCCTACGGAGGTGTCCAATCCATCCCCCACGTTTCTCGACCAGTTACTTTGTCCTTTTGTATTTACTCTCTGCTCTTCTTCCCTCCGTAAAATGCATTTTCACTTATCCATTTATCTGATAGATTCACTTTAATCCCTTTTATTGTTTTTAGTGAAAAAAGGAATTCTCTTCTTTTCCGACTCAACTCTCGAGGGATGTGGATGTTTTACTCTGTGTTTCGGACTTCTGTGTGAAGTTTTCTTGCTGTAGCCGGAGTCGGCGAGGGGAAATTATATTTACAGTGCTTCCGGTTTACTTGACTGGCTTAGGAGGAAGTGGATGCTCAGGGATAAGAGTAAGATTTTTCTTTGTATTTCCTTTGAGAAAATAGTTTGTTTTGATTCACATAAATGCTTAGGGTCTGACATTGTGAATGTCACGTTGTTTTAGAGAATCTTACAAAAATGCTTAAGAAATAAGCACATATCTATATGAAATAATATTTTGATTGTTTTGTTGCGTAGATTTTAGTTCTTTGTACATGTGATGTCAATCACGTTCTCTTGAAATATTGTTTACTTTGCTAGATTTGTATTTTATGAAATTCGACTTATATTTGTTGCAAAATATCAACACTTAATTTCAAAATTTTATAATCGCTTTGAACTTGTCCTAATAGAAAATTGCTGTAGCCAAGTGCCTTGATATATGGTAATTTATTCCTTTTTTATTTTAATATTTATGACTAATTTTCAAGTTTAATTTAAATTTAAAAGTTTTTACATTCACGTTTTTATATACTTAGTAAATTTCAAATAATTTGCGGAATTGAATGATAAGGTTATTGGGGATAATTCCCAAAATAATGAAAAAGGTAACAAATCAACACAAATTCGCATTTTAAACAGTTTATACTCACAATATAGTATGTAAGTAATATGAATAAACTTATTAACTGAGAATTAATAAAATTATTCATTCCTACAATGTTATAGATTATAGAAAAAAGTTATCTTCTTGCATTGTAAAGTTTTCTTTATTAGAAATTTGAGTTTTTTTGAATTTAAAAATTATAAATAATTTAGAGTTTTTAATGAGATTGAAAATTATCCCCTTAAATACTTTGTTATTGAGGGAGGAGGTCGAGGTTCTTTAGTTGATAATAATTGAATCTTACGTTTTAGTCGTTCATTAAAAAAATCATAAAAATTGCACAATTTATGATGATCTTAAAAAGGCTGTATTTTTTAATAGCGACTTTATATTTGTTTAAAATCATTTTATTCGCACCTATAGAAGTATAAAAGTTAAATTAACATATTGTGTTAAAAAAAAGCACTTTATTCGTCAGTGATAAAATGAATAAGTAATTTTATTGCCAATATGCTGCTTTAAAGAATGTGTTAGGAGAGTATGTATTGTACATTAAGTAAAAGTATGACTACTGAAAATCGGACTAGTTTAATTAAAAAATATTTTTTGGTTTATAATTTTTAAAATTAGAAAAATGCAAAGTTTATATGTGAATTTTTTTTATGCTTCGCGCATCTCCTGAAATAAGTAATAAAACAAGAAAAAAATGCTTTTAAGTTTCAGTTTCCTATTATCAATTTAAAAGTTTCAAATAATTCTTCATTCATTATACTTAATATCATTAAAATAATAGATTAAAATATCATTCAAAATAAATAATTCTGGAATAATACTTCAATGAATAACTCAATACAAGTTTCGAAAATAGTTTAATTTCATGTCAGAAATATTTCATTCAATTGTATAAAAGTATTCATTTGTGTGTCATTCATTCAGTTGCAGATTAAGTTATTGAATAAACTTTTGTCCATTCATTTTGCTTCAAATGATTTCTTATTTCAACTAATCTTGTTTTCAAATATAGCGACATTAAGCTCTTTAAAGAGTTTTCTTTTAATAATATTGGAATTATTAAAAGAGTTATTTTATTTTTAAAAATATTATTCATGTATTCAATGAAAAATCACTTAAATTAATATTACTGTTCACTTTTAATTTTGAATGGTATAAAGTTCACTTTTTATTTTTAATATCTTATTTTATGTTATATAATAAAGTTAAAAAGAAATGCACTATTTTTTTCTATGATATGTTTTGATATTTTACTGTGGGCCAATAATTTTGATATAAATAAATAACTAAATTGCATTATATGTGTAAATAATAATTAAATCAAAATTATATCCTTTGAAAAATTAATATTCTTTTATATCTATTTGTGCGTGTAGTTTACTAAGGTCTATATAATTTGCTATAGTTTAGTTAATTGTGCTTATTGTAAAATAAATTATGAGTCCATAATTTAATTTTCTGTAATATAAATTTGTTATTTAAGAAAATTAAAAGTTCAGTAACAATTTTTGTGTAGGATTAAATGTATCCAAACTTTGATTAGTATTCTTAATTTTACTAAAGTAAAATTGTCTTGTTAATAAAAGTCCCAATTTCGAAATTGCAGTCAAAGGAAACATTTTGCCTTTAAGTTTAGTCTCTTTAACTGTTAATTTCAATGTATCATTGATATTAATAACTTTTAAAAAAATCATTTAATCAGTTATTTATTAAATATTTCTATTTAAATATTTCATCTAAACACTATAAATACTGATATTAAGAATTCGTTTGATTTATTATTTATTTTATAGTAAAATTAATAAATTATTTTATATCAAAATTAAGTTAGAGGTATGGAAAAATTATATGAACTGGGTTGTTCTCAAAATATTCTTAAACTTAAATTAGAGAAGTCTAGGTTAAAATGTATTAACATTTAGATTTGACATTAAGATTCCATTAATATTAGAATGAGAGAAAAAAAATTTAAGATTCATTGACTATAACACTAGGATTTTTCTATTTAAAATGATTCTATTTAAAATTATTCTATTTAAAATGATTGAGCTTCAAAATACAAAATACTTAAATGTTAGACATTTGAAATTTAATGATCTTAGTTATGCATCTCTCGCAGTTACATATTTTTAAATTAGTATTTTAACGTTGTTTTAACATGATATTTACCATTTTTTACCGTAGTTCATTGACCGAACTCGTAAAAAAAATTCTCTTTCAAACAATATAATGCTGTCTGGGTCCCAATGAAAATAATAGTTCCTTTGCTTTAGTTTTGATATCCAGAACTATTAGATAAAAGATAGTTTACTGACTATTTATTATATTGCTTTATGATTAATGTCAACTGACTCTTTATTCTTATAATGCATTTATTGTTAGAAAAACTGTCATTAACCTATTTGATATTGTAAATGATTGAAGATATATTCCCTTGAGCGAATCCATGTGAAAAACATATAATGTTATCGGTAAATGTTTCATACGGATTTCTGCCTAAGAGTTTACTGTTAAATTTGTATCGATTTTTAAATGTGCATCTTATAATTGATTGAATAATAATTTTCCCTAAAGAAAGATGTTTTTAAATTATGTTTTTTTTATCAAACAAACAGGGTTTAAAAATTAAATTGTTGAAACTTTTCCAATATCTAGAAGAGACATTAATACAAATTTTAAGGCTCCATACGACATTAAATCATTTGGAACTGAATGTCACATTTAATAGTAAAACTAAAATTTTCAATCTGTTTCAACTTGTTGCGATGTCTTTTAAATGTTTTTAAATTAAAATTGCCGAAATGCATGTGGAAAAGTTAATGCATTTTTTGTTAAAAATGTGGCTAATTTGATAACATTAGCTACATAAAAAACTTTTTCATATTATTTTATCATTTTACTAAAATCATTTTCTTTATTTACTAAAATTCTGCAAACAGTATAATTTAAAGAAAACATTATCTTTAAAATATAATTCTGAAAAAAAAAGGAACAATTTTTGTTAGACATTTAGATGTAGTATATGTTTAGAGATTTCCTGGAAAGATATTTTGTTTAAAATTTATATATTTAAATAATTTGTAAAAAATATATTTAGTTTAAAACAATTAACAATTTATGTTCATAAATAAATATAGTTTTGATAATACCGACTACAAATATTTTTTTAAAAAAGCTAATATCCATATATTTGACTGCAAGCAACCTCTACAACTTTAGAATGATTCCTGGTTTATTCTTAAACTTCTGTCAGTTGTGGATATATAACGGATTCGTGTCTAAAAAAATTCTTTTTATCTAAAGATTGACTAGAATATTTAATTTTTGAATTCGTCCTTTAAATTCTATCGCAGGCAAGGGGCTACGTATAAATTGAAATATACTAAATTAGAGCAAGGATAATAGTATGGAATATACATAAGTTTCAAATAACTGAAGCAAAGTTTCGCAAATCATAAAATAGTTGAGCTGAATAAAGTTATATGTTGGTTTAAATAAATTCTTTATATCTGGAAATAAAGAATTTCGATTTATTTTTTATGCTTTTGAATTGTACAAATGCCATTGTGCTTAGTTTGAGTGTCTCGATAGTCATGCTTACTGTGCATTTTAATTTTCAAAATAATTTATTTGGTTTTATTATTGCTGATGTTTAGGATTTATCGCGATTTATTTCGGAAAGGAAGTTTCATTAATTCATCATTTCTTTATTGATTATTAAAAAAAAAAAAAAAAAAAAACAATCATACAATACTCTACAGCTATTACCCGCTACCATCCACTTCCAGAAATCAGGTTAATATTGATGTTCGCACTGGAATGAATGTTTTAGGAAATTGGAGGAGCGGCAGCGCCGGGCTTTTTATGGCTCATTTCCAATTCAGCTTGTCCTGCATGTGTCAGACGATGAGAATTTTGTTCAATACGCCCCCGCAAAGATTATAACCATCCCTGCTTATGCTGAGAATTCTGAATAAATTAAGAAATTTATCTGCCTACTGGCGTAATTTCCCATTCGATTAAAACTTGCGACGAGCTCCAATTAAATTCTCATTGTGCTACTAAATGCTTAAAATAGTTCCCGTTTTCAACGCCAACGCGCTGCTAATCATTCATTAATTTTTTTATGAGAGGAAATTAATCGAATGCTTAAGATCGTGTAGCGAAATTAATCGCCAGTTTTTTCATTTTGCACGTTTCTTCATTCTTCTCATTTGTTGTAATAAAATTTGGTTCATGCCTTTTATATCATACATATTCTTTTATGCTGCTGATATTTCCAAAAATAAGTAATTAAAGATATTGTCAATTAAAGATAAGTAATTAAAGATATTATTTTTGTGTTCAGTTAAAATCTTGAAAAAAATGTTTTTGGAAATCTCTATGTTGTTGGATGCTTGTATGTATATAATATACCGCATTTCTGTCTATTAAATATATTTTTCTTAATTAACTAAGATACAGTTATATCAATATTATTGAAGGAAGGAGACGGTTTCCTATGTACTAAATCAATTTTTTTATGATTTTGATAATGCACGAGTGAGAAAATGCACTTGACATTTTAATTAAAAAGAAATAAACTATTTTGTGTAGTTTGTTGCATTTATATCGTGAAAATATTAAAGAGGAATTTTAAATTCATGATTTCTATTATTTATAAATGTTAAAATATTGTTTTCTGTAATAAGGACTATTGATATTGGAACACTTTAAAGTAGCATACAATCAACGTTGTTAAACATGGATAGATTGCTAGATTTGCAAGTTATCATATTTCTAAGACATGCACTGGAAAAATACTTTCGAATTAGTAGTTAGTAATCGAAAACTGTTCAACACAACTCATCCCACATCTTCAGTCGTTGTACTTGGAATGTTTGAGAAAATTTGGAGTTCAGTTTATAAATTACAAGTTTCGTGTTCTAATACTGACATTAAAGTGAAAAAACTTAATACTTAAAAAAAAAAGTTTTTCAAGGTATTAATTTTAAGATTTAAAAGAGATCGTTTGAACACTAATTTTACAATTATTAAATTTAGAAATCGCCATTCTAGCATGGAGTTTCAAAAGTATTCTTTGCAACAAAAAAAAAAAAAAAAAAAAAGAATTCTATTAAGGAAATTTTATAATACATTTTTAAATATTAAAATTTAAAATGTATTATAAAATTAAAAAAAAAGTTTTAATCATTGATTCGTATTTTTGCGGGTTCGTTCTTAAATGTTGTGCAAAAAACATTTTTTCAAATTATCGAAAAATTCGAGACTAAGTTTCGAATCATTCTAAATCTTTCTTTAATTACTTTTTAATTTTAATTTCGCACATATTCATGTACATATTATCAGGAAGGAAGATACCTTAAAATAATTAAATTGAATATCTTCTAAGAGAAATCTAAGAATTTAATCTTCTAAGAGAAAAATGAGTTTCCATGTGTTCATATTTTAGGCATACTTTCTTGTTTATAGGTTTTGATGAAATTGTTAAAAGTTTTAAAAGTTGCTTTATGTATTATAAGAAGCTGATATTGATGTATAAATTATACGAGGGTCACTCTGAAATTTTTGAGATACAACTAGGTTTTTAAAGTTATACTTACAAAATTTTAGGTGTGTTCAAAGTAGTCTCCTCCAGCTTCAATGCACTTTTGTAGACGAATTTTCCACAGATTAAATGCCTCAAGCCATACATTTCTTGGAATAGATGAAAAAAATGCATTTATAGCCACACCAATCTCTTCTTCTGAATGAAAACGACGTCCACGTAAGTTCTTTTTTAGATTAAAGATTAACCAAAAGTCGCACATATCTAGATCAGGTGAATACGGCGGATGTTCGATCACTTTAATTTTTTTTTGCTTAAGAAACTCAACTGTTAATTCGGCTGTATGTGAAGATGCATTGTCATTGTGAAACATTAGTCCGGTAACATTCAGTTCTTGTAGAATTTCTGGAAGACATTTAGTGGTATACCAGTTTGCTGTTACTGTCTTCTGTCCTTCCAACTTGATGGCTTTGACCAATCCCGTACTTCTGAAGAAAACGGCTTACATCACCTTTTTCAGTGTGCGTTGTTTTTTCACCAATGTTGGCATGGGATCATCTTCAAAGATTCTTACTTTGCTTTCTTGACGTGTTGGAACGTCAAAAAACGGTATGTACGTTTCATCACAATGATTTTAGAACAATTTTAGACTATTACAATTTTAGAAATGATGCGGTGGCCACTATCATTTAGCAATTTAAGAGTTTCTTTACTGATTCTGACACGCTCCTGATTTTGATTATGGGGAACCGAACGGCAAACTACTTTTTTCATATGTAATTCTTCATGAATGATTTTATGTATAGCTGCGCATCCAATGTTAAGTTCCTTCTGTATCATTTGATAGGTACAGCGATTATCATCCTTTTACATTTTTCGTATGGCAGACACATTATCCGGGATTACTGTCGACGGCGGCCTTCCTGTGTGTTCTTCATCCTGAAGAAAATTGCAAACTATTCTAAGTTCTCTAAGCCATCTGAATAGAGTAGCGCGAGCGAGAGATTCATCACCAAATGCTAATTGCAACCGTTGAACGCATTCTTCTTGATTTAATCCTGCTTTAAAATCGTAGAAAATCAGAGCGCGAAAATGTTTTCGCGTCAACTCAATTTTCTCTTTTGTTTAAAATTTATTCTACGCTAAACAAGTTGAAGTAAGTCAGTAAAAAATCGATCGTCTTCTGTGTTAAAATACTTTGTATTTTAAAATTAAACCGTTATTTTTATTTTGTAAATTCTCGACTGCGCGTATCTCAAAAATTTCATAGTAACCCTCATACGATAAACCTGAGAATAAATAACAATTTAAGTTTTACAGAACGTTTTTTATAGTTTATTTTGTGTTTTTATGTGTTTTGTAGTTTATACCATTAATTTATCAATTTTGTCCATACAGCCCATTTTATGAACACCGGGTCATTACGAAATGTAATAACTCCTTAAATTACTTTAATTTTCGTAAATTTGGACTTAAATAGAGTGCTAAAAGTTTTTGTTGAACTTCGCAATACGCAAGGTTCTTTAATTTTTTGAATATTGCTTTTTGTTCATAAGTTTTTAGTTTTCTGTAATTTGCCAATGATTTTAGTAATTTTAAAAAAAAAATTTTGTTGAAGTACGATAAAATATTTTCAGTTATTTTTAAAAAATGCTGGAGAAAAAATTTTAAAGTTATTAATAATAGAGACTAAATAGGTTTATCCGTTCATGTAAAACAATTAATTCAAATATTTCCACAGTTCCACGTAATAAGGAAAAAAAAATATTTAGGTCTCTAGATTTGGAAAAAAAAAAAAAAAAAAATAGCGATTCTTTTCCTTCAGATAAGAATATGGAAAATGAAGTCTTCATTTTGTATGCTACCGTATTCGCACATTTTTCTGTAACGCCTTCAGTAATTTGGTTCGCATATGATCAGAATCTGTAGGAAGAAACACATCTCAAATTGGCAATCTTCCATAAAGATAATGTGATGAATGGTATTCTTTTAAAATAAAATAATGCATATTATATTTTTTGTGCGTAATTTTCAACTCAATAAATGGTATAATCATTTAATAAAAATAGCTTTCAAACTTACTATGCCACGTTCTATGTCCAGGTTAATTTCGTATTTCTTAAGGTTAATTTGTCATCTCAACGCGCCATTATAGATATTGAACCTTATAAAATGTGCAATTCGTGTAATTGTGTATGAAACTTATTTAACTACAGTAATATCGTAAAGATATACATTTTATTAACGATATGAGTGCTTAATTTATTGAAGATATGAAGGCTTGGTTTTTTATTTACATTCAAAATTACTTCTGATATTAATTCGGGAAAATTGTCTCTAAAAGCATATTTTTTGTGTTGACGTTATTTTTTAATTCTAATCACTGTAAATGTCTTAAGAATAATTTTTAGTTAGTTTCATCGAGATCTATAATAATAAGTTTGAGTATTTTGGAATTATTACAGACCAATAATATTATTTATGTATATAAATTTATATTTTTGAATATTTTTTTCTTAGGTAAATTCAAAGTTAACGATCAGAATAATGATTTTTAATATTAATGTTATAAACTTTAACAACTGAAATAAAAATTAAATTGGCAAAACTAATGAACTTTTTTTTATAATAATAGGCTGCTAATGTAATATTATCAACAAAATTTTATAGCTACGTAAATACCAAAGATTTTAATTCAAATACTGATACGTGATTATAGGTAATTTTCGTAAAAAATTAATTTTGGAAATAAGTTTTTTTTTTTAAAAAAAAACATTATATGTGTTTTAATGGTGCCCTATATCATCAATTTTGCCAATTTTTCGTTACTTATGATTTAACAAAATCAATAATCAATTACATTTGATAATTTTTATTATTTAATAGTCAGTTAAATTTGTCATTGATTTATATATACTGCGTAATATTTTTCAAATTATTTTGGTTTCAAGATATTCTGTGCTAGTAAAATTTATGCATCCATACTTAAAAGCGGAATGTTACTGTCCGCCAATTTTAAAAATGTACATATGAAACGCAAAATTTAAGAACCGCGCTTTAAAATGTAAAGATAATGCTTCATTATCATGCTCCAAAAACCTCTTCATTCAACCTGCAATAATGCTGCACTAAAAATAAAACAAATAATTTACCATAGGCGAATCCTCAGAGCGTCGCCGGTAAACGAGATAGCGCCATGCTGACGCGCCGGGGACATCATTCCCAACGAGGGTGTTAAAAAATCCAAATATTTCTTGCTTAGTAATGTATCATAAAATATTCCTTACTTGATGACTATAGTTATTTAAATTCATAATGATTGCAAATAAAGAAAATATTTTTCATCCTACTCATATGAACGTTAATATTTCAATATATTATATATTTCGAAAAAATTTTCTCTTAAAAAATAAACGTGTGTGAAAATTGTTACAGAATTAACTACTATTAACCATAAAGTAGTTCCTTCTTTCGTTCCAGTTCATATTATGAATACAACATTTTATTACAATTCTCATTGGTTTAAAATATCCATGACTTCAGATAACGTTTCGTCTACATCACAACGTATTAAGACTGTGTCGTAAATCCGACTTGTCGGCGAAGTTGCTGCCTGCCTTGAAATGGCAAGGACTTAAATTTTTCAAAAAATTTTCCATTTATTTGGGAGAGGTAAATCATATGCTTATTATTATTCTACAAAGTATATATAGAAACTATATGGAATTAATATGTACCACAAAGATATTACTAAAACTCAACTCAACTAATCCGGAAAAGTTTCTTTCTATAATATATCATTATTTTATAGTTTTTACCTCCTTTTATAAAGCCGAACTGGCAGCCGAATGGTTAGCGCTCTTGCCTTCGGTTCAGCAGTTCGTGGGTTCGAATCCCACCTTGGGCATGGATGTTTGTAATGGTTCGGAATCCACTTTATACCGTCTAATGAGAACTCGTGAGCAAAAATGACCGTTGACAAACAAACCAAACCAAACCTCCTTTTATAAAATAACTCACCAAAAGACTATGCGAGCGGGGTAAAAAGTGTGTGAAAATTTCGCAAGAGTTCACTGGTTAAGGGTTAAAAATAAAATCTCTCCGTCGAGAAAAAATAAAATAAGAAGGAAATTTTAATAAATGTTGAAGCTATTATAATGAGTTTTAAAAAGGAACTGCATAGTAGATATAAGGAAGGATGGAAAATAAATTATAACCACCGTCAGAACTGTCCACACACTTTCCGTTAATGCACTTTCTAAGTTCGGATGGGACGAGTGTACCTAAATGGCACATAAAACCGTGAATTGAAGAATAAAAAGTAAGTTGAAAAATATTTTTCTGTGGAGAAGAGTAAAACAAATTGAAGTAATTTTTTTTCCGTATTCATATTTTTCCCTTGTTGAAAAGAGTGAAACATATTCTGCAGCTACTTATTTTAATTTTTTCACTGTCTTTATTGTTTTGAACTAATTAGTATAAATGAAAAAAATGCTTTTATATTGAAATTTAAAAAAGAATGCTAGACAAGATGTTACGGATTTGCATGTGACTATGTTTTTATAGTCATAAATTCGAATCCTTTCATTTTCACAAATTTTTAAAAGTCTTTTTGATTTTTCTTTTATTATTATTATGGGCAAATATATTGCATCATTTTAAAATTGAAATACGGCAAAGTTTTGTTCCTAAACGAAAGGATAAGATTTTAAAACTGAAATATCGAAACAACAATAATTGCTTATAATCTTTCAGAAATAGTTAAATTATAATGGATAATGTTTATACTCTTTTATCCACGTGTGTGATTTTATGTAGGGACTATTCAGAGAATATTATTTTTGAAAGATTAATATACAAATATGTATTATAAATATTAAAATTATATATATATATATATATATATATATATATATATATATATATATATATATATATATACACACACACACAAATATGTATATATTGATAAAAATAATTTATATTCTTAATTTTATGATTAAAGTTTAGGTATTGAAATAATGTGTGTTAATTCCTAAAGTAAATTTTAAATTTATTTACGGAATGTGTGTGTAGTATTCAGTGTAGTATTTGTTACATATTTGCTTTTTTATTTTACTGTAAGCGTAAAATTTTTTTTCGCCCTTACTGTTATTTCTAATTTTATTAATTATCTTTTAAGTTTACTGAAAATTAATATTTAGTTTATTAAATAGAACTCTTCTAAATAAGAAAACCTTGAAATTGCAAGGAAATATTTTTCATTTAATTAACTTCATCAGGTATATTTTACCTCACTAGGTATTTATAGGATGTACATTTTTTCTAATTTGCATTTTTTTAAAATTAAAATTGGTTGCAATTACGTACTACAATTATGTACCAGTAATTTCGATTTTTTTTAATCAACGCTTTAAAGTTTATTATATTTGTAGACTGATAATAGATGTTTTATATTTTCTCCTGTATGTAAATAAGACGACTTGGCAGCCGAATAATTAGCTGTATTGTCTCGTATAACAGTTTGTGGATTCGAATCTCACGTTTGATGTACATAATGGTTCAGAATCCACTTTAAACTGTTCGTTCCACTGTAATTAGCCCTCATTTGATAAAAATAGAAACAATGAGTGACCAACAAACGAAACTACCTAAGAAGCATACGATTTTAATTCTTGGTAATAATTAATATTATCTATTTCATTTATTTATTTTCTGTTGAATAATGCCAATATAATTATTACAATATTAAATGCAGCTATTATAAAATTATGAATTAAAAAAAAATCATTTGTATAGAGCAATTTTTTTGCCATTCTTTTAGTAATATGATTTATTTTTAATTAATAAATATATATATAATATTCTTAGAACTCTTACAATTAAAATTAACACTTTAAAATTGTGGTAAAAGTAAATTTCTGTATTTTCACTTAGAAATAATTAAATGGGATCCCCATTGTAGATTCTTGATATGAACATTACTTTCTGATGTTTTTTCATTTCTTTATGAATACTTCTTTTCAAAAATGATTTATTTAATAATTGAATTTCTTATAATTTCAGTTACTTTTTGTATATATTGTCCTTATTCTTTATTTCGCTTTAATTTCTTTTATGACATAAACAACTCAAACAATTGTTTTGAGTCACTATTTAGGGCATTATTTTTCAAGCAGTGTTATGCACGAACGTGGTAAAATTATATGGATCGCAAGAAAATTTGAGCTGTCGTTGATATAGTTGTGTTGATATAAAAATGTTTCTAATGCCAACAACAAAGTTTTTTGACAATTATTCCTTTTTTTTTTAAGAAATGGATTTATAAAATTCATTTACATTTTTCCCTAAATTATACAAGAATTGATTTAAATTCTTAGGAAATAAATCCATGCGTTGCTTTTGTAATTTTTGAGGGACCTCTGAAATAAAATTTGTATCGTATAAAAATTCCCTTTTGAATAATATTTTTTAACTTTATGTACTACATACGTTAATTTAAATTTATACGGCGTTATGATATTATTATGAAATTAATTTCTATATAATGTTGAATAAGGGAAATATACTAAAAGTTTGTTGATAACAGAAATTAGAGTTTTTTTTTAAAATTATTTTTGTAAAGATAAATATTTCATTAGATAGACCTAATAATACAAATTACGAAATAAGTTTTCAAACTTAATTTTCCTCGATATTTTATCGTTGAATTTATCTTGCTTTCATGTGGGAGAGTGCTCGTGTATTAACAAAAGATGCCTCTTCACTCGTGGTAAAAGGCCTCAGTAATCCATCATTTCCATTGTTGTAGTTTTCCTCGCTTATGAAATGTCATTCTACGCCATTTAAATCATTTGCTGCCATCGGTGGATGGTCTATCTTATTTTCCCAGCCTCTTCTCCTCTTATGACAACTTTATTGAAGTCTATCACTGTTCTTGTGAAGCCACATCTTTCCTGTTCATGAATAGTAAAACAATAATTTGCTTTGGATCCAAATTATATGACTTAAGTTCATGTTGACTAAAATGAGAGAACTTTTATTTTCTAAAATTTGCTTTCTTTTTATATCATGATTTTGTTGGATTAGTTTGATATTTTGACGCACGCATGCACACACTTGCGACTCGTTAGATTTGACAACAAAATTTCTGTTCTATTATTTAAAAAAACCAGTGATTTGTTTATCAAATAATTAAATTTTCTGATTTTTAAGTTAATTTCTGTCAAACGATATCAATTTTTAGGAAATTAATCTTTTTTTTTTAAATAAATTTTTTTTAAAAAAAATTTCTTGATTAATTTACTATTTTATTCTACAAAAAAATCGCCTTTCAGTATTATTTTAAATATAATAACTATTATATCATCCTGTGAGAATAGTAATTGAACATCTTAAATCTACTTAGACAAAACTGTTTTCATATTTTTAAAACCAAATTTGAACATCCTTTTACATAAATATCTTCTAATGTATCTATATTAAGCCATTTTTTCTCATATTTCTAGTCAGTCTCAAAAGTAAAACGATATACAGTTAAAATATGTATTAGAAAACATAAATTGAAGGCAGTTACATGTTTCATAGAGTTAACATATTTCTTTTATCAAAATTATGAAGTTTATTGTAACGAAGTCTTTTGTTTTTTTCTTCAGACTATAACAATAATTTTTAAATTGATTTTGTTGAATTAGTTTGATAATAGCGTGGGAAAAGATTTACTTTCGTTGAAATGTCCATTTTATTTCATACTTATTTATTTTTTTTTTGTTTTGTGAATACGTTCGTATGTAAGAAAGTGCTTTCGATATATATATATATATATATATATATATATATATATATATATATATATATGAAAGAACATTTGAGGCCTTAAAATCTTGAGAATAAAGCCTCAATTGTTGATTAAATTATTTTGTGTTATTAGAGAAATTTATTAGAAATTGTGTGTAATGCTATTTATAAACGAATAATATATTACCTAAATGCTAGATGATATCTTATCTGTAAGATATTCTTTGGTATCATTATTCAAAAACACTTTTATAAAAATATATTTTTTTCCAAAAAAATTGCTCTAATACTTTTATAAAACTTCGTGCTTTTTCAAAAAATATTTTACTAATCGTGAATTATTTAAATTCTAGTTCAAATACCCATTTACCTGATGTTAATTAATAGAAAAGTGGGTGTTTAAGATTAATTCCGTTTTAATCTCTAAATACTTTACCAAAAGATATTACAATATTATGCAAATTATTACTTTTAAAGTTTGTCATTGTTTTGCATGATAATAATTATCGCCTTATTTTTATCCTTAAGGACTTGTTTTTAATCGATTTGAAAATGAATAACTATTTTAATGCATAAAATCCCCACCCGTGAAAAATAAAGTACTTCATTTTTAATTGATCGTTGACTACTTTGTCATTAAAATTTAAAATTAAGGAAAATAAGTTTATTTTTGAAATTGCCTATTTCACCGTAATTGTTTTAATTGGGAAACAAAAAGAGCAAAAAATTTTGTGGGGGGGGGGGTAACGTAATATAAAAAAATTTTACCAACGCATTTTGTTAATGAGCATTAATAATGATTTTATAACACCTAAGAAAATAATGAAGGTAAATGTTTTAGTCATAATTTTTCTCTACATTTCTGTTAATAAAAAAAAAGTATCATTTAAAAAAAAAAAAAAAAAACATATTTTAAGGAAATTCTTGCCATATCTGAAAGACGTTAACTTATTTTGAGAGGGAAACTATTTTTCCCAAAATATTTACCAGATGTATTACAAGATACTTTTTTTTAATAAATAATCAACATGAAATTCCACTTCATTTCTCGAGCAACAAAAATTTTACTGAAAGTGAAAATAGAACCTTCTGTTGGCGCTTTTATTATTTTTTTTATAGTATTCAATCTTAACTTCCTTCTCGCCAAAATTGATTTATGATAGCAGGACTCAATCTTTACGTCTGAAGTCTGGATAGCTCCTGTTATGTAATATGTTGTGTTTGTTAGTATATTTGAGACCTGTCTTAAAAGGGTGATGGATATTTTTTACTACCATTCAATCAGAAGACCATTCTGAATGTACAATTCTTTTTCGTGTATTCATATTATAGATTTATATTCCGTGGATGGTTGATTGTATGTGTGTTAGATTACCAGTCAGTTTATTCCTTTATAAAAGTTGTTTATGAATTCCTTAGTTGCCTTTCTCTGAAAAAAAATATATAACTTGTCGTTTTTAAGTAAATGTACTAGTACATTTCATGCTAACATAGAAATCTTCTCTTAGTGATTTATTATGTATTTTAGAATTACATATTGCTAGTAAAATATGAATAAATTAAACTTGTTTCTTAGCCATGAATAGTTTTATATATTTGAATAAAGTAAAATAAGTTTATAGTTAGTTACTTATAAAATTACCATTTCAAACGTTTTTTTTATAAAATAAAATCTGTTTGAGTCTTAAAAGTTGTTCTTATATTTGGTGGATTGCAACGCATTTTAGGTGTAAATTAAAAAAAAAAATTGCCAATGATTTTTTGTAACCGGTAAAATACAAATATTACGAAATATTTGTAATTTAAAATATTTGATTAAAAGTAAGAAATTTCAGATATATATATATATATATATATATATATATATATATATAATATGTAATTTTGACTGAAATTTCCTGTTACTTTTTGATTTAAGTGAAGTTTTCTCTTAGTGATTAATTCCGCTTTAATGTATAAGAGGAGAAATTTTAAGATTAATGCTTATATTTCGAAGTCTAAACAAAGTTGTATAAGTTCTTTTGTTTTATAAATTAATCTTTTATCTTGTTTTATAAATTATTATGTAAAAGAGGAGAAATTTTAAGTGTGTTTTTTATTTCAAAATAAGGAAGTATCTTAACATATATATATATATATATATATATATATATATATATAATAAGATTTTGTGCATTTTTAAAATTATTTTACCTTTGAATTATCTAAATGTATGATACTTAGATTCATAACTATTATTTTAAAATTTGTATAGTTATATTCTGCATATTAATTAATATTTCTTGATTCACATTTCGGAACACATTATTTTTGAAGTCCCTCCTCCAAACTTTTACAATACTTACGTTTGGATGTGTTATAGGTTGGAAGATGCTTTGTGTTGTATCAATACTCCTTAGTGAAAGTTATTAGAAAGTGTTGGTAATGTTTAGTAGGGGTGTGCTTTATACAATTACAGTTTTAAATAAACATCTATCATCAATGATATTCGTTATAATTTCTTTCGATTACTGTTTTCTAAAAAACAAAATGATTTATTGTTATTTTTAACGTTAATCATATATATTTACTGTTTCATATTTTGTGTTTCACTAGATTCGTAGAAATTTAATCTTATCTTGAATTATAGACGGATTTCTATAATTCAAGATAACAGATACTTTAAACCGGTAGGAAGGGAACAGATAGTTCCTTCCCATTGCAGAATATATGTAATATTAAATTCAAAGTCGCAATTTATCTTTTCACATGTTCGACATTTGTAAGTAATCCTAATAATAACTTGATGTCAGCAGCAAGCAATGCGTTTTAAAATTTAATTATTGAACGTGAGAGCTATTTCTTTTGACTTAAAAAAAATCATTATATATATATATATATATATATATATATATATATATATATATATATATATATATATATATATGTGTGTGTGTGTGTGTGTGTGTGTGTGTCATGGCTCATGAAATTGATATAAAATTGTTTATATCTTTATGTTGGAATAGATATTACCACATAAATTTTCTAAGTTTTTGAAATGGAATATATATCTTTACATTCCAGAAGATACTGTATAATTCTAAAAGCGAGAAATCCATTAATCTCCTGTATAATATTTGCAAAATGTATTAAAATTATTTAGGCATATAAATTTGGTTTTTTATCTTGCTGATTGCCATTAAAATGATTCGCTTTTTGGTCAGATTTGTTTGTATCGTGAATTGTAAAATATACCATGTCCATAAATTTTGCATAAATTAGTTTTTAATAATGAAATTTTATTACTTTTGTTTTTATTTATTAATTTTCATTCTGAATCTTTTCAAGATTATGTAACTTTTTCTTCCACAACAGAAATGAATTATGTAGATACAACTGTATTAAATATAATGTATTGCTGTTGATATCTTGTACTTTACTATCAAATATTGCGTTTTTTATTCTATTTTTAATAATTATTCTATTTTTTAAGTATTTGATAGCAACAAAAATGTTGAATGGTTGAAAAATTTCTCTGCTATATAACCTACACTCTTAAAAAAATCGAGTGGATATCACTCAGAAGGAGTGAAATTTCACTCTTTCATTTTCACAAAACTCAACCCATCTTAATTCTCTCTTTTGAAAGATGCGGGTAAGCCACTACTTTTAAGGAGAGAGACAACAAATCGCTTAAAGGGGTAAATTAGATAGAAAAAGGAGTAAATTTCAATCTTTTATAGAATTATTGCTGATTTTTTTAATATTGATAATTTAGTGCAGAAATTTGGTTTTAAATTCTTTATTTTAAGGATTTATGTTTTTTTTTTTTTTTTTTTTTTTTACAATTACAATATAAGTATATAGGATTTCTTTATTCAATAGTACAATTGAATATGACATTTTGATTGATTTGGGTAATTATAGTGGTTTTTAAATTACATATATTATTAAGCAAATTGTTCAACCATTTATTACATTATTTATTATCGATTTAGTTTTACATGTGATTGTCACACTACTTATTTTTCAGTTTAGTTTACTATGGGCCCATTAAGTGCAAAATTAATTTTTATAGACTTTATTAGTGCAACAAATTGTACACAATATAAAAAATACATAAATATTTTATATAAGTAAATATAATTTAAGTTCTTTTGAAAAAAAATTATTTATAGTATAGCTAAATATTTAGTTTTGAATATTGATAATATGCAGTTTTGAAGTTACAGGAGGATAAAGACAAATATTTAGATTATTCTGTTGAACAAAACTGACTTATATTTTTGCAAATAAATCTCGTTTTATGATATATTTTCCAAGTTTAAATTAAACTGAAAATAACTTCAATGAAACTAAGAATGAAATTAAAAATAAAATGTAAATACTGGAATTTGACAGTTTTATTGTCAGTTTAATAAAACAAAATAAGAATAAAAAAGATAATATGCATTTTAATGCTTGTATTTTGCAAAATTTAAATCTTGATCGATTATAGTAAGAATGTGTAGTTGAAAGTCTTAACTGAACCATTTTTTAATTTATAAATCATATAGTCCACGAGAGCATAAAATACAGTAAGTTTAACATCGTACTTAACATTAAACACATGATTACATTTATATAAAATATTGAATGCTTTTTAATCTTGCATATCCGACATCAATAAATCCACTATCCACACATAAAAATATGTCATATTCAGGTCTTGCTTTTGACCACAGCAAAGTAAAAGTAGTTGACTACTTTTGAGCGTTGTTCTTTTTCAGATCTCTTCATCTATTTCGGGATAAAAAAAACATAATAACTAAAATTTCTATAATATTTGTATTCTCATTATAGTGTCTATATAAACTTTAATACCGAAAATTTCATAAGAATAATACTTCAAAAAAGATAAAGTCCTATTTATTAAAAAAATATTGCAGGAAATCAGATATCTACGTAATTATATTCTGTATTGGAATTATATTCAGCCTAAAAAAACTGTCATACTGAATTCTCGCGTATTTATTTCTATATTACAGGACAAGTTTTTGAATATACGATAATATTCTAGGTATTATTATTAAGTAATTAATTAAAACGTAGTAACTTAAGTTATTAAATTGAAGATTATCTATTGGTTTTTGAAAATTTTTATAAGAATGTGACAAAAATGATAAATTATATATTGATATATAATGAAACAAATACAAAATAATATCGCATTTTTTCTTTGTAATGAAATAGATATAAAATATCATAATCTACAAAGTGGATTGTTAAATAAATAAAAATATATACTTGCATACTTACATTTATTTCTAATGTTAAAGTATTTTTGAATCAATCAACTGTAACTGGAAAACAGTTGAAACTAAATAAATAATTTTTTTTTACAGATTACTAAAAAAAAATTTAAACTATTTTGTATCACATATACTAATATTCAAATACACTTACAATTAAAACGATTTTTAAAAATACAAGATAGAAAACTACAATATAATAAAAGACATCTGCAAAACTGCATATTTTGTAAAATATAGATTTTAATTACTTTTTTTGGATCATGCAATCATAAAACAAATACCAAAATAAAAGTGAAATTTTTCTTCCATTTTTGTATAAAAATTTTTTTTCCTCTGCAAAATTTTAACTAAATGTTTTTGGCATTAAAATAATTTAAAATATCTTATTCACATGCAATAAAAAAACTTGGAAATGCATGAACAGCATGTTTCATGTTCTACCATTAAAATGGAGATAAACAAATTATGAAAGTAATTGTAAATTTTGGTTTGCTTAAATCATTGTGGCATTGTTAGAAAATAATTTCGATATAAATAATTTGATTTAAATTGTTAATTAATTAATTTTGATATAATTTGATTAAAATTTTAAATTATTTTGAAAATTTGTTTATTACTTTCATGAATATTTTAAAATCCATCGTTAAATATGCCTAAAATGCAATTTTTATACTCACTTGTAGTAATAACAATAGTTAACATTTTCTCAGTCTTCATAAAACTTGTTTTGATTAGACATTATACAGAATATATCAGATCAGCCATTTCTTCCTTACATTGCATTTTATTATCTTCAAAATAACATGTTTCAGATTTACTTTTGCGAATTTTGTACTTTATTTTTTTCTTCACTGATCACAATGACAACCATAAAATATAAGTATAAATTATATTTCAATCGACAAAATTTTTAGGAAATTCTAAAATATTATACAAATTGATAGTAGATTTTAATACATGTAAATTTTGTTTTCCGTTTTATTTGCGAATGCTTTTACATAATAACAATCAAATCAAAAATTGTCATTGAAACTGTATTAAGTAAAATATATATTGTCAGTGAAATTTTAATAAATAAAATACAAAATGTCAAGTAATATTCTGTAGATTAATATTTGCTTTATATTGTATTAACATTTAAATTAAAAAGCTTCGAATTTTATTTATGAAAAAATTTATTCTTATTCATTGGTAAAATGTTGTATTTGATATTAGTCGCACTTTCAATTCAGTAGAATAAACTATATTAAATAATATTTTTATAATATACATTGAATATTTAAATCAACGAGAAAATTAATAGTCATATTCACGCAGTTTCGAAATTAAAAGAATTTAACTACGCATTCATTATAGTTTACTATTCATTAATAATAGATTAAATTTTGGCAGAGAATAGTATTTGAAATATAAAATAAAATTTGCAAACACATTTTTATGTTATTAAACATTATCAATTAAGCAGAAATTTCCAATATTATAAACATTACATGAATATAAATTCAATAGAGAATTCATTCATTCACACTTTCGAATAGGAAAGTTTATATCACGGTGAAAAATCACAAATGTGAAGATTTGATTTAGTCAATTATTTATAAGAAATAAAAGACCTACCGTAATGTTTCTGCGCTCCTTGTCCAACAATACATATATTTTAATTCAAATAGATCGCCTTTACAAAATGAAGTCTTAAATACCTCCATTTTTAGGGAAACTAAACCAAAAGCATAGAGCCACGTGTTGATTTAAACCAATCAGAGCACATCATATTTGCTTTAAACACGTAAAAAAAAAAAAAAAAAAAAAAAAAAAAAAAAAAAGTGAAAATTGCTTTGAATCGAGGATGGAGTGTTTGAAAGAGAACTTCTCTACCCAATTAAGTAGAAAAGGATTCATTTTGTCTCTTTAAGGTGTACAAAATATACATCGTTCATCGAGTGGTGAAAAACCACTCGATAATTTTAAGAGTGTAGCTGAGATTGGTTTCTATAACCAATTATAGCCGTGAAAAAGGTTCTGGGGCAGTCGTTAAAAAAAAAAAAAAAAAAAAAGAAAGAAAAACGTTGATCATTGGTGGCATTATGTATAACTAGTATTTATAAGTACTATACAGTGGCATAGTTGTCACTAGCAGCTGTGTCTGACATGGGGACAGGGAATGCTATCATAATTTCCCGAGTATTGGAGCTCGGATGCTGATGTTTAGTTTAGCTAGACTATTTCTAGTTGAAAAAAGTTATAATCGTTGTTTATTAATTTCCATTGGTATTTAATTTTAATGCAAATGAATATTAGTATTTGTTAATATTCTTTTGCATTTAGTTATATAAAATTTGATAACCAGGAAAGGAAATTGCATATCATAAACTCTTAGCTTTTTATTTTCGATACAAATATTTGACAAAATGTTTCCTTATTTTTAACATGCTGTAGGAAATCGCTGTAACATCATTCAATTTCATCGAGTTTAAGTTGCTAATTATACATTCTAAGAAGTGACAGTAAAACAGTTCATAATAACCAAAGGATCTTAAAAGTTTTCGCAGTAAGAGTTCTTTTTACGAAATAATTTTACAAATTTATGATTTTTGGTTTATTCTTTTGATACCAGATTCTTAATAACCCATGTTAAATTGTTTACACTTTATTACCTTCCTCGTCGTACTAATTACGCGCAATCTTTTTAATCGCAGTGTCGTCGCGTGTGGAAAAGAAGAAGCGTAAATTCTGGCTCTTTTCTTCGGAGTCAATACATTAAAGGATGGTGATATTACTTACCATCCAGGAGGATCTAAAAATAGTAACCAAATATCTTATCTTTCATCTGAGAGTCCTGAGGAAGCAATTTTCATAATTATTTTCTTCCTACATTGTCATTGCATTTATTTTCTCACAACTCCTGCTGTCCTTTAAAAAAAAATATTTTCTCACCCCCCTCCCTCGCTTTCTTTTTCATTTTATAATGCGGGGAATTTTATTTCCAATCAAGTTAAGATACGCCTTATCTGCTAAATGAAGTTATACTGGAAAGAAAATACGCTTATGTTTCAATCATTGGGATGTTTGTATTCTTGAACATATTTTGTGCCACGCTGAAAATGGAAACGTTGTCTGGGTCTTTTAATTAAAAATGGGAGATTCCAAATTTATAAAAATGTCCCTTCTTTTTAATTTATTTGAAACATTTCTAACTTCTAATTTAATGTATTAGCGAAAGTGATGTGTGTTGGAAATTTTTAGAAATGTTGGATTTCATTCCTGAAAATTTTGTTTATTTTTATACACGTTGCTAGTTGAAATATTCAGTTTCTGGTGTAATTAATGCAAATGATGTTGAAACTTAGAATTTGGTTTATTAAAAAATTTTTCTCCATTTATGGTGCTAATTTATATTTATAGTTTATTTTTATTGATACATGCACTTTATATTTAAATAAATTTTATCTTTCCATTTTTCGCATTTGTACAACTTTGAAAAAGGCAATAGCTTTAAATATTTTTACAATAAAAAATATCTTAAACAAAGCATCATATAGCTAATAAAAAAGAGATTTTACTTATGTTTCGAGTAATGGTTTTCTTTGGAACAAATTAATGTGCACTTCTACTATGACAAATGTTTCTTCTAATAAAAAAACACCAAAATCAACCTTTTAATACTTAAAACCACACCTGGTAGTATAGGATATATATATATATATATATATATATATATATATATATATATATATATATATATATATATATGGTTAATTCTAGCTGGTTAAGTTCAATTAATAAAAATCTAAATGTTAGTTTAAATTATTACTAGAAAACTAGTAAAAATTTAAATTAGCTAAATATTTTCATTAAGTGATCCAAGCAAACACATTTTATTATCATCTGAAAAAGAAATTTTTATAATACAAAGTTAGTAAATTGAAATGAACAAAACAAGGGAAAGTATTCTTAAAAATATATTTGTAATCGTAGCGCCAACGTGATGTTGAAATAATAAATTTTATATTTAATTGTTATAATAGTTAGAGCTCTATGTGATTTGGAATATTTTGATTTTACTATCGGTAATTAAGGAAGGTGACCTTAATGAGGAAAATTAGAGTCATAAGAACTACATGGTATCTTTAATTGTATTCTATTTGGAAAAATAATAATTTCTTTTATTTTTAATTTTTATGAATATTCTCGTTTTTTATAAGTAAAATGTAGAATGTTTTAAAAATTTCGAACTCGTAATTATTACTTATGTTTTAACACTGTTCTCTATTGGTGATGATTTATTAAATCTTAATTTTGAGAAAAAAATTACTATCTCATGATTTCTCATTTAAATTTATTAAGTTATGTAATATTTCTTGTTATTTTCTTTTTGTGACTTTCAAATTAGAATTGTAAAAACTGTATATTATAAATAATGATAAAAACTGAAATTTATACATAACTGTTCTTAATTTTATCAACTCATCTAATAAAAAGATGAGTATTCTCTCTCTCTCTGCTCATCTAATAAAAGATTATTATTATACTGACGTGTATAAATTTTGTATAAAAGAACTGAATTTCTCAGCCTAGTAAAATGTTACTTTCTGTTTAATTTTTGTATGAATTAAAATATTCCTTCCCTTATTAAAAATACTGGCAAGAAATTTCTCATAAAATAAGATCTCAAACCACACAACTTCTCATTATTATTCGATTTCAAACAAAGAAATTAATTGAAAAATAATACCTTTTTTATTTAAGTATTTTTATTTGAAAAAGATAATTATAAGAGCGAATCAAAAATAATTTATACATAATATTAGTTGGCGATGTACCAGTTGGCAGACCGTACTAATTTCGATGTATTAAGGAGTAGATGCGAGAATTTTTCGGAAAAATAGACAATTGTTTTGCCAGTAAATGTACTTTAAGAGAATAGCTTGTACTGGCGCATCAACTGTATCTGTATTCCAAACTAGAAATAAAAAAAATAATACCAATTCATTTGTGAAACGGTACACAGTTTTAGGAAAGTAACCAAAAACCTTAAGCATGACAAACCTAGAAATTGCGTTGTGTTTCTGCATAGTAATAGAATCTCCTGCAATAAGCAAATGCAAAAAAAAAAAAAAAAAAAAAAAAAAAAAATTGGAAGAAACGCACGCAAGAAATTTAATATCTTAAATTTCGCACGTAAACCAAATATCTGAATGTAAATTACATATACTACGCATTGTACATCTAAATATTATGTATCTGTAATTTGGATTATGTCCTAGGCTTTAGAGATAAGAAATATTTTCATTGGTTATTGAAAAAAGTGGTTTTACTTTTGAGTTTTTCTTAATTTAAAGAATGACTTTGAAAGTTGATTTAAACATTTCCTTTTGTTTTCATTTAATATTGTTTTATTATTATATTTTTTAACTCTCCCGAAATTTTGAATATGCAGGATTCTAATATTTACTTTTCTTATATAAGAAATATTCTAGTACAGTAAGTAAATTATATTTTATTACCATTAAGATTAGAAAGTATAAAATTGAAACAAGTATATAGATTCACATTTAAAGTATATTATATAATTTTCTATGAATGAATTACGTACCGTTTCTCTGTTATTATTTTTTTTTAAAAAGAAAGTATAGATGTGTTTATAAAAATAATTTAACGAAACTAAATTCTTAACATTACAATTCTTTTGGGAGTTATTTTTAAAGTCAGTTAAATAGTAAAATTGCTAATTTATTCACATTTGTTTTTAAACGATAGCAGTTAAATCTTCATGCTCTTAATTTCCCGTTTTGTAACTAATTTATTCTAAACTTTCAAAATACTTCAAAGTAAAAACTTTGAGATACCTAGAATAGCATTTTAATCTTTCTGTTGTCGCGGGATATTTAACAATTTCTTGAAAAATGCCTGCTTATTGGATATTTACCAACAGCGCTTATCTTTTTTTTCCAATGGAAGGCTTACTCTCCGTAATAGCATTTTCGGTTCCACTCAAAAGAGATTTACTTCGTAAAATGGAAAAATTTTTTTGCTCTAATAAAACAATACTTAAAAAAGTAATTCATAAGCTCAAAATACATTTGAACATTTTTCTGTTAAAAAGCGCTCATCTAAAGTAATTAGAAAGGTAAAAAAAGAATTCATTACACTATAGTAATTTGAACATAAATTTACCTCCCAAAACATTATTATCGGCGTTTTAACTAATTCCCTAGATAATTGCCGCAACCCAATCACTTTGATCCAAGGATTCTAACTTGGTTGATGTCTTTTAATGGAATGCTAGTGTCTGGACCGTTATTTCAAGAGATTAAAATGTTCGAGTCATGGACGCTATAATGGGGTTATAGCCGGAAATGAAAGCAGCTTTTATGCTCGCTGTTTTGGCGGTATGCAGATTTATGATATGATCTGTCTGGCTGATTATCTAAGGTTATCAGCAATCTTTAAATTGACTACGGTTGCAACATAGCTTTGAGCAAAAGAAACTGGCTACTATTTGAAGTTTCATATTGAAATTTTGAATTCTAATCTAATAATTTAAATAAACATACTTTGTTTTTCGTATTCGAGGGTTAAATTTCTCACCAAATGTTGAATGTTTTAGTATCTTCATGCAAGGAAACTGATTACACGTTGCAATTTTTTTTTTTGTTAAATTATGGGTTATGCTTATCGAAAATTATACGTAATATTAGTAAATGATTATAAGCAGCATATCAAATTTATAAAATCAAAAGAAAAAATTCAACTTTTTGATTTATTTTCCGATTAATTTGACGTTTGTTTGATAATTTAAATTGGATTGGTATATATGGTCCACAGTGAAAATAAGGGGAAAAGTAATCTACGTTTACTTCCCCAAAACTCTTAGAATGGTAGTAAAGAAAAAAGGGTTTTGTTATTATAAAGTTTATTTTCATCAAAGTGTTTTAACTTCTAATTTAAGCATATATAAATACCCCTCCCCTCACACATGTATGTATATATGTTTTTGTGTGTGTGTGTGTATGTATGTATATATATATATATATATATATATATATATATATATATATATATATATATATATATATATATATATAAAGAAATAGTTATATGATTTTATTGATAAGGATAAGGTAATTTTACTCCTGCTCCACGTAAATTGATTATTTTGAACAAATTAACTGAAGAAAGTTTTTTATTTATATAAACAGTCGAAGTGTACAGGATTTCTTCATTAGAAATGTCAGTAGAATATTTTTTAATCTACGTTATTTTACTATTGATTTTTATCTAGATTGAAATTTTGTTAAATTGCAATTCATCGTGAAATGTATGTCTATTAATAAATGTCGAATCCTAATTTTTTCATCAATAACCGCTGCTTACGAATCGTTCTCTATCTGAGCATTTAAATGTTTTTAATAGCAGTCTAATATGTCAAAATGAATGAACAGCAAAATTAGTTGCATTAGTAAATACTTATGAAGAAATCACAATCAAACATTTCTTTTCTAATTGCTCTCTGCTTTTAAGATTTAATCATAACAAAATTAATATATGATGGACATAATTCATTTGAAATAAATCATGTCTTTGAATACGAGTGTTCATATCATTTAGAAATAAAATTTTGTAGAATAATATTCTTCAGTTGTTTTTAAGTATCAATAATTTTTATTTTTGTTCCTTACTATATTTTTTTCGTTTTCCCTAGAAAATGAGCACTTCTAATTTTATTAAATTCTTTAAAACGAGTTTTATTCTAATACTAAAAAATGTAGGAATTTCCGAATGCTTATTTTCCTCGCATTTCCATACATTTTTTTCTAAACAAGTTAATGCCATAGAAGTTATACTTTTATGAAATTTTAAAGAATTAAGTTTTGAGAAGTGTTCTGTTAGAATGTATGTGTGCTTAGATGTAAAAAATATGTACTTTAAATTTCTGGAAATTAAGTATTTACATGGTTTTTGAAAAATCGATTTTATCGGTAAAGAAGTCTCAACCTATTTTCTTGATTTAAAGTATCCCTATGAGAAGATTCAATACTCCTTTGGAAATTATTAAAAATTCAGTGACATATTAAAGTGAGGCTTAAACATTTTTATGATCGAAATTCGTTAGCATACATAAAATTTAAATAATTTTTTTTTCTAAGTGCAGTGAAAAGTGAATTATCTGTAAAAACGTAGTTTTTTAGTTGATGAAGATTTAACTTATGCATGATGAATTCTATTTCAATATTTTATTTTCCTTGATTTAAATTGTTAATTTCATTTTACATGACAATACCAGAACACTTTTTATTGGTATGTTTTTTGACGAAAACTGTTTCAAAGGATATATATTTTGAGAAAATTAATGTTTATTTTGCCATCTGTTTTGCATATATAAACCATCTGAAGCAAAATAGTTAACGATTTTTTGTTGATATTGCGTTTTTCACTTTTTTGAAGATTGAGTATCATTTTAAACTATTTCCTTTATAAAAGAAACAAAAAAAAAGGAATGTCTTTTATGTTTTGTCCATTGGGAATATAACTGTCCAATGGTAACAAAAATAAAGAAAAGTTTCCCATATTTCAATTTATCGACGTGCAAAGTCAGAAAAACTTTCTTTCTTGGTTATTTTTTTTATTGAAGAGAAAAGATGGTATAACCCCCAATAAAGAAACTTTGCCTTTGTTCGCTTTTGGCTTCGAGCCAGATTGCGTGTTTTTTTTAAAAAAAGTTATTTAGCGGTTGTGAATTTATATTTGGTTAAAATTGATCTCACAGATACTAATCGTATGTTCATGTACCTGTGCAATTATTAGTTTCTTAATTTATCACCCATTTTACACCCAATATTTAAAGAACAATTTGTTATATTGGGAAGAGAACATACAAGTTCTATTATTTATTTAATGATTAGGAGAGTAAAATTGTTCTGTTAAAACAGATTCATTTTCCCTTTTAGTTTTTTCGTCTTACATTTTAAGCTCATTTGATGAATTTACTCCTCATCAATATTGAACGCATAGAATGTTTTTATAATATGTAGTTATTATTAACATCAATTTTTTTCCATGTGAGTAGTGAAAAAAAATGATGCTTCATTTCAACATAAAAGTGAACATTTATTATTATGCTAAAATTGTATGAACATGTATATATACACATATTTCAAATTATTAGTATTAATATCTTGTGAATTAAATTCACAAATTGTAACTGCTATTTTTCTACCCATGTGCATCTATTCTATTTCTGATTTATGTAGGTATGGAAAGTTTACGACAAAAATACAAGCACCTTTTTAATGTTTAGAGTCACACAAAGACATTTTTTCAGGAATTTCGTTGAAAAAAATGTTACCATTGTGCAGAAAAGTATATTGTGAGTTTTTTTTTGTGGTTTATGGTCTTTTTATATCATTTTTATGTATACTTAAATATGGAAATTCCAACGTTTCTCGTAAAATGTTAAATGCGTTGAGTGGCGTATTTTTATAACAACACATAAGCCATTTTCTGTCACATTTCTTTACACGTGCAAATTGGAAACTCATGGATTAGCAATTATTTGGATGAAATGTATAAATATTCTAATCTTAGGTAGGCTAAAGGATTTAAAAATATGAAAGTATAACTTTTTTAATAATGAAATAAATATGTATATTCATTTACATATTTCATAAAGAAATACTTTTATATTTTCATTTTTTTTAATATGGTTCCTTAGTTTTGAATATTTTGTCTTAATAAGTCATAATTCATGAGTTTCTTATTTACATGTATAAGGAAATGGGTCAATAATGTTATTTGTATGTTTCAAAAATAAACTGTTCTAAGCATTTAACAAAACATGCCTATTCGCTTATTCTAACCCTTTTCGCTCAGCAGCGAAAAGGGGGAGGATATAAATTTTGAATAATGGAATAGATAATTATTTTAAACATTTTCTTACCTTGCAATATTATATTTACTGATATTAAAACTTTATCAATGATTTACACATTTTCTTCACTTACAACATTATATTTACTGATATTAAAACTTTATCAATGATTTACACTATTTAGTATAACAACAATTATATTATGCAATCAATATTAACCAAGTAATTCAAAGGAAAGATCATATGTAATAGTAAAGATCACTTGAAAATATACACACGACTTTATAAATTCGTGTAAAAAATTATTCATTTTTTAGTTGTAAAACAAGCTCGTTTAGTTTTAGTGGAATATTCCTATTGATTTAAAGTGTTTTTCTTTTCGAATTCTATATATTGACACCGTATAACTGACAATTTGATAGCCGATGACACCTAAACATTTACGATGATTACCATCCAAAGGTAACTTTATTAAATAGTGAGATGCCATCCTATGTGTCACAAGTAGAAGGAATTAAAAAACTTGCAGATATACTTTTTAAGGTCACGTGGAAAACAGAAATGCATTATTGATCAGTCTTTCAACTATAGTTAAGAGCTAACTACACTTTTTGAACTCCAAGTAGTGTGATGCCATTAATGTCTCACTGAGTTATCATGGAAGTGATGACGGAAGATCATGACGAAGTTATAAGACAAGATCAAGTCAAAGCAGTAGCATGTAAAAAGGATTCTTGTTTAATGGGAAATCGCAGAAGAAACGCCACTTGTGCGCTATTCTAATGCAAGAGTTATTTATTTATTTATTTTTGAGAAATACTGACACCAGAATTTCAATTCAAATTGTTCCACCTGATTGGATTGTTTTAATTTTTATGCTACGCTTCTAGAAATATGTTTTGTGTTTCGTTACCAGTGGGATATTTTGCTGCCCTTAGAAGATGGGTAAAGAAACATCTGGGCTAGAAATAGGTCACGTTTTCTTTTCGTATATGAACCTTGTTTTTATGTTAAACAGATACTCCAGGTACGAATATGTATTGCAGATGACCGATTTTTACATAATCTGCATTGTGCTACTGCAATATGTTGATTTGTTTGCTCAGATTTATGGTGTTTTGTATGCGATAAGTGTTTTGAAGTGCTTCTTATATTGAGGTGGAATTAATAGATAGATCAACATTTTCCTTTGGGTGAACATTATTTACTTATAAAATGAGCTGCAATATTACGTTGGTTTGATATTCCAGATGACTGATTTTCATATCCTCTTGTACCCACTGCATTATTGTACCCACCTCTTGTACCCACTGCATTCATCGGTTTTTGTTTACCTAGATTTATAATTTGTTCCATTGTTTGTAAGGTGTTATTCTGTTTGTTGAAGGTGGATTAAGGAGCACCTTTAATGGACATGAAACTAATGAAAATTGTGTGAATTCCGTTTTTGTATAAAATTGATTATAACAGATGTTCCAGATCTGCATTTGTTATCATATTATGTTGGTTTCTTTGCTTCCCCTCCTATGGTTTATGCTCCATAGTCATTGTGCTCACCATAAAACATGGTTGAAGAGCACTTCAAATAAGGGGAAAAAGCTAATAAACTATCCTTTTTCGGATAAAATATAGATAATTAATAGATTTGTGCATTATCTGTTATAAATTTATAAATGTAAACAACATAGAAATGAGATAATTGAGTCTATTGTAGTTTTTTAAAATTCTATATTAATCGAGGATTAATTTATTCTCGTGGCTCTGAAGACAATTCAGCTGATGTTAAAATAGTTTTTACTTGTGCCGAAACAGAATATCAGAGTTCTGAACATTATTGATTACAGGCTTTGTAAGTGCGAAATTGTTTTCGGTGCAGGGAAAGGATCCTCTTTATCGAAACTTATTTCTATGTGAGGAATCTTACTGTTTTGTTTTTAGAACATTGCTCCCTTTTTGGGAATTGAAAAGTATTAGTAATTTTTTTCTTTACTTACCACTCATAATTTTCACTTGTCATATCTTACTGCAATTATTGGTCATACGTCAACCAATAAAATGCTTAATCTTTGCAATCTATATTCAAAACAATCTATATTCTTATTTAAATTGAGTTATGTATGCGTATTATGTTTTTGCTATTTTTTTAGAATTCAGAAGCCTACGTAATCATATGCAGTTTTCGAACACTTTATTCTTTAAATTGAATTTTCATTTTTTTAGGGTACAAGTTAAATATTTAGTTGTTCTCTTGTCTTTCTACCTTTAACAAAGTATAATAACTCTTTGCAGAACTTTATTAAAAGTATAATCCTCGGTTGCTGTAAGCAATTGTGATGTATATTTTTTAGCCAAATGTGGCCGTTGGTATTCATAGGATAAAATCTAGTATTTTCATTCCTCCTTCATTCAATGGGTTACAAAAGACATCAGAGCAGTATCTACAACTACTGTTGAAGGAGGAGTTCCGTTGCTTAGCAACGCATCGTCTGGTTTCACTACCCCAGAATGTGTTTTGCGTCTGATCAGCATTTTGTTGGGCGTTTTTGATATCTCTTGCCACTGTTTTTGCCATCACTTTCCCGTCTCAAGCTGGGATCAGACTACTTCTGGAAAATTCTTGACTTTTTGTTGCACTCGCGTTTTATTTCTCGTCAAAAGCAATGACCTGGGGATCGTTTTAAGAAGTGAATTTTAAAATAAAGTTATATTATTTACCACAACCCCTTAGATTTAAAATAAATTATGTCTTTATACGATATAATATAGATTTTTGGAATAAAACTTTTATTTTTGAAAGGAAATAAAGCCAAATAATTTTTTTTAATAAATTATATACTAATTAATTTTTTTTACCGTGTACAAATTAATCTTACTATATATAATATCAAACTTTATTTTAAAAACCATAAGAAAATGTTTAAAGATAACTATCAGATTTACATGTCTGGCTAATATATTAAAAAGAATGTAATGAGGAGAAAAATATAGTGTATCATGTATGCTTACGATTTTAAAGTTTCTAAAATATTTACGATATTGTTTTGCTATGAGGCACTGCACAATGCAGTTATTAGAAGTATGTTTATGAAATAATAATAATATGCGTATCTAATAAGCGAATAGCTGAGGGCTGTTGTCAAGCTCTTGAGTATCTGATGTGGTGCTTTTTAAATATATTGGGCAATATTAATGTGTCACAAGGGAGAAAACCTTGAAAATTACCTGGGACCCATAATTTTTTAGTTAGGAGCTGGGGTTGAACCCAGAACCTTCCATTCAAAATAGCGAGTATAATTATACAGAAAAATTGATGCACTGTTGTATCTTTATTATGTCATATTTTGGTCTTTTATTGTTTTGTTATGCTATAATAAACTTCATATTATCTGACGGAGTGAAATGATTATCAATCCTAATACCTAATATAATTTTTTGTTACCTCAAAAAGAAAATAGAGCATAATAAATATTTTGCTATTTATATAACTTTACAATTTTTGCATATTATTAAGATATCTGTTTCCGAATTATTATGATGGACAACAAATGTCATGTGATGAAAGTAAGCTTATTGTAACATAATAAAAAACCTGATGTAATATTAACATATCAGTTTTTTTTTTTTTTTAAATTTAGTCCTGTTGTTAACTTTTATTAGCAAGAATAGTAATTTAATAATAATGTTTATATAATGAATAGTTTTTTTCGGAATTTAAGATTAAAAAAATTATTTATTTATTAAATTCATTAGTTTCAGTAGGGTTTTTATTTATTTTATGTAGATTTTTTCCGTGTGAATTATATTTGAAATGTTTTAAAATCTGATAAGTCTTAGTTAAAACTGAGCTTTAACTTTTTTTCTTGGCAATATAATTCCTTTAATGGATGCATTTATGAATATTTTAACTGGATTATAATAAGAAATAGTTACTGTTTTAAATAAATATATGAAATGATTTTTGTAATATTTTCTATACCACTTAAATTTTCTCGCAGTTTGTGCTCAATAGTAGCCATCGCTCTGCCTTTCTGTTCAACTTGTTCATAGATAAACTCCAATCTTAAGCGTGGATGTTTATATTCATATGAAATCGACTGTAAATTTAACTATGTGCTGTATCATCCTTCGAATGCAAAAATTTGTTGTCTTTGCTGAACATGGCCTTGTTTTCTGAATAAAATGTATTTTAAAGTTAAATAATGTTTAAACAATAAATAAGACTAATAAAAAATCATGTGAATTAAAAGCATTAAAATTTTGTTATATTTTTAGTTAATTCTATATTTTTATGCAATAGAAGAACTTTTTTATTTCTTTATTTTATTTTCCATAATAATTAATAATTTTAAACAGTAAATTATATTTCATAATTCACTGGAACTCATTTTGAATGAGAAAAAGGGAATTTGATCAGCATTATATTTAGAAAAATATCTCAGTTCTTAAATTTGTTGGTTTTTATTTTATTTTAACAACATGAAAATTATTACCGAAAAATTATTTTATTTCAAACAATTTAAAAAAAATTTTTTTCATGGCATTTAAAAAAAAATTCTCTAGACCATGTAAAAAAATTAATAGGAATTATTTCCGTTCACGTTCCTTACCCCTTTTCAAATTTTAAAATGATCCCTGCATTTATCCATACATGTATAGCTTCCCAAGAAATATATTTGAAAATACAAAGATTTTAGAGATTGAATTATCGTTCTAAAGATAAAAAATTATTCACGAGGCTGGTCATTTGGCGTCTTCTCAAATGCCATTGAATATTTTACGAAAACATCAAGCCTTAAGGATTTATCTGTGCATATTTTTTTTCCTCTTTGAATTTGTTATGTTCGTCAGTTGGATAGAAATAATGTGTTTTTAATTTTATTTCTTAAATGAATTCCCTCTTTTCACATTTTGTTAGTATCTTTATTCTTTAAAATTTACTTTAACAATTGTCAATGAATTTCGAATCAACGTCAGTAAGGTTTTTCTGTGATATGATCATATCTTAAAATTTTCTGCCTTCATTATTTTATGTAGATATGTCCATTTCTGATTGTTCGTGGGTTTGATTCCTATCTTAGGTATCAACGCTTTTAGTGGTTCATAGTCCACTTTAAACTGTAGTTTCCTCTCGAATCAACTCTTCGTGAACGAAGAATGATAATAGAATAGCCAGGGAAAGGTAAATTACTACTGATCATGTAACTGACTTATAGTGAAAAGGGGAGGATTTTTTGTGTACACACACCCACACACGTGTGATAATAACGTAAAATTATAATTTAGATTTTTAGTTTTTGTAAAAAAAAAAAAAAAAAAAAAAAGAGGATAAATTGTATTAAAAAAAATTTAAAATCAGTATCTCCCTTTCCTGAAATCAACAGTACAAGACGTTCGAAATTAAGCGAACCTGTTTTAAAGTTATCTATTAACGAAACTATTGTTGCGAAAATTAAGAAATTTTTGTGCATGGTGTAATAAATGTATGGGAATATGTTCAAGTGAAAAGAAATTTCAAATTTTCTATCAGCAGGGAGCGTTTTTTTTTTTAAATAACTTACCATTGATGCTTTATTGCGATTTCAATATGTTTATATGGGGCCGTAGAAGAGTGGTTAGGGTATCGGCCTTCCATCCGGAAGTGCCGGGGTTCGATCCCCAATGCCGCCAAAGACCCACCGAGTACATGCGATATATGGTCTCGTTAAATTTGTGGAAACGAAAGTCCTGTGGTCGGTCGTTGAGCGGTTACCATGAAAGCAATGGCCTGAAGAAATTTACTTCCTTTTCAGATCAATGCCAAAATTAAGAAAGTAAATCCTTTGGTGCTGCCATCTATCGGAGGATTTGAAGATAAAAGTCGTACTTTCACTTTTATGGTGCTCTGATTAAATGAAAGGCGCTCCCAATTGACTTAAATTCGCATTGCCAAAGCATAGCGAGCTTGGCTTGTGCTAGTGTCATTAGTAAAAACAACAACAACATGTTTATATTCATGTGTTACGTGGTAACACAATAAGTCATAACTAAATTACAACCTGTAAAGTAAATTTTAATAAGTAATCCGTTCAAGAGAATCATTTTGTGCAAAAGTTGCTTTCGCATGATTTTGAGACACGCAACTGGTTCTCCTTTAAATTTTTAACTCTCTTTATAGAATGACTATGGAATATCCTCTGGACATTTTCATTTAGACGACTCGGTAAATACTCATGATTGCTGATTTTTGGAACCAGAAACTCCGTGTTCAATTCTACCAAGTAATGCTACGGCGTGGATTTTGTGAATCATTTATCATAAGTCTTTATTTTTTCGTGAAGTATAAATGCTAGTGGTCCAGTAATATATTCAATCCCTGGCGGGCCGATATACATTGTTATTAGAGAATGAAATAATGGCAAATTTGTAAGCATGCCAGTGCCTTTCACACACAATTTTTTTTTAAATTCAAAATGGAACTCCTGTATGGACGTTCTTATAAATCAATTTACAAAAGAATGTGTCATCAGCTTTGATTTTCCAGATCCATATCCTACCCTATTTCAAAGATTTCAATCCATTCGACTTTTAGCTTTGAGGAAGTTTGAAGCATTCTGTAATTGGTGATAATTCAGTAACTTTTTTTTCATCTTAAGACATTATTTCATAACATGTTCTTAATAATTTCCAGAAAATTATAGTCACCTGTGGAACATATCACTTTACGATTCCAGATTGTAGCTGAGACTGATGACAGTTTTGTTGAAGACGATTTGTTGGTAATATCATTTGGAAACTATATAATAAATGTGTGGTGAATGTATAATTCATTAAATACCCTCTGATGGCAAAAATTAGAAACTTATTGTTTTCTTCGCTGAACATGTCCTCATTATGTAATACGCAAAAATTTCATAGCTTTTACAACAGTAGCTATGATTTTTGTTTAGACAAATTTAAGTTATGATCATCTAATTTCAAACATTATATTGTGTACGGTATTGCCATTTTTATATTTAAGTGTTCTGTAGCAAAATTTAGAATAATAATTTGTAAACATTTCGAAATATAATTTTATAAAAGATCATAATTCTACTCTAATTGACCATGAATTCAAAATATTCGAAATATTTAAATTTTTTTTTTTTTTTTTTTTTAATAATCGTTTTCTGTTTGATAAATTTTATGAGAAATTAGCTGTAACTTTATAGGAAAACAAGTTGGTTTTCGAATTTGCTTTCATGATTCTCAGAAGAACTTACATTTTTACTCGTTCTTCTTAGAAGAAAAGAACGAGTAAAAATGAGCTAAATAAGGCAATAAATTGCTACGTTTAAAAGCATCGTAAAATACTCGCTGCGATATTGTATTAGAAATGCTGTCTTCTGATCAGAATATTTAAACTATTTTTAAGATATTCACACATTGATCTGCTTCATTTACGTGCAATGCTTATTATCATGTAAAACATATTTATGGGAAATTAATTTTAAAGCCTTATTAAGCTAGATGGAAAATTTTCGTCAATATTTATTTTCTGTACTCATCAACATTTTACGTTAATCAAAATTCTGCGCAGTTGAAAAGTTTAATTTGTTATTGGATAAATCTTAACAATTCCAATAATTGTTTTACGTTCAGTAAGTTTGTTTAAACTGCTTTGTGCTCGTTTGCACAAATTTATTCATTTCGGCTAATGAATAAATGGATATATATGATATTATAGAAACGGCGTACAATGTATACTTTTATCGAAACATTTACAAAGCTTCATATAATTTATTTTATTAATTATTGTTATCATTATATTCGTTTCACCTTTATAGATTTTAGAAATGAGTAAAATATGCTCTATGCATGTTTCGCAAATTTATTCAGAATATTTTGAAAAAATTATAGTAATTAGATTATACTTTCAGTTGTGAATTTTAAAATATTTAATACGCAAAAATGTATGTAAAAAGCGGATCTAAAAACCTGGATTCAAATTATTATTGTTTTATACGAAAAAATTGCATGTTAAATTTTATTTTATGATGCTGTGAATTTGTTGCAGTTTTTAATATTTTTATCTAAGTACTTTTCTTATTTAACTGTTCTTATTATGTTAATAGTAATTTTTTTAATATGGAAGTATATGTTTCTAATAAGTTGTCAAAACAAATTCTTTCGATTTTTCTCTTTTCTGTGAAACATATATGCATTGCATTATTCGTATTTGAGTATTTGTTTTTAAAGTAAGATAAAAAAAATGTGTGTGTTTCTTAAATGCTTGATAAAATATTATTCGATTCATTTGATTTTTCTAGATAAGAACTCATGTTTGTTGATTCTTATAAGTTTATTTGTTAATCAAACTTTTATTTTTTATTTTATATGTTATATTTTTAGACTTCCTTTATATATATTTCCTTTGAAAAAAAATATTACTAATAGATATTTGTGGTGTGTGATTTTTGATCATTTGTGTATCACTTTTTAATGTTTCTTGAAATAAAATTTAAGATTTTTCACATTGTCACAAATCGCAAATTCTAATTTTTTAGGAATATTCTACAAAATTTTATGATACTAATAACTTTTGTGTAAAATGCGGCATTGATTTCACTAATATTTAACCATATTTTAAAATTTTAATGCAGGCTCATTAAAATTTGTGTAAATCTTAATTACTTGTATCTTTTAATATATGTATGTATTTATATTACAAATCTTAAATTTTGTTTTCTATTATTCTTCATGTATGTACATCTAAATTAACCATGAACAACGTATTTTGTTTTTAAACTTGTACTAGATTTAAAATTTTAAAGCTTTAATGCCCAACTCATTATATAATTAAATACAGACAGTTTATTAGGTATTGAAATGTTTTTCGTTGCTTATTTTACCTAAAAGAATGAATGCTGAATTTTATTTTCTTGAAAATATCGTGTATTTCCTTAAAATCAACTATAAAATTTCCTGAAAATCTTCCTTATACTGTACTTATTCTATATTTATGGAGTATTTATCTTCCTTATATCTATACATCAATATTTTTATGATCACTTTTATGTTTACCACGTATTCAAAACGGAAACATGAGTGTATTTTCTGAATATTGAAAAGTCACTTTCAGATATATTTTCGATATTTTCAAATTCAAATTTTCATTTCAAAATTGTGTTTAGAAGTATGTAAATATTAAATTTACTACACCATTTAATTTTTATAAGTCATGCTATCACGTGACTTTTCTATAACTTGATCATATAGTGGAGATATAAAACATTGCTTGCTTAAATCAAGTATTAGTATATGCTTCTAAATTATTTAATTTTTATGATACTGAAACGAAATGATTACGAAAAAGCTTAATTTAAATTATAATACTCTAAGGGATAGAGAAAAAAATTGTATAGAATATTTAAATTACTCCTATTCCAGAAATAAATCGCAGTGCTTAAATTAATTAAAGGAGTATGAGGTTGTGTGTTAGTCTTGAACCGATTGATACATTATTAATGAATATAGCTAGTAGGTTGGTTGGGTTTTCTGGCGCAAGGTCCAAAAAGGACACCTGCGCCACAACAAACGTAGCAGGGCTGCGAGAGAAAAATGACTTTTGTTTGTCTGAAAAAAATGCGTTTATCATGGAGGGTTAAGAAAAAAAATATATATATACAATGTATGCATATGAGAAAAATAAAAAAAGGTATTTGTTTAAAATAAATTGCTTTTAATAAGTGGTATGGTTTTTCCGGTTGGCTAGCAACGTTGAACACCTTTGAGAGGCATCGAGTCAATGAGGCTATTAATGAGCGGCTGTCTTACTCCTTCAAAAGAACTCTTTTAATTTTTTGGAGAGTTTGTTGTTGTGGTAGGCTTCCAGCAACTCGTCTGCCTAAAAAATATCAAGCGTACTCTATTGGGTTCCTGTTCGAAGAACACACTGGTCGCTCCTTTCGCATGATTCCTTCCTCCTCAAGGAAATCATTCACCCAATTAGCACAATGTGACCTGCAATTGTCATTCATGAAGTAATTTTCGTTTTCAGCAGCATAAAGGATTACAATGGGTATGAGGATCTCAATTCTATATTAACGATCGGTAAGATGACCCTTTCGAATAATATGGAGATTGGTCCTCCCATCAATGGAGAGGCCATCATAGTCCATTACTTCCCCACCACCAAATCTGACACTTTCGTTCATTGACACTCGAACGCAAGATTGTTTCTAGTGCCATGTTCCATCCAGATGAAAATGCCTGTTATCAGGATGGGGAGAGAAACCGGGACTTGTCAGAGAAAAGAATTTTGCGTCATTCATTGCTCCCCTAGTTCACATGCTCTGTTGCCCACATCCTGCTTGAGCGACGGTACTTTGCTGCGAATGTGACACACACCATTGGTCGGGGAGCATACAACCTTACAGCCTGAAGGTGGTTTCAGAGAACTTGTCCACTGTGGTAGTAATAGATGAGCAAAGGTTCTGAAGAAGAGTGACATTCATATTTCCCTGTCTTCGAGCCATTAACGTTAAATAACGATTTTCATTTAGCGTTGTTACACATCTACGACTTTTCTCTGATCTTCGAAATTACACTTATCGAAACTACTATTTCTTATTAGTTCGGAATATGTTTGGGGCCCATCAACTCTAAACTTCTGATTCAGTTAAATGACTTCGTTGAGGCATCGCACTTATTGAAAAAAACTTGCTTATTGAATGTCGATCATTCTTTTCCACTTTCTCAAACATTAAGTTGAGAGCCAAATCATTCGCTGCCGCTAAAGCGTTGTCTTTGACGTCAAACTCAAAATTTGCAGAGCTTAAAAATGTGAAAAATTTACATTTGTGACTCTTATTCCATTTAATGAGATAAAAATTTACTTAACAGTTATTTTATGAAAGACTCACATTATCCTTTAATTGCTTTGATCACTTTATTTAAATAAGATTCTTTGAAGTGGTTTTGCAGTCATTTAACAACGCTTTTCCCTGATAATTGTTGAATGCGAGCGTTAACAGGACAATAACAGGATTATTCTGTTTATACAAATGTTCCCTTAGTAAGCTGATGTATAGATAGATTCTTGTTATTTTTTTATGACGAATTAACGGTCTAAGCTTTCGCGGATTGTGGCTTCCAGCGAAAATCGTGTATATATCTTACCGAGAAAAATACGATTTTTAAAAAACAATATTTATTATTTTTTCATATGAGATTTAATTTTTTTTAGTGATCAACCGAGTTTCGGGTTAATAGTGGCACAAAACTACTGAATGCCCTCATACGCTTGTAATGTCAGAAAAGCTTTTATGAGTCCTAGAAATGGCTGGCCATTAATAAACAGCGCAATAAGTTGTTGAACTTGTAGCTGAAAGTTAAAATTATGATCTTTAATTTGACAATTCTTAATTCAAGCATGGATATTCGTCGTTGTCTGGAAGTAGCATTAAATTGTTAGTGCTAAGGAAATTAGTTTCGTATACAAAGAATGGTCGTAGATCGACAAATTTGACTTAAATCGGACAAATTTCACTGAATTAAATGTTAATTCTAAGGAGTAATATTTGTACTAACCTAATAAGCTAGAAAACAAAAGTCTAAGTTGATTGATATCTTGAGTGGTGATTTTCTGATAAGAATATTAGAGAATAATATGAAATATTTATGCTTAATGGAGTTATCAATCAACTTCAAGAAATTTAGCTGAATTGAAATAAAGCGAAAAAACTAGACTGAAGAAAATGGAACACATAACTGAAATTCTCAAATAATTTTCATTAAGATCAATATATGTGTATTTTAATTAGTGATAAGTAGCGTTCAAAATAATGAAGGTCAAAATATTTGAAGTAACGAAACATTTAAGAAAGATCAGCTATGTATTCTAGAATGATGTATGACTAATTGTTTTTTCGAGGGCTGTAACGATTTTATACAAACCGATAATTTTACTCTCCCTAATTAATTATGTATTGATATTTTCTGGTAAATTATTTTTATCCTTTTCATATATAAAATCATAAAGTCTTATAAAAAATTCATAGTCACTTTAATTTATCAATTTTATTAGTATTTTCTACTGATTTCTTTAATTTTCTATATTTTGTGTTCTGAAGTCCAGGGCATTTGTTGATGTGTATGTTATTGTTTCTTATCATATCTAATTAGACAGTAGGTTAAACTAGATGTATAAAACCATAAACTGATAAAAAGTCCAGAACATGAAGAGGATTTCAAAACAAGTCCTCTTTTTCAAGACATAAACAAGAAGGTAGATGATAGCTTGCTGTAGATGGCTGTAGAATTGATTTGAAAAGCAAAGTTGTTTGAAACAAACTTCATGCAACTTAATGGAACATTCATTTCCCCATAGATTTAATTATCACTAAGAAATAAAAGAAAAATTTTCTCATTTGTAGAAGGTTGAATTTATAATGTATATATTTAAAAAAATTTTTAATAGTAACTATAAGTTTCCGCTGGTAATTACCATTAGCAGTTTAGCTCATATTTTTTAATCAATTAATTATTTTATAGACAGGGGCTTACTGATAGAAGTAAAATGCTTTTAAATCTTTTTATTAATGTGATTGGAAGTTTTTGGTTACAAAGATAATTGTTATGCATCTAATTTTTTTTTAAAGAATTAGTTAAAATAAGGTGTCACATTAATCAAGGAGAAATGTTTGAAACTTGTGTAAAACTTTATGTGAAATATCAAATCTTTGTGTATTGATTTAAACATTTCGTATTTGATGACTTTTTTTTATCAGTCATCATGATTAACCAAATGAGAAATTTATACACCATTCTAGTTTTACTTTAACTTTGAAATATGATATTTAATAGTTATTAGAAGATTTTTTTATAACATAAAATATCATTTTGGCTGATCAGTTCGTCATTGAATGGACTTTTGTCCATTAATAGCTTAACATAAATATAATTTGTTTGGCAGTAAACATTTTATTTTAAGTCCATTCTTAACGAAAGCAAAATGAATTAAAAGTTAATGCTTGTTTGTTATTGTATCAGGCATTATTAGATTGTATTTAAACTGATAACAAACAATTTGAATAAAAATTAATAAAATTACTTTTTCAACAAATTATATAATTGTGTTATAATGGAAGCCAAATATATAAACAAAAACTTAAATAAATATAGCTCCACACACTTTCTCTTGATTAAATACATGCATCTGCATGTGTTATTTTTTCCCGTGCAGCTTTCTGTACAATGAAGTTGGTGTTTTTGATTTGGCGCATACTTAATATTCTTCGTATATATTTTTTTATTTTACATTAATTTAAGTAAATTATTTTAATATCTGTTAATATATGAATTTTTATTGCGAGAGAGTTAAGCTCTCATATTATTGAGTATTCTGTTCTGTGTAATCGTATGAAATGGTGATAGCTTATCTTGACTATTTTTTAAATATGAATATAGTTAAAATGTATTTTATCTTTCTTAATGCAATATAAATCTATTTGAACTTTTTAGCAATTTAATCACTTAATTTGTAAATTGCTTTTTTTATGTTTTTCCTTTGTCAAATATTGTAAATTTTCGTTATGGTTTTTCTGGTAGTAGATTTTTCCGACCGTTTTGTGCTTCCTTTTATTTCGACTTGAGCATTTATATTTTGCTCTTATGCTCTACTAATGCATTTATATTCAACTCTTATTATATTTTACGTTAATTATGTTTGTATGTTATAAGTTCTACTTTTATACCTTTATTGATTTATATTTTTTATGGTTGTAAGTTTAATCTCAAAAGTTCATTTAATGTTTATATATATAAATTTTATAAGTTTATTAAATTTTTAAATTCAGATATATTTTTGGGATTTTTAATCTTAATTTTTAAGAATACTGTAATTTAAATGTAAAATTTTGCTCTCTCTCTCTCTCTGTCTGTCTCTGTCTCTCTCTCTCTCTCTCTCACGCACGCACGCAATTATTTTTGCGGGTTTTAAACTTAGTTATAATATATCTTTGAAATTAGTTCGATATTGATATTTTCGTTGGAGATAAAATATCCCCGATTATTGATATTTTTCGAACTTCCTTAAATAATTTTAGTATGACACGAAGCAAAACTATGTCATAATTGAGTTCAGTAAAAAATTCGTAGAATTCCGAGACGTAGAATTAAGCGGTCGGAATAGCGACCGATGTTTCACTCTCAACCAAGCTTACGCTCAAACTTTTTGTAAAATTGGATCGTGTGGGACGCTGAAGGCTGAGTGAGACGGAATGGTCTCTTAAAGATCTGGTGATTGAATAAAAATGTACTTTAAAACTTCCTGAAGATGTGAGAAATACACACTATCAAAAATCACTGACTTTGAAGCTTCCGTATTAAGTTGTGGGCGCCCAAAATTACTTTTGAAAGGTCACATATTTTTTTTCAAATAAGATAAATTCTTTTCGTAACTTGCTTTTAAAACATTCTTTAAATATTTTGTTTATTATTCGTTGTTAGTAATTTGTGCACTTTAATATCTCAGTGTAATGATTTTCATTTTACTTTTCAGAATTAATTTTTGAACACTGTCTTTACTGATATTTTAAATGTTGTGTAATCAATAGCTTTAATTAAAGTTTAGATTTTCATTATAACTGTAGAGAATATGCTTTAAATATCAATTATCTCAAGTTTTATCTTTATTCTTGTTCAAACCACTTTCAGTTAATTCTGTTATAACAATATATTTTTATCTTAATTTATTTGAGAAATTATATGTATATACAATTCAACTAAGATTAAATAGGAACTTTATTATTGCCTTAGTGTTATGATTTAGTGTCATATTTTGACTGCATTGGCGCTTAATATGTTCTGAAATGTATATTATGTTTTCATAATATATGTACTAATCTGTAGTACAATGAAAATCGAGAGCTTATATAAAAATACTACAGACATTTGAATACTTTGCATGATTTTTTTGGGAAATATAGTATGCAGTGTCTTATAACAATTATTCTAAATTTTTAATCGAAACTTCGTTTCTGTAAAATTTAAAATGAAATGCAAGCATGTATAATAAAAAATCAAATGCAGGCATAAGCAATTAAATTATTTTTAACATAAGGTTGCATTATATAACTTTCAGGCCCAGTTACAATGAATATTTATTGGAAATAAAAATTGCAGAATTGTTTTAGTCTTAAATTTTTAATGTTTGTATGAGTTGAATACAAATATTTTCAATTTTTGAAAACCACTTTTTAACCAGCAATATGTAAACAACAACAACAATATATATATATATATATATATATATATATATATATATATATATATATATATATATATATATATATATATATATATTCTTTAACAAAATCTCTCACTAAATTTAGTATACTTTTGGATATTTATTAATATAATGTAATAAAAGCTTTATTTTTGTTACGGAATTGTTCCGGTCTATGGTTTCTGAATAAGTTGCCAGGTCAAAAGTCCAACCCTTATATCACCCTAAATGACTGGTTTTTCTTGATATTATCGAATAAATCTTTTTTGGTATTAACACTTTAATGGACAGTATTATTATATCATATATGTATGTATATCTTATGTTATATGTATTGAGTCATTTTGTTTTATCGATTTGCCATGAAAATAATCACCGGTAATTTAATTTACATTTTGTTAATGCTCTTTATGTTGCTCATGGTAGTTAATTAATCATACGTCCACGTAATTTCTCTTTCTTACTTTCCTCGTCTGAGACCAGTCTGGAGATAATTGCTTTATTTTGTAATCTTTTTTTCTTGGATGATGACCAAATCTAAGGAGGAATTTCCTTGTTATTATCATAGATCTATATATTCAGTTGTATAAGGGTCCTTTTATATTTAGGTATTAGTGCGAAATTAAGTTCTACGTGGTATGTTTAACGTGTATTGGCTCAAAATCAAAATGTTACTTTTTAAAGAATTACAACATTAACATTACTTATTTTTATTTTTTGAATATATTGGTATACGTTCTGTATTATAATTTGAGTTTAATTCTAGTATTTTACTGTCAATTTTGCTTGCCATATTTCTCAGAATCTTGTCTGACCGAAATGCATTTTATGTCTGACATGTAGTGATGTCTGATGTACATGTTTCACGTCGTTTCTGTGCTAATGTAAATCACTGAAGCAAGTTATTAGTTCTGAATACGTTATCGATGAATTATTAAGAAATTTCATTTAATTAAACATGTTGATGTGAATTAATACTTATAAAGTATGTATAAATCAGTATAATATCGAATAATCAATATAAATATCGAGGAATATTCTTTTCGAATATTATATAATTTTCTCTTTTCTAAATTGATGTGCATTCATCTTCTCGCTAAATCATATAGTTTAAATTTTTTCCTTTGAAATTCAAATCAAAATTTCAAATCATAAATTCAAGTGCTTTAATGATATAAGCTAAACGTATAAAATCGATTTTAATGCTCATATAAAACTTATTCTTTAAGTATGTCACTTTATTTAAGAGGTTTTATGTTATGTTTTCCTTAAAATAATTTTCAGTGTTAAACATATTTTAAAAGGATTCGCTCCTCAATTTAAATGTTTTTAATAAATGTAGTTTTAAAATGTTTTTTTTTAAACAAAAATTTATACATTAAGTGCACATCAAAAGTCTTTATTATTTTCTCCCTTCGTTTATTATTTTTTCGTCTGCATTGTTAGATTGCGTATTTTAGATAACATTTATAAATTTAAGACATAAAATTTTAGAAAAGTTTGCATGCTTTTTTTTGTGCATTAACTGTTTTTAGTTTATTTTTAATGAAAGTTACATGAATAATTAAAAAATCTTTCAAATATGGATAATTACTTTACCTTTTTTAAAATTTCGAATTTATCTTATATTACATATTAAAAAGAAAATTTAAAACTATGCACATTCATCTTTCAAATTACTTCATAATGCTTTTAAAGTAATTTGAGAAATTTATATATATATATATATATATATATATATATATATATATATATATATATATATATATAAATGTATGTATGTGTGTATATATATATATATATGTATGTATGTATGTATGTATGTATGTATGTGTGTATATATATATGTATATATGTGTTTATATATATATATATATATATATATATATATATATATATATATATATATATATATATATATATATATATATATGTATGTATGTATATAGTCATATGTGTGTGTGTGTGTATATATATGTATGTATATATATATATATATATATATATCTGTGTAAAGATCTTTATAAACATTATAATAGCTATCAGTTATATATATATTGATAATATGTAATTGTTTTATTGTATTAAAGTTCCGTGCAAGTCTTGGTTTTATGAAGACCTTAAAATTTCGGGCCTCAGATTTTTAAAAAAGTAAATTGTGAAGTCCATTTAGCTGGTGTAAAAGTGGGAGAACCATCGCAAATTTGTGGCGTTTCGGGAAGTATGATTTCTAAAAGCATAGCAGCAGACACATAGTGCGGCAAGGCAATGACATTGCCTTGTCGCACTAACGTTGAATGTTAACGGACTTGGAATGCTTTGTCACCAAACACTTCGTAATTTTGAACCATGGTCAAAAAACGATTTCAAACCTGAGCTGGAACCCTCCTCTTCACATTCAATCTACTCCAGCCGAAGGACCTTAGAGGTCACAGATTAACTTGGACACTTATCCGTCCCATGCAGTTCTAACAATCAAGTGAGGGAAATAGAAGAGAAGAAGTAAAGAGAAATTTTAGTTGACCAGAGAAAGGTTTTTCCTTAGATGCAAACTTTGTTTCTTGCAGGAGACGGAATTTTTCAAGATTATGCGCTTATCCATGTTGCGGAATAGTCCAGTCATGGTTTGAAGAGCACAATAATAAAGTTAAATATGAACCTTTGCCCGCAATGTCATCCAATCTCAATATATTTTAACCGTTATTGTATGGTTTAGTTTAGAGTGTTGAATATTGAATCGCGATATCCTGCAACAGCGTCTTCCTTAACTTTCACAATGTCTCAGGGAGAATATTACAATATTATTCTAAATGCTATTCAGTAGTAATATGAATCAATTATTCAGCTATTCAAGCTATATTATTTCTTCCAAAAGGGTCCTACATTATATTCATAATGGATTCTTTTTCAATCTAAGATGTTTCCATAATTTTGATACCTTTCTGTATACAAACATATATATTTATATAGGATCCCGACTAAAGTCTCTTGTCACCTTTTTAATTTTGGAACGGTTGCTGCTTTTTTTTTATAAATGTGGTGTCAAGGTATAATAAATCAGATATGCGAGGCGGGATACAGAATGGAGAGCACTCACAGCGCCGCCTGTTGGAGAATTATGGAGTTAGTTTTCGTTTCTTGAAAAGGGTTCGAGAAGGGAAAAAAAATGAATTACAAAGTTGTAGAACATTATTGCTTTAGTACAAAAAGACACCTGATTCACATAGATGTGAAAAATGAAACAGTTAAAACGCACATTTTTGTTTTCTTAATTCTCTTTTCTTTGAAGGTGACAACAATCGAAGAAGGAAGAAAATTATTTATAACAATAGTTAAAATGTTCAAACTTCGTACCGTCAGCTACAATGCATATTTGGATCCTCTTTTGAATTTTACATTGCACGCGTTGGAGCATACTAGGTGGCACACTGGCACAAACGTCAGTAATGCGTGTTTCAAATTTCTGTAATGTTTGTGAAAGGGTGGCATATACCTGCTGTTTTAGCACAGAAAAAAATCCAGTGGAGTCAGATCAGGTGACCATTTTATGGAACCGCCACGCCTAATTATTTTGTTCCCGAATTCCATGACGAGGTACTGCTTCACACTGGAGATGTCTTGTAAACAGGCTCTCCATCATGTTGAAATCGTGCATTCCTAAGATTAAACATTGCAGGTTTTTCTCAAAATCGAGCATTACATTTTGCAGCAGTTGTAAATACCGTGCACATGTTAAGGTATTATTGTAAATTATTGAACCAATTAACTTATTACTGTGAATTACACATGATACGTTAATACCGAATCGCACTTGATGTCGAACATCTATAAAACAACTAAGGTTTTCCAGCGTGATGGGTGTGTTGCCTATTGTACATGTCATTCCGTAAAAAGCATGTCTCGTCTACCCACACTACGTCTGTTAGCTGGACCTGAATCTGATTCATAACGAAATTACATTATGAATAGCGTCACTGGACATCCACATCGAGTTATACCTATTGAGACGTTGGTCAGTAAGGAAAGGCGCCTGGTTCTTGTAGGACTTTCTTGACCCAACTTTTTGAGAAGCCATAGTGTTGGTTGATCTGGTATACTAATACTTCATTTGGTTGAACTTGCCATCCTACTTTTGCTGTCCTGCTTGATCTAGCTCGACTAGTTACGTTGCCAGTATCCCTTAAACGCTTTACAGCAGCTAGGATGGCTTGATTGGAAGGATGCGGGCCTCTTGGGAAACGTTCCCGGTACAGTCTTGCTGCTGATTGTGTCTTGCGTCCACATTCACTTTACAGTAAAACCATTTTCCAACACTGACCTTTGGAAAGTCGCTCCATGGCCATAACTTTCAACATAGTAGAAACCCAACAAGATGTCACTTTTATACTAGAGGTCTCAAGAAAACTAGTGTGATGGCTCTTGTATCTTTGCATACTGCAACAATTTCGAACTTTAAGTTCAAGTTGCGTTGAGTGGTTGTTGCGATTTGCACAAGGATGCAACCTCAACCAGAGTCTTTTACACTAGGAATCGCAAGCGATGCCCTGTTCTACATTGCGGTATTGTGTTTAGCCCGAAAAATAATGTTTTCTCTTTCTTTTCACATTTCGAGGCACTACAGTGTAAGAAATCGTGATAATATAAACGTTTTAACCCTTCTATTCTTCGTATGCATGTCAATTAGGTGTCGTTTCCTACTAAATCAAATCCATTTTTTCCACCTATCTCGTACTATTTCCAATATACAAAAGCTAGGTCCACAGTTTCCCTCTAGGTGGCACAGTAAGTGGTTTCATTCGGTAGCGGATATCCTATTTACTATGTTTAGACACCACGTTTATAAAAATAGCTGCAAAAGACTGAAAATAAGAGATTGACAAGGGACTTCATCCTGTATATAAATTAGACTTTCAGTAATTCATTTAAAAAAAAATGTTTAAATCTTCTTGTTTTTAATAACAAAATTCTGAATTAATAATGCACCGAATTTTTTTTTCACATTATAGTATCAATTTGAAACTGTTGTTTAATCAGAAATTGGAACTCTAGTTTTTTTTTTAACCAGTAATTTATTCTCTCGAAAACAAACAAAAAAAGGTATTGACTATAAAGAAATTTTCTAACATTTAAACGTTTTTTATTTTATAGGTTTTTTCCATCTATCGTTTATTATACTCATTTTAAGTGTTCTTTTAGTCCAATTAATTAAATTGTGCTGAGCGATTCACATGTAGAATATCGCTTTTTATCCTCAGTTTTATCAAATTTACATTAAATCTTGGAAACTTACTTTTTTATTACCGTTGATTTTTTTAAAGTAAAAAGATAGTTTTTCTTAATGTAGAGCTCACGTTACAAGATTAAAACGTGCATTTTGTTTAATTTTACAGTTTAGTTATGGAAGTTCATTTTTCAAAGCTTTTAAGAGAATCTTTTCCATTTTTGAAATTGTTTTTTAACGAATTTTTTAATCTTAATATTTTGAGTTTAAAATTTTATGCGATATAAGAATTTATACTTAATTTCATTCAGTTTAACATATTATATTTGTTTTTTTTTTTTTTTTTTTTTTTTCCTTAGATTATATTTCATTTAGCAACTTAATGAATGAATGAATGAATGAATGAATGTAAAAATGTTTTTTCTTAGTCGGGTCTTGTCTTTTAATTAGTTTATACAAAATTAAGAAATTATGCTTGCATGAAACTTTATTGCAAGTTTTCTAAAAGAAAAAATGTAAATATTTTATCTTTTTTGCAGTTTATAATGTAAATAACTGAAGTAAATAAGTTTTAAGTGAAAATATTTCATTGGGGAAAAAATGAGTACAATTAAGTCGAATTCTATTATACTAACTTACAAGTTTTTAGAAGAAAATTTTTTTTTTATAAAAAAAAAAGGTTCATATTTGAAATCAGTTTAATTTGATAGCGAAAGATATATGAAATAATATTTCATATGTGATATTTTTTGCAAATTTTTTTCCTCTATTGCTAAAATAAAAAGAGAATAAAGATATATATTGTGCTTTATTTATTTCTTTTGTAAATCGTAAAATTGTTTCGAGAATTTTTGCATAATATGTTTATATATATATATATATATATACACACACACACACACCTGCGCTCGCTCTACCTTTTAATGCTTGCAAATGAAGTCATGTGTAAATCGACACCACACGTATCGCATACTCTGTTATATGAAACGCGGAAAACAGTGTTGCGCGTGCTGTGCGCCGTTATTGAGTACTCGATGGCAAGTAGATAGAAATTCTGGGATTTGGAGAAAGATCCAATCATCAATGGCCGTATAAATTTCGGTTATTTCTTGGCTATTTCACTGCTGGCTGAAGCATCTAAAATCGACAGTGACCTATGTGATTTCTAGTGTGTAATTTCGCAAGTGTAAGTTTAAAATTGATTTTTGGAATGTATCTTGACTTCGCAGGCCTGTGAAACGGAGCTCTAGATCTGGATCAAAGGGTTGCCGCATATTTAGCTCTTCGACCTGCTATTGAGTTGTTCTTGTGTCGATTTTCTCCTGTGGTGTGGATGCTCTCATAGTGATTCAGAATTGACTTTAAACTGTAAGTTTTGCCCTTACTATCTCTCATGTAAATATAATGATAATAATTGTTGAGCAATAAACTAAATCAGATGGATTGTATTTTTGATGGAACTCAAGTTCTGTCGACAAATACCATCAATAACAAAGCTAAATTAATTAGTTACAAATCCTGTATCTCACAAACTTTTGATCCAGATCTTATTTGCTATCCTCTTGAAAAATAAGCGACAATGAATCGTAAAACAGTTTGAAACTGATACTTTGTAGACCCGAACAATTTTCGATCTTTGCCCATTGGATAGTAAGGTTTGAATTTGGCGTCTGTTGAGGAAATGTTTCCTGTTAGATTGTTGGAAAGTTATGAGAGTCATGAAGGTTCGGTTAAGGTGGTGCTATGTGTTCGGTATGTTTTCATGTTGTGGCTTGAGACCTGTTACTGTATTTCGTTCAACGAAGTAATTTCTTGTTCTCTCACAGACACCATGTACTTCTTACATTGTAGAAGTTTTACAGAATTGGCTATTACTACTTCCAGGATCATAATGTCAATTGTCATATTTTGAGATTCATATTGGTTTAAAATGGTGAAACTTGATTTCGGGGCTTGGATTCAAAGGAGATCAGACCATAACCTTAAATCCTGTTGATCACGTGTAGGACAACTTTGATTATCGACTTTAGGATATTCCCACCGTCAGAAATCAGTGTGGGTGGTCTAATCTGTCATTTCTAAGCCGAATAGATGAAAATATCATATCATCGTGTACAGACTAGTGAGGAATAAATACCAGAATATCACTGCTGTATTTGCCGCTTATAGATGCTCCGCCATTGATGAACATAGTTTCCGTTTTCCATATTTGTGCTTAAGTCACTCATTGACAGGTGATATGTAAAATGTGTTATTTTTTATAAAAAAAAATTTTTTTCTGTAATTTTTTAAATCGGTTCCGGAATTGTTGCGATTGTTTTACACTTTTTTTGGTGATGTGTTCCTCGATTTTTGTCAAGTTCATCTTGAAGTATGAAATCGATACATTTTCGCCCGATCCTGTTTGTTTGATTATAAATATGACTAATACACATATTGTATATGGGTTACAAGAGAAAAATTACTCTATAATTTTGTCTTGAGTAAGATAACCCAAAATTTTATTATTATTCCATTAGCAATCTTCTAATTTGAATTGCAATCTGTTTTTTTTTTCCTATTTATTACATTTATTATTTATTATTCCGATTTCTGTGCATATCTTGGTTTCTGTGCTTTAATATCTGATATAAAAATTTCAAAAAGTGATTTTTTAATTAAAGTGGCCGTAAACCAAAAGAGAACTAATTGTAATCATAACTATCTGCGGTCATAGCTAATTGTAATATACATGCTAAATTCTCATCTGTGCATTTTTTTTCATAATTTTGCTTCATAATTTCTTTATTTGACTAGACTTCCATTAAATTTATCTCATTATTATTTATTTATATTCTAATAATTTCAGAAAGGATATTTATTACAATAAAGTGCGCAGTCCATTAAAAATGCTTATTTTAAAATCCTTAGCAAAAAATCCTGTTGCTAATTGTAAATGAGTATATATATATATTTATATAATGAACTTAATATAAATAGTGGAATTTGTATCATTCTATTATAACTGTTTTATTTAAATTTTGAATGCGTGTTATAATAAATAGCTGAAAAATTACTACGTTCAATATGATGCTAAAATATTCGTCGAAGTTATAACAATTTAAATTAAGCAAGAATTTATATTCAGGAATGTGATGAAAATGTATATATTTTTAATTATGTGGAAAACAAAATATTGATTTTTAACGATAACAAATATTGCTAATTTTATCAAATTTACTATTATATCATAAAAAATATCCGACTTTTGTGGAGAAAGAAGTATACATGACTATAAAATATTAATTTTATTTAAAGTACTTATAGCTCCGTTGTATTTTTTTAAACATAATTATTAAAACTCTATTAGTTTTAAATTGTATCTAAATCTACTATCATGGTTCACTTAATTTAAAGATGTTTTTTAAAATCAGTTTTAATCTTTAATAAAGATTTTTTTTCTATTTTACTCGCATATAAATAATTATCGGATCTTTTTTAATCTGACGAATAGGATTGAAAACATTTTGGCGTGAAATAATGTTTAAGTATTTAGAACTGAATATTTTTCTTTTTTTCAGTTCGGACATAAACATTTCGTTGGTTTTTCCAACGAGTTTTCTAAATTTTGATGCTTAAAGCATGATATTAGATCATTTGAAATCTGAATAAATTAGATTAAAATCCAATTTATATAGATATCATAATGTACGCTGCCACATTTCAGAACAAGATTAAAGTTGGTTCACAACTTAATTAAGTTTAACTAAAATTCATGCATTCGACGTAATTTATTTTCATCATAAATATCTAAGTTCAGATTACTATTAACATTAAAACTTAGAATAATTTCCCTTAAAAATATGCAAAGATGTGTAAATAAATGTAGAGTGATGTTGGATTTAGCTTTATAAATTGGTTTTGCATTTAATGTAGAGTGAGTGAGTTGGATGTCTTTAATAGATTTCCCTGGGAGAGGAACTTCATTCGTTAGGAAGAAATTAAGCCGAAGTTTTTAGAGAAATATCCTTTTCGGAGTCCATATGTTGATTACTGGAACAATGTAGACGTATCAAACTTTTGATAAAATATCGCTTCTCGTCACACTTCTGTGGGTGGTCTCGTATTGCCTTTTAATGCTTCTAATATTGATTTCTTTCAGAGGATTGCCATTTTCGATTTTTAACCAATCAATATCTGCACCTGCTACTTGAGACATAAAAGGGTATATCGTTTAATGGCTTTCTTTTCAATTGTACTCCTTACAGTAATTAAAATTTTTTCTAATTACTAGATATTTAAATGTAGTTCAGGATATGTAAAGTTTTATTCAATATTTATTTTCATTTTTCTTCTTTTAAATTATTGACTCAAATGACTTATGTGTAAGTGAAAAATGTTTTTGTTAAATATTAAAAGTTAATAAGAAATTAGTATATAAAGTAATAAACGCAATTATAAGTTATCAAGCATTTACTTCATATCAGTTATTTTATAACTGTGATGCCTTTGTTACGTCATCATCCACCCCCGCTCATTTTAGAACTTTTTTTTTGAGAAAGAGGAGCAAGCAACGGAGAGGTTGCAGAATTATATTTCCTGTCAATAGAGTTGTAGTAGTTGTAAGATTGTATTAATTGTATGTATATATCTAGTTGTCTGTTATATATTTGTGTTATTACATTAATAAATGTGTGCCTGCAAAACTAAAACGCACCTTTCGATAAGTACATTTGAAAGGAATATAAACGAATCACTACAAATATCACGATAACCGTCTTTGATTAGCAATCAGGTAAATTTTTTCTCATCAAGAGTTCGTGGCTTCGAATCCCCCGTTTTTAGCTTTTATGTTTGTAATTGTGAAACCCAGCTCCTTAGTCTCTTTCCCGTAAGATCAGAAAAGTGAAACATCACTTACAGCGAGCAATAATTGGAAGAATGATCATATTCTCTTGCACCGGGTTGTTGGGTGCATGAAGACGAGTCCAAGTTATTTATATTAACGTGGACACTCTTGATATCCATAGTTCTTTCGGTACTGCGGCGTTGATGTGGAAAGGAAAAGTACCAGCTCAGGTGTAGCTTTGTCACCTGATCGTGGTTCAGACTTACGAGGTGTTTAGTGATTGGCGTATACTCCATATCAGTTAATTTTAAGGTGCTGTCTAGGGCTGGCCTGTATCCTTAATTATATTAGTCGTAGTGCAAAATCCACCTTGCTTAAAACTATAAGACCTAATTAGCATTTGTTGGCAAGTGATTATACAGTGGCAAACTAAACTCACATGATTATTTAAAAATATTTAAAATTTGATAACAAAAACTACCTTATATTTAAACTTTAAATTTAAATCTTTAAAATTATTCTAAAGCTAAAAAATGGAAAGATTTTTCTTTACATAAATTAATTCCTGTACACTTAAAATATCGTAATTAACAGCAATGGAAGTACTTTTAAAATGTATAACTTGCCAAATTCAAACCCTACTCTAAATGTCATAAATTGCTGAATACTTTTTTCTAACATTTTAAAATTGTAAACTTATCGATTTATTTCGGCTGTAATTTTATTTATATACGAAATAGTAAATCAATTCTTATAATTATGTGCTTATCATTTGAACTACGTTTTTTAGAATTCGTCGTGGTAAATAACAAAATATAATTGATTCATGACATTAAATGTGCAGTACGTGGTTACTGAAATCAAATAAATGAGTTTCGCTTGACGGATTGTGTCAGAATTCTGTCATTTTGGATGTCGACCAAAGATTGTGGAATTGATCCAAACCGAGATTTTTAAGCAGAACATTTGATGAGTTCCATTCGTAAATGCGTCTAATATATTGGATGTGGTTGGAGAACGTTACAATCGTGATCTTTACAGTGCCACAGCCCAGTTATTATCTCAATGGTTCCATTAGGTTAACCCAGTTTGCTTAACTTGACCTATTCTTTTAGATTTCTCCCTTTTTTTTCATGAATTTATTTCTTGTAACGATTATTTTTTTCTCATTGCGAAAAGACTAAGTTTTATTGCTTACTTTATCTTAGTCCTCTGTAGATATCAAAACAACTCAAAGTCAATTAATAAAGTTTTGTATTTCTTAATTACCAGTGATCTTCTTGAAGTAATGATTATTTTCTGATGAAATTTTAAAAAATATAATTAGTAAAACATTTTTTGAATTTGGAATCTATCCATTTTGATATTGGAATTATTGGTCGAATGAACTATTATGTGCTGAAATTGCCCCCACCCTTCCAGAGTAATAAATAAATTAAATAAAACTGCTGCTAATTTTAACTTTTACATTTTTTTCCGTCGGTCTGGAATTTGTTACCAGTTAGGATAAAATTAGCAGAAAAATATTATGTTTTCTTAAAATTTATTGAACTAATTGAAAAATTGGGTTTAATTGTGTTTATTCTAAAATAAAAATTCTATGATAAACATTCATTATTGCATTTTGCAACAAATTTTTTTTAAATTAAAATAATGTTTACCTTTTGATATTGCATATTTCCCACTTCCATTTCTGGAATAATCAGGTACATTATATAATTTTTTTTAAAATCTTTATTTGAGGTAAGAGCTTAAAAATGTTGGTACATTATACAAAATATACATTATTTAAATTTTATAACTCGTATACTTAGCATTTAATGCATATAAGGGTCATTTAAAGCTACCGTGTAATAAACACAATAGCATTAAATGATATGACACAAAATTAATTAGATAGTGAATTTTGAATACTGAGTTTTCCTCTTCAGACATAGATGTTGAAACGCATGCATTTATTTTCGTTACGCATGGAATTATTGAGTGATATCAATGTTTCAATACATAATTTTAACAAAGGTAGATTAAATATAATAATTTGTAAAAAAATTTTTAATTAATAAAAAGAATTTACATTGCCTGGTGAATGTTGTTATTTCACTAGCATGCTACTTCTGTACCTAGGCCCTGAGTTGGACTCTACCAGTTAGATAGAAACAGCTGGGTGAAATCTTCAGAATTTTGAAGTAGAAGACCCCCAATACTTGGCCTGCCGCCCCCAGAGATATCATTTCACTTTTAGGACATTGCAACCACATGCAATTTTAACATGCCCAAGCCGCCATTAGCCAACACGACTGAGCTTCGGTTAAACCGGCATTCGAACTCAGTATTTTCCGATAATGAGAACGACGCTCTAACCAACTAGGCCACTGCTGCGCATAGTGAATGTAATATTTAAGATTTTTGTCTGAGCAGTGCCTAACATTTTCCGAATGGTTTTCTTCATAGGTTATGGATCGCAATCACGAGTCGCAATGGAGAAAATCGGGAAAAGTGTATTCGAAAGACAAATTCAATCTATCTATTTGACATTTTATTTAAGTATGTTATTTAACTTGGGACCTCCATACCAAGAGCACAACCCTACTTCTATCAAAGAAAGAAAATGGTAAAATGTTCATTATAACAATATTTTACAGTAAAATTTATATCAGGATTTTTTAAATAAATCTATCGTGTGTCCTTTGGAGTGTTTACCTGCCCTCAAATTAGAAAAATAAAACATTATAGAATTATACTCCGTAGAGGACGAATATTTTACATTCTTATTTTTTCCTCCTATTTAAATTATCATGTTTGAAGATAAGCTTTTGATCTATTGTTTTTTTTTTAATCATCTATTTTTTTAGTTATTTAATATATATTTCTTCTTGCCTGTTTCGAAATCTTTCAGGTAAACATGTTTCTCTACATAATATAGATATATGTACTTTATTTCATATATTCTCTGTTTTTACGACAGCAGACACTAGAATATTTTATTTAAATGTATATAAAAGTTTTGTCTTTGGAGACCAGGTTCTCTTGGAAAATTCAAAATTTTTGTCTGTAAAGACATTGCTTGAGGACGACAACAAAAGCAATTTTCTCTTTATAAATAATAAAAAGTTGCGATTTTTATACGTAAAAGCTATACTTTGACGGAATTGTAATCTTGTTATATTATCTGAAGCAAAGTTAAGCGTGTAAGACTCTTACAAAACAAATTTTTTCGTCTACTTAGCTTTATAAATTTTCTCTTTGAATTTTTTGTTTTCTTATAATTATATAAAGTGGTAAATTGTTTTTTTTTATTTTTATTTAAATTGAAATCTAACTTTAAAACTGAATTCATTTTTCCCGAGCAAACATTTATTTGTTGATACTGCTGTTAACAGTGCACTTTAAATAAGATTTTGTTTCTCTTCTAATTAGCATTTGTTTGTTACTTTGTGTAATGTCTTCAGTAAATATTAATTCAACCACAGCGAAAATTATTTTAATTCATAAAAATTTTAGTTGGAGTGGCGTTTACTTTATTCTAGTTTTATTTTGATATAATTAAATTTCCTCTTGGAAGTTATTTATTGTTTTGAATTCCGAAAAAGACAATTATTTAGGCTTAGTGTCTTAAATTTTTTACAATAAGTATTTTTTTTTTAATCATATGTTACATGTTGAACTGCTATTAGTCTTTCTGAGATAATTAAATTTTAATTAAGTTTTTAATGATGCTCACAATAAATAACTTTTAAAATACAATCCCAATTTTTCAGTATGTCGGATTATTAAAAATGTCAGTTGAAACAAAAGCAAGAAAAAATAGGTTTTTTAAATTTTGAACTACGGTAACTTTGTGATATTACATTAATAGTATGTTTCCGAGTATAAAAGTGTTATATATATAGAAATTAATATGAATTTAAATCTGATAGAGAAACAGATTTCAAATATTTTGTACTTAACCACTGAAGCAAAATCTAAACATGTGTGCTTTTGTTAGAAATTTTAAATTTTAGAATTGCATACAAAGTGAATTAATGCATAAGGTAAGCAAGAATATTCATGCCGTTTTCGCTTTGCCATTGAATGAAGGGAGAATAAGCATACAAATCACTGTATGATGTGGTTGACTCACTGGTCAGTCGAGAGTAAGAATATCAGTAAAGTCAGGTCCACCGCTCACACATTCATCAATCGTAAATCATACATTAACGAAAAGAAATGGACACGCGACGAAGGAACTCGTGAGGCGCTTGCATTACGACTTCAAAGTAGGCTTCTCAGCTGCATTAAGTTACCGAATATATCAAGCGTTTGGGGATATTACTTTGAATGAACGCACGTCAATTCATTGATTTCACAAATTCAGGTCGGGAGATTTGTCCCTCTGTGATGAAGCTAGTTGGTGTCTGTTGGACTAGTCTTCAAGTATGAGCTGCTACCAATGTGCCAAACAGTTACTGCGGACCTGTACTTACATCAGTTAGAACGCGTGCAACAGAAGGAGCCCAGCACTGGTTAATCACAAGGGTGTACTGTTCTTGGCCGATAACGCGAGGCCGCATGTCATGCGGATAGCCATTAATACCACACAGCGATTTGGCTGGAATACTTTGTGCCCTCCTCCTCACTCACCTGACCTTGTACCATCAGATTATTGTCTTTCATTTCCCGTGTAATCATTTTCATGAAAATACTTCACCAATGAAGCAGACTTGCGCCAAGCACTCACGGACTTCTTCGCTTCCGAAACCTTCGTGTGTAATCCAGTGCCAGGGGATTGTACAACTGGAGACACATTGTCATAAGATGTTAGGTGTTGATGGTGATTACTTCGAAGACTAACAATAGGATACACTTTCTATAGGTCATGCACTTTTGAATCATTGAAAACGGCGAGAGAACTTTCTTAAGAACTCTTTTCTCTTTACCTTGTACGTCAGTGATAAATTTTGAGTATTGATCGCAACTTTGAGTGTATCTATATATTATGAAATGTATTAATTGAATTATAATTATTAAAATGCAGTTGTAAACATAATATTAGTTAGAGACAAAATTGCTATAATTTCTTTGATACTTAAATTATTTATTATCATGCTTATTATCACTCAATGTTGGATACTGTATTTCAATCCTTTTTTTTGTCCAAATATCTTGTTTTAGTCAAAACTGAATTTTTTCAAATAAGCCTGACAAACTGTTGCTGGTATTTTTCCCAGAGTCTCTTTTTGCATGTTTCAGGATAAAAGAAGGTAATTTGCATAGGAAAGATAGCTCTGTATATAAATGATTTCATATTTTAATAACATCCGTTTTATCAACCACGAATCCAGTAAAAATTATTCATTCACGCGATGGTTATTTAAAGTAATCCTCATAAATATTTTTGGACAGTAACATAAAGTGGCATTCAAAATGGTTTCACTGCCAACGAAACTGTTTAATCATATCATCTTTGTGTATTCATTTTAAAACTGAGAATTAGAAGTTTTCACGGGACTTGATTTCTTTGTTAAGCTCTTTATTTTTATTTATTTAATTTTTTTTATGCATGGAGTCTAATTTGACTGCCATTTATTATCAAATGAAATCTGAAGAGCTGCAAACATCTACGCCCGAGGTGGTAATCGAACTCGCGAACTAAAGATCTGAGCTCTAACTATTCGGTTTCCTGTTCAAAATGAGCTTAAATGGCTGTAATCGATGTAGAAGGCCAACAAATATCCAATAGTATGATTGTAATTCTGAGTTTACCCATTAAGAACAAAGAAAAAGGAATGAAGTGAAAATTAGCAATTTTATGGAAAAAAAATGTGGTTGTGTTCCTTTAAATTAATAATATTATACTAAATAAATTAAATAGTATAGCTTCAAATTCTGCCAGTACACATTTAACATAAATATTTTTGTTATTTTGCTTATCGAGGTGTACTAAAAGTTTCATGAAATTGAAGTTTGTATTACTTCCTCCTTTAACAAACATTGCTTAAGGTTACAAATAATTTGCTTAATTCATTAAATATAACTGAGTACATAGACAATAATGATTTTTTCATGACTTCTATGAGTTAACTTAACGTTATTTTATTAAATGTTGTGTGTAAACATTAGTTCAGCATTCTGATAGTCAATTATTAGGTTAAACAGTTGCATGTATTTAATCGTAATAAAAAACATTTCTTGAATTTAAGTAATTTAATTCAGTTACAAGATTGATAAAAATATTTCCCATTTTAATTGTCTTAGTTAATAGAAAATCAAGGATAAAAAAAGCTTAATGATTTCATTGTTTTATAATAGAATTTTAATTACTTTTAAATTTTATTTTAAAATATCAATTTGTACTCTAAATTATTTACATTTATTTTATTTTTTCCAATAAAGCTTTATTTTGATTTTATATCTCATTAGAAAATATTGGAAAAAAAAAGTTATTTATACAAAGAGCAAAATCTGTTTGACTGTTTTTTATGTTATTAGATTTAGATTTTTAATGATCAGTTATGAAAAACTATGTAAAATAAAATATTTCCTGTTATGTTGCTTTATCATCTTTTAAAAAAAAAAACGTTTCAAATATTCTTAAAACAGTCATGAAACATTAATGTCGTGAAACTGTTAATAGTATAAAAGCATCATATTTCCTATTTAAATAAACTGCATACATTAAAATTTGTGATTCACTTCGTTCCACAAAAAACGCAATGATGCAATTATGAGGAAAATAAACGATGCTCAAAGAGATGTGATAAATTAAAACACGTGATAAAGTAAAATTGTAGTATTGAATCTTTTTAATAATTTCGAAGTTTTATTTTTAATTTGATTGTGTGTCCTAATGAATAATTTATAATTCAATGTTATTTTTCTAAAAAAATGGCTTCAAATAAATCTTTTAAAACATAGTTTAATCAAAAGTTATCATTTTTTTCATGGTACACCATATTAATTTTTTGATGTTTATGTATCTAAACAAAATATATTTATAAAATTTCAAAAGTGAAAAATTATTACAATTTGATTTTTTAAAGATATATTATATAATCATTTTTTAAAAAAGAGATATAGACTTATATTTTTTCTAATTATTAGTATTCGCGATATCGTGGGCAAAATGTAAAGCATCCTCAGCTACCAACTTGTTGATTTTTGACTGAAAGTTAATGATTTTCTTATTTGCGATACTTAAACAAGCCAAACTCGCTCTGCCGTTGGCTATACAAATTTAAGTCCGTAGGTGGTACGTCTAACCAGAACACCATGAAGGTGAAATACAACTTTGTTGTAAACTCCTCCGATAGATGTTACCACCAGAGGATCCACTCCCTCAATTTTGATCTAAAGGGGGAGGAAATTTTTTCCAGACCATTACACCCATGATAACTGCTTTCAACCGACCACAGGGCTTTCGATTCTACAGATTTAACGAGCACGTACATTGCATGTACTCGATGGGTCTTTGGTGGCATTGGGAATCGAACCCCGCCTTTCTGGACGGAATGCTGATGCACTAAGCTACTGCAACCCCACTTAAGGCTTTTAAAAATCAAAGTATCTAAAGTGTGTATTTTGAATATAGTGGTCACTTCCAATTGCTTCTCGTGATTTTAAGCTCAACGCAAATAATTCTTTTGAGAGTCTTTCATTGGTAGAAGACATCATATCTCACTTTAACTCTTAGAAATGTTATCAGGTTAGACTTGAATAATTCGATTGTGAGCTCACTTTTTTAACTAACGTTGACAATTTTACCAATAATGAACCAGTTTTTACAAATGGATCAAAATTTTTAAATCACGTGGGATGACCATTACTTATTAAAAATCTTATCATTACTTCATATCTTCCTCATTTACTTCTATATTCTTTTCTGGGAAATTAATACCGTTTATTTTACACTCAAATGTAGATGTAGATAAAATTCAAACATCCATTTTATACACGGATTCCATAAGTCATTTAGAATTTTTACTAAGGTCATCTAATTGATTATTCACTTATTAAAGAAATTACACATACATTTATAGGCAATCATTTTCTAAAGAATCCTGAATTTTATTTATATGGGTTACATGCCGTGTTGACATTAACGGACTTATTAAACCATGTGCAAATAAGATTCAAAATCGTTTTTAGAATTCATTATTGGACATTTTAATTTTCTGACATGAAATCTGTCATGAATCATTAGTGTCACTATTAGGAAAAATGAATCTAGAATCAAATAACAAACTCCGTGACATCAAACCAACTCTCACCATGAAAGACAAGACAGTTGTTGTTCTGTTAACCCGATTTTAAATTGGGAATCGCGTCAAACTCGTAAGTATTTGCTCTTCGGAAAATCCCCTTAGAATATAGTCATTGTGGTGAGAAACAGACTGAGAAATTTGTATTCCTTTTAACGAATATCGACTGTTGTATAATTAGTGATGTAATAATAAAAAAGTTTCAAATTAAGATTGTGTGTGCACTCTAACAATTTTAATTTGAAATATATATTCTGCGAAATCCCCCCATTCAACCTTTTTAATCTTTCCTTATATTTATAAGCTAGTGGTTATTTTTTTAAGAATGTTTATAGTCGTATTCTCTTCTGGTTTTTATATATTTGGTTTAGTATCTTTTTGTCACTTTGATTTTTTATCTACGCGTATTCTCTAGCACTCAATTTCATCAAAGATTTCTTTGGTTTTCTGAATAGCTTGTCCAATCCGAGGATCTAGCGCTAGTGAAATCGAATCAAATCAATGTTAATTAAGAGTAATTTAAACATTTGCTAATGATTTTTAATGTAAAATTTAATTTTTACAATAATTTCTTGATTGTAGTGCTTTATATGCTCATATATTTGTATGTAGTTTTTAAGTAGATGCTTTTGCTGCGATCTCAAAGTTAATTCTATTACATCAATCCAGTTAAATGGTCTCATAAATCCTGTAACTCACCCAGAAATGATTAATTTGATTAGTGTTATTTACTTCATATTTTGATTCACCAAGTAAAACCTCTGATTTCTTGTAGTCCCCTTTTCTGAACTATCGTTCACTTTGCGGTATTGCATTTGGTATCACGAGAATTTTTTTTTTAACATTTACCACTTCTGTTTGTCATGCAACCACACTTTTAGGGAAATTAAGAGTGTATATATCCCATTCTCAGTTACTACAATAATGAAAATACGTAACACCTGTACAAATCACAATGATTAAAAAATATATTTAAATATATAATTTTTTTATCTGAAATTTATATAAAATCATTATTTGCAAGTTTAATTCTTGGTTCAAAATTATTAAAAAAGTAAATTATAGATGAAAAACAACTGAGCTATTTGTATTGAATAAAACAGTTGAGTGGGTAAATAAGTTGATATTTACGAATTGTTATTAAAATAACTTAATATGTAAATGCATACCGAAATTTATTTTTATGATTTGAAAACATAGGGAAATTATGTTTCGTAGCTGCATTTCTTAAAATTGTGTATCCCTGAATACGCATTAATAAATTATTGTATTGTATTATTATTTCAAATAATTTATTATATAGTGAAGTGTGTGTAGATTTTCATTTTAATCTAATATAACAGAATAAAAAGTATGTACGCATTAGTAGCTTTTTTAGATTGGATTATTACCGAGCAACTTCTAAATATTTGACATTTCCATGCATCAATTACTTTAATTGGTACTAAAGTACATAATTTAGATGAATAATATTACAATCGGAATTATGAAATAAGCAACGAAAAAATTTATTTTCTCTTTATGTTTAAAAGCAATTCCTTTACACGAATGGTTTTGAAATGTGAATCGGTGATTGCATTTTGTCTTGCTTTTTCTGGAATAAAATCACCTCTAGTCTTTTCTCATTTTTGTGGTATTATATACAATATTTTTACTTATTCAAAAATCAGTTTTGGTTTTCTAATATATAAGTTTTGAATTAAGAATTGCTAAATACCTCCATGAGATGGACTATGATTTCAATATAAATCCCTCTGGTTTTTTAATTTAATTAAAAAATCTTAGTACTTATAATAATATCATGAAATTAATAAGTGGATAAAGTAATTTAGTTTTAATCTTAACATTTTTTCATTTACAGAATTATGTGTTGAAAAATTTTTTATATTGATTATCTAATATTATATTTTATTTATTCCTAACAGATGGATTTTAGATTAATACACTTAATATTTTTTGTGTTTAACTTTTAAGCAGTGCATCGAATTGAAAATTACTATAGAAGTAATTTCGAAATTGTCATAAATATGTAAGCTCGATACTTTGGCATATTTACTCGTCGAAATTTTCTTTAAATTTTTTAATGATTTATTTTCTTTAAAAAAAATCAATCAATTGTAATTAAAATGAAAGGTATTGTTTTAGAATATGCCTAAAACATAACAAAATCAATTATAAATTATTTAGAAACTTCTGTTCAATAATTCTTATACTTCAACTCTCTCTCTCTCATCTATCTATATATATGGAGCCAAGGCCTACAGTGCCCATATCTGCTTTTTTCGATTGGTGGTCCGGTTAGGTAGTCATCTGATAGCGAAACTGCTTGTGTACAGTTCCCCAAACATGATTTGTTCTCAATTTTATCGATACAGATTATTTTATAATTATGATTGACGTAATTTGAAGAATTCAATAAAAAACAATATATATTAATTTTTTGAAAGAAATATTAATAAACTATATTTAATAAATTAAGTTTAGCTTTGGGAAAATATAATGTTAGGTAATTTTGCTCCATGCCATGAATAAAATTAAACACAAGAGTCCTTTTAAAATTTAATAAATCATTTCTATTAATTTTTAAATCATGTAATTAAATTTGCCAAATATTCATTGCTGATTATTCTAATGTGAGAACGTTTTAGTGTGCAATATTTTATTGAATTTTACAAATGGTATAAGAGAAACAATTTATGTACCTTCGTATTACAATTTCCTGTATTGTTAATGTCCCCATTTATATTAATTTTCGAGTTCAGCGCCAAGCATGTGCTCAATTTTCCTGTCTCTTTGTATGAAAAAATTCTTGAATTAAGGGAGTTCAAACTTTAATTATGCCTAAATTATGGTTGTTGTTTAGGAAGCTTTTGTGTGTGTGTGTGTTCTTCCTTAATTGATTATTAAATGTGTATTTCGCTTAAACACGAAGAGACTGATTTGGCAGAGTAAATTATATCTCATATGTTCGTAATTAAAGACTAATTGAAAGGGTTTATTTTATTATGCAGTTTATTTGTGGAAAAAAGGATTTTCAGAGAACAGTTTGTGACCAGTACAGTACAATAAAACCTTTGGTTAGATCAATTATTTTGGAAATTTGAGTTTATTTTTTTTGAATTCAATTTATTGTTTTTATAACTAAGAAATAAATAATTTATATAATGTTTTTTCACTTGGAAATATGTTCATAATTCTTATTTTTATACCATATTTCCGAAATTAATGGGAATTTAAAATCTTAGTTTATGTGTAAAATTGAAATGCTTTCGTTGTATTACCTTAATCAATCTTAATATCCTTCTCGGAAAATGTCAGTTCTGCTTTACAAAACTAACCTTAAGATCTCTTCCTTTAACGATTAGAAGAGAACGTGTTGTGAATTACTGATGTAAATTAAGAAAATAATTTGGAAAGAATTTCAGTGTAACACATTCCATTTTAGTTGCTATAGTAACGGTCAAAAGTTCCGTCGAAATAATTTAAAAAGAAATGTAAGTTTGTTGTAGTCGCATTGGCTATACTCTCATGTAACCGAGGAATAGTTAATCATGCATTTGAAAGTGTATAAATTGTAACTTCATTCATATTTAAATTTCAAAAATAATTGTTATTTAAAATATTACTTACCAAAAAGAGTGAAATAATTTATAAAGATATTTTAAGTTTTTGATGCTTAAATAAAGTACATAGTCTTTGTATAAATTTTTGACTACTTGCAGTTAAAATAGTTGCGATAAAAGAAATTATTGATTTCAGTTATGAATTAATTAAAAAGAAACATGAATTTTTCGATTTCCATTTATTCATTAAAGCTGCTGATGCATTTAAAATTGAAGCCCACCAGAAAATGTACATACTAATAAATAAAGTAAATACAGACTAATTAAATCATTTAAAATTACAAAATTTCATCATGCCAAAATTACTAAAATTCAATCTGAAAAATGTTTTAATTAACTGAACAATGGAAATCGATTTTTCATGCAGATTTTATTTAATGCAATTCATTCATCTTTAAGGAATACAATTTTTTAAAAATCAACTTTAAGTCGTCATTCTTTTTATTTGAACCAGGAAAATATAATTTTTCATTCTTATTTGGAATAAATTATTATATTAAATGTGGTTTTTTCTGGTCTCTGAAAAATATTTTATTTGTTTAAAGAGTTTCTTTCGATTCCCTGCGCTGTCTGTACAAAAAGTGTCTAACAGTTAAAATTTAGTTTGAAGTTTAAGAAGTGTTATTCTCAGTTTTAATTATTCATAACAGCTTCATGTATTAAATGCTTTTTTTTATTTTTCAGAGGAATTAAATAATTACTACTGAATATAAAATTTGGACTTCATATTTAGTAATGGTAAGTAATCACACTTTATTAATTATAGTTGATTTAAAGTTATTGAGTACCTTATAATCTATTTTTTAATTAAACCAATCTAAAACTGTTTTTTGGGTGAGAGAAACTACTTTGAATTGATACTAGAATTGATTAGAGATTCACTCATAAAAGAAGTATTCCGTTTTCCTGAAAAAAAGTTTATGAAATATTTATTTTAAAGTTTTTAGATTTTTTATTGTTTCATTTACTTTTAATAATTGAACTTTGTGTATTACATATAAAAGCTTTTCTTAAGCTTTTTTCATTACTATAAAATTTAGAATACTGTGCATTTTTAAATATTTTAATTTCAGTCTTTAAATAAAGAGACTCTTATTTATTTATAAGAATATTTTTTAAGTATAATGAAAGCAATTTTGTAATACTTCTGTATTTAGTCTCAAAATATCTCCTAATTTTAAACTATACAATACTGTGCAATATATAATATTTACTGTGAAACTTCATATTTATTTTTAAAATTTGTCATAAAAGTTATTTTATGTGAAAACACTGAGTGCAATATAGAGAATATAGCCATATTTAAATTTATTGAGTGTTAACTAAAATCAATGTTATTGTTTTTCTTTGTGAGTGTAAGCTTTATTTCATGTGTGTTATAAATTTATCCACTTTTACCTTAAAATTTAATTAATGTATAAATGTAAAAAAATAAAAAAATTTGTAATATATATATATATATATATATATATAATATATATATATATATATATATATATAATTTTTAAATTAAAAATATTAAAAAATTTAAAATATTGACACTTTTAGATTAATTATTTAATATACTATTATTCAAGATTAGTGGATTTTTAAGGCTCCATATTTCTTTTTGAAATTAACTAATTTATATTTTTCAGAAACTGTTTTTGATAAATAAAATTTTAAGTAATAGCATTTTGTTGGCATTTTTTTTTTTTTTTTTTTTTTTTTTTTGTACAAGATACATTTTGCATTTTGTCGCCTCAGGACTCGGAAACCAGGACCCTTTATTCATTTACAGAAACATCTTTCTACAAAAGTAGTAATAATGTATAAGTATATTAAAAATATTTGTAATTTTTGTTTAAGGAATTTAAAATTTTTTGTAACATAAATTTTCTTAATAATAAATACTGTACAAATGAACAAAAATATTTTTAAACCATGTATTTAAGTTATCAGTATTTAAGACTTTGGACATTTTAATGTATCATATCTCTTCTGAACATTAAATATTTTTAATGACTTATTAAGTTTATGAATCTTGCTTGTTATATATCACATCTATCTTTGTAGAATTATTAAATTTATGCCTATATCAGATTACTGTTATAATTGTCTTGTTTGATAATTCAGATAGACAATAAAACTCTTTTATTTAATATTTTTCTTTGTATATAAATTTCTTAAATATAAATTTTGTCTGCCTGAATTTTCACATGAAGATTTGAATTATGCTAATCTAATATCTTATGAGTTTAAAAATCGATTAAAGCTTACATCAGAGCTTTAAAAGCATTTGATTTGTAAAAGTTTGCTCTTGTACTCTAACACAAAAGTTTCTAATTCATAATGCTTTCAAACCTAGAAGTATTGTAAATCATGCAAAAATTTTTGATAGTAATATATAATTGGACACAAATTTAGAGCTATTTTTGTATTTAATGATGTATAATGTTGAATAAAATGAAAAATTTAATTTTTTCTAATTATCAGTCAATTATTATCAGTAATTTGATATTTATTGATATTTATCAGTAATTTGCCAATTTTAGTATTATTACATCATAGTAATTTTAAAATGTAAATTATGTAAATTTTAAGCATTGACTGTCCATAAGCCTCAAATATTAATATTTTTATTGTATTGTTATGCATAATACCTACCAACATGTTTCTCTCAAATATCATTGCTATGTTGAATTAGCATTTAATTAAATAGTTCATTACTTGAGAAAAACTTATCATAGATAGAAATTTATTACGTCATCTCCTAACTTGAAAGAAATAAGGAAACATTTTTTAATATATTACACTCAGTGAAGGTTTTTTTTTCCCCTTTTACATAAAAGCTTTTTACTTTTCTTAGATTCTAAGAGAGAATAAAATTTGTGATTTTATGAAATTTTGAAAAATTTCACCTGATTTTAAAGTTATTAAACATAAGAGATAATGTTATATTAATTTTGTTCTTTCGATAAAAATCACTTTTTATTTGCATTCACTTTTTCTTTTTACTAAGAATTTATTGCCGCATATTATATTTCTGTTTTTTGAAAATTATGAATATTTCCTTAAAATATTTAAACATATTTTTTTAAAAAACTTTTTTTACAATTATTTACTTACAAAACCATAAAACCTTAAATTAATATCAAATTTTGTGTTTTAAATTAAAATTATTTAATTCTTTTTACTTTTTATAACCTAATGTTTTATATAGATATTATATATACATTCTATTACAGTTTATTTGTTTCTTTTAGGTTTTTCAAATAAAACATGGATTTAATTGTGAATATATAACTGTGATTCCACCAAATATAGATGATATTGGTTAAATTAATTTTGTTCATCTTGATGTTCTGCAGAAATTTATAACATCATTACGGTGTAATTGATCTGCATTTAATTGACTTGCAGGTCATGGAAAGATGTGATAGCAATGTTATAATAAATAGTAGTAATGTGAAACATAACTTAGAAAAAATTGATAAGTTGAACCCTGATGAAACTTCGAAATACCCAGACCATACTGTGTCTTGTGACAATAATATTCCATATCATAATATTGATTGTGATGAGGATTTATTTTACAATAAAAAAGCAATTTCAAGCAAGAAGCCTTTCATGATGCCTAATGAACTTTATATAAGTTTAAATTCTGAAACCTCTCAATCCTCAAAAGTTAGCTCAAAAACCAGCCAAATCGATTTTTTTTCGGGAGGTTGTCGCTCAACCCCTGCTAGTCCTGATGAAACTGAGAGGATTCGAAATAAACAACTAAAAAAAGACTTGACATCATTCCACAGTCCAACAATTGCTAAAAAGTTGCCTTTTAGCTATTCAACTAGTTTTGTTAGAACTTCTAGAAGTGAGGATCATTTACAAAAATCATCATTAACTACTGTAAACATTGATATTGAAGATGAGTTGGCATCATCACTTGATACTTTATTAGATACTAAAGCAGATGAATTTTATGAAATAGAACAGGAAGAATGTTTGGGTAACTCTTGTCCTGTTGATGTGTCTATAGGATCTAAGCATTCTGATGAACTCCAGAATTCAAAAAAGAGTAATGTATCTGGTAGTTCAAGTGAAAGAACTAATTCAAAAGCTAGTATAAAAGTAAATGAGGCTAAAGTGTCTAAAAAGGTGCCTGCTGATTCATTAAGTGAATCATCTGGATCTGAAATAATCCCCTCTGACTCTTCCTCTACTATTCGTAGGGATAGTGCTGGCAGTGGAGAAGGAGATTGTACCAGTGAGCAGATATCTGCTATTAGTAGTCTTGATGATGTTACTGATCTGTCCAGGGCATCTGATTCTGACTTGGGCTCTCCTGTAGGAAGTCTTTCTCCTGATGAATTAAATCTAGATGATGGCTGGCTTGAAATAGACAAAAAGGAAAATGTACTTGATGTTTTTCAAGACATTACAAATCGAAGCAAAACTGTAAATAAAACTAACAAACAGGTACCTCCAAACATCGAAATAAATATATCATGCAACATACCTGAAAATCTTAAACTTCAACCGCCTTTACCAATTATTTCATCAGACAAGTCACCTACTTCTCACAGTAGCTCACTTTCAGTGCCAAAGGTGCAAGAAGATAAGTTAGATCTAAGTGCTGATAGTCCAACATCTCCTGGATCTGAAGGAACATTTGCTGACCTGTCATACCATGAGTTAACTGAAAGCTATGATGAGATATCTGCTGCATTTGAAGCTGATGATGTTGTTGAACCTCCCTCTAAAAGAAGTGAATCTCCACCTACTGATGATGAATCTGATATTGAAAGTTTACATAGTTTTCATTATAGTCCTAAAGCAGTTGACATACCTTCTGCTGTTCGTTTATCTAAGAGACTTTTTACTTTAGATGGTTTTAAGAAAACTGATGTGTCAAGACATTTATCTAAAAAGTAATATATTTTTAAACTCATGATTTTTATAAAGTGACTATTTAATAGGCTGTATTAGTAGTGTTATTTTATCATTGTATAATATCTATATAAAGGGAAACAGAATTTTTCGTATAGTAGAATATTAATGATAGCTTTTATGTGGTGTAATTAAAAAGAATTATTTTAATTAAAAATTTAAGTGAAACAAGTATTACTTAATCTATGTAATGTTTAATATGTATGTAATGCTTAACCGTTTTGATGTTTAAAAATAATTGTTTCTGTTCATAAATTCTATTCCCATCTCATGTTTGAGTGCTTTTAGGAAGTAGAAGTCCACTCTAACATAACATTTATGTTCAAATTAATTCAAGTGGGGCAAATAGGTCAAAATGTATACTGTTGTGACAATTCAAGTAGAATGGTACTTTTATGCTTCTGTAATTCTCACACTCAAATTTAATCAATTGAAAATAACAATGGGAATGCTAAGCAAAAATATTGCTTTATAAATATTTATCATTTACATAGATTTGTTACCTATAACATACTTACTTAGCTCTCTTAAATAAAGTTGATTTTTTGCTGCATTTTTTTCCCAAAAGAATTGTGCATTATGACGTTAAGTTGTAGATTTCAATCAAATTTTTCCTCCTATGCAAAAAATAAATTGAATGACCAACAAATCAACCAATAGTTGGTTTTATTCCTTACATTATGCTATGATTGGTACACTGGCTCAAAGCATTTTCAAATTAAAACTGTGAAGCATTATTTAACTGCTAGGATACTAAAGAAATCGATAAGTTATTTTCAATTCATGTTATTTGTGTCTCTTTGTGTTATAGAATCTCAGTGATCTGGAAAATTGATCCTAATATGATTTTTTTTTCTGTTGAATCAGAAAAGTGTTTTGTAATATATGTATAATAAGACAATTTCATTTTATATTTATGGACACTATTGTGTCCAAACTAGTATACCTTAGAGGGAAATTACTAATTCAAGTGTCATGATAATGGTTTAAATTATGGGGAGATATGTGTTTATAGGATATTCAGTCAATTGACTTACAATTTCTGTATTATATTGAAAGGTTTTCAAAATTACTGTATTACCGCACAAAATTTTTTAAAGAACAAAAGTATTTTAAGAAATTAATGTATTGCTTAAAAATATAAAACAATTATACATTTAAAATAAATAATGTTTTTATGGTTGTATTTGCTTTATCTTCTCTTTTAATTTTTAAAAACAATAAAAGGTTTTACAAAACTAGGTTGATGTACTTTAAATTTATAAAATCTGTTAAAGAATTTTTAGATATTATATTTCCTTTTCCTACTTTAATTACAAATATTTTTACTGGCCATGAAATATTATTTTATTTAAAAAGAAATGATTAAAAAATAAGTATCAGTCAGTAATTATTGTTGTACAATTTATCACATATAAGGGATGTGTGTGTGTTTTGCTGTAATTTTTAATAATTGTTTGTTTTATTAATATATGTTAGCATTTTATATTTCAGAAGGTAGTAATGTTATTTATTGAGAAAACTTTCAGTTTTATGTTCTGCACAATCTTTGAATTATTGTATAGATAAAAATCAACATAATTTCATAATAATGTATATTTATTTTAAAATAAATTTATTTTTCATTTAATGTTTTTGATTACTAGACTTTAACTTATAAGTTCAAGGAATTTCTAATATGATCATTTGAAAAATCTTATTTGCTATGTTTTTTACTTGTATTTAAATTTATAGTAACTTATTGTCTGAAAGATTCCACTTTATTTTGCTGAAAAGTAATAAAAGTTCACTTGAATACAATCAAAATAATTTTTTATAATATTTTTATTGGAATGATTTTATTTAAATAATTTTTTTATATCTTTGTTTGTTTACATTTGCAGCAATGAATTTAGTAAGGCTGTAGCTGAGGAATATCTGAAATTCTTTGACTTTACTAATGATGGTTTGGATGTTGCTCTTAGAAAATTCTTAAGTCAGTTTTGTTTAGTGGGAGAAACTCAAGAACGGGAACGAGTTCTCATACATTTCTCAAAGCGATATTTAGATTGTAATCCTAATTCTTTTAAATCTCAAGGTACAAAAAATGTTTTACAAAATTTGATAAACTTATTTTATTTTTATTCTTTTATGTTACCATATGCAATTATAGATAAGTTTGTATTCATTTAGAAATTTAAGTGATTTATGTAAAAAAGCAAAAACATTTAATTTAAATATTGTGTTTTCTTTCAACTGTGTGCAATATTTTTTTAATAAAATAAGAGTTTTAACTGATATGCTCCCATTAAATATTTTTAATTTACTTTTTTTAAATATTTTACTAAAATTTTTGATGTAATAAAAATTTTGAATATCTGTTTACTATTTTATATTATAATCAATTAAGATCTCTAAACTGATTGCAATTTGGTCCGATTTGTATATTTTTATGTTCAATTACTTTGTATAAAAAACTCTTTTGTAAGTATTATATTTTTTGTAGATGCAGTTCACACTCTAACCTGTGCACTTATGTTATTAAACTCTGATCTGCATGGAGAGGTAAAGTATGCACTGAATTGCCTTTTAATCACATTGTTTCGATATCCTGTGTTTATTCTGCATGAATAATATTTAAGATTTTTTAGCTGAGCTATCAGCCGAACAGTTAGCAAACCAAACTTAAAATTTTTTATTCAGTTAAAAGTAGGTTATTTTATTTTTATTCTCAAAGAAAAATTTGTGGCAATTTTATACTTAAGTCTTTAAGGAGATATTATTCCATATACTGTTTTATTTAATGGGGGGATTTTTTGTGACATTATGTATAGCATCTTTAACAAAACATGAATAACAAAAACATGAAAAAATTAAAAATCTTGTGTTTATATAATTACCATTTACGCTCAGGGATTGCTTGTGAAATAAATAAATTTTAATAAAATATGTGGACAGTTTTATGATTATTATGCCCTTTGATATTTAAAATGTAATTTGTTTTGAATTTGTACATAAAATATTCCAAAATAATAGACATTTTTAAGAATTTCTAGATTTATATTTCAGGATTGATAATAATTTAAATTTAAATTAATATCAAGTAATTTATGTTTTTAAGTTGAAAAGTTAGCAAATTGTATTGAATTTCACCTATTGTGTGAATTATAATTGCATTCTTGGTCCATATAATTTCTTAAATTATTTAGAATAAATTCTTAATGATTTCATATTGTATATTATTCTTAATTAAAACAGAATTAACTGAACATATTCCATTAGTTTATATTGTTTAGTAGCTATTTCACTTGTTAATATTTATTGTGTAATAAACTGTTTTAACCAGGAAATTTTCATGTGTTCATGAGTATTATCCATATGATCAATATATATATATATATATATATATATATATATATATTATTCTTTTAAAAAATTTAAATACAATCCTAAAAGTTACTGTAAAATTTTATTTATAGAACGTAAGGCATAAAATGGTATGTGGAGAATTTATTGAAAATTTAGCAGAGTTGAATGATGGAGAAAATTATCCTAGAGATGTTTTGAAAACTTTATACCATTCAATCAAATCTCATCCTCTTGAATGGGCTTTGTATGTATAACGCCTATATTTACTGCTTATATGTTTAGATTTGTAATATTTATTAATATTTTATGTAGTTTAGCATTTATCATATATATATTTACACATAAAAGTTTATGAACTAAATTTTAATCAATATGGTTTACTAGAACTTCAGTAATTTCCAGTAATAATTTCAAGAAAATAAACTTTTGATCACTGAAAATATTTTATTAGAAATACTATCTCTTTTCAGGCATAAAACATTATAAATAATTTGTTTTACATGTATTCAAGCTTCATTTTTCATTTTGAATTTTTGTTTGCTTACTTTGCAACTTATTTCATTTGAAAATTTATTATTAAAAAATAAATTTAATGGAAGAGAAAAAGGTATATTTTGAGGTGCAAAGTAAAAATTGAGTTTTACAAAAGAAGGCTATAAAAATATACAATTAATTAAAAAGGTCTCAAGTTTTTTTAGATCTTTATTACCTAACTTGATTATGTAATATTTGTAAGTTGTAATCTCAGTTCATTCAAATTTTTATAATTTTTTTCATCTGCTATTGGTATTCATGTTAAGGAAAAATTACATTGATGTTTAATATTTTCTAAATTAAATTACATTATTGATAGATGAAACTATTTTTACATTGTTATTGAGGTTTATTTATGTTTTAACAATATTTTTTTTAATATTTTGGTGATTATAAAACAAATAGTTTATTATTGATGTAATATATATTTTTAAAATCAATAAGTAAAGTCAATGTGTTATTTTTTATTGTCTACAGTAAAAAGCTTTATGTAGACATTATTTCTGTGGATTTGATATTTTTTTAAATTTTATCTTTGAATCTGTTTGAAAATCAAATGATTCACATCACATGCAATTTGTGCATGTTAGTCTATTGACTATGATTTTCATATTGCTTAAAAATTATTGTATGAAAATGTTAATCTATTCATCAACTTTTTTTATTTTATTACATTGCTCATTTTGTCATGTTAATTTCTTAAACGGTTTCAATAAATTAAATGTTTAAAAATGTATGTTTCTCAGTCTCTAAAATTCATGTGAATACTGATTTTTGAATCAAAACATTAGGTAACTAATTATTTATTAATTTTTGTGGCAAGTTTTTTGAGAACTGATAAAAAGAATTTATATTTTTTTAGTGAATTATGCATAGGAACTAAATTAAATATTTATTGTATAATCTACATTTTTTGGTAAGGAGTTTTACTTCACTGAAAGTTAAGAATTATTGGGGGGGGGGAGGAACTTAGTTCGAATTTTTGATTATTTTTATTTCAGTATATGAAGCATTATAAATTATGAGAATTCTCATATTTTACCTTGCACAAAATAAATTATTAAATAAGCCCTAAATTTGCATATATTTTATTAAAGAAACATACTCAAATTATATTAAATTATGTAGTTTGTTACTTAATAAACATTTCTTTGTGTCAATAGTTTATTACCTTTATGTTTATATTTTAGAGACGCAGAAGATGACAAGAAAATTTCAACAAAAGAAAAAAATTCATCGAGTGATTACAGACAAAACTTTGTTTGTCATAATCCATTTTTAGAGGTAATAATAAACAATAATATTGATATTTGTTGCATAGAAATTTTAAAATTTACTTAATAGTAGTTTTAAAAATTTACTTAATAGTAAATTTACTTAAATAGTAGATGTATTTGAATTTGAATATATTGGGAATGTTGTTACCATATAAATGAAATTAAAACTTAATATTAGCTTTATTTGTTATAATAAATTTTTTTTGCCTTTTTGTAATAACTTTTTAATTATTTTATAAAATTAAAAAATTTATCCTATAAAAAATTTAAAAGTAAATCAATAATAATGTGCATTGTGTGATTATAATAATATTGAAGTGAAATGAAATAAATAAATGTGTAAATAATGTAACTCTTAATATGGAGATTTATACTAATTACTGAAATATCATGATGTAACTAAGTTGTTTCTTGATGTAGTTTTAAACACATAGACTAGTTTATAATTTAAAAAAAAAAAAAAAAACACTAATTCTTTTGTAACTTTTTATGTTAAAAGTAATGTTTACTTATTTGAAAACTTCAAATTCTTTTATATGCATAAAAACGAGTTCTTTTTATTTGAAACAATTTGTTACAAATTATTATACTAAACAAATATTTATTATATTTAAAATTTACAGTTTATGTTATCATTTTAGAAATTTTAAAATTATTCAATACATTTTTTATATTTTTTAAAAAATCTCACATGATTTTAACAAATATAGCTAAGGATTTTTCATAACATGTTATTTGCAAGATTAAACATACTCTAATGGTATTCTTTTTATCTGAATGCATACTCTAAATGGTATTCTTTTTATCTGAGAATTTATTTATTAAAAATCAGAATATTATAGTGCTATTTACAAAAATACTACTAATCTGTACTATATGTTAAGGAATTGAAGGTTGCTTGTAACATTAACAATTTCAACTATATAAGAATACCAAAATTATAACTAGTCACTTATTCACTTATCATCTCTTACTTTCTTATTCATTACATTTTTTATATCATCTCTATAACATTATTATTTATTACTTAAGTTTATGCAGATTATATTTTCTAAGATTTATAAATCATTTTCAGTGTTTCTTTGTAGATTTTTAAGTAAATTATGTAAAAATACTTAAGAATATTCAAACTATAATATTCTAAGATTTTCATTTATGTAATACTTACAAACAAATAAATTAAAAATTACTACAATGAAAAAAATTGAAATTTGAAAATATTTTTATGTAATAATTCTTAGTCTTGCATTTATTATCAAGTATAGAAATCTTATCCTTGAAACGAACAATGCTTACCTCAATAGATCTTCTAAAGAAAGATATTATTACTTTTCTAATATGTTATCTAATGTTCTGTTACTCAATTCAAATCTTGCTTGTATTACTATAGACTTTTAATAATGATTTATCTAGTTAAAGTAGTTTTATTATTAATAAAAATCTCAAGAGTTTCAAACCTATTTTCTCAAAATTCGCATCAGGCAAAGGAATTATTTTTTAAAAAATTTTCTGCACCATGACTATTCCTGATTTATATTTAAAAAGTTATATAAGTCAGGAGTTACTTTTAATGATGTACTTTTAATTTATCACTTGTAGTGACCTTCACACTAACGTGAAATACTTTGTCTATTCAGATTCAGATTTTTAATACTACTAAGTAATTTGAGTGGTTGGTTGGATGATGATGCTCTATTATCACTTTTTCCTCATGAAGGTTAATTGGACATAAGGCTTTAGTTTAATATGGATTTTGATCTACTATGGAACTGGAGGCCCGATAATATTGAATTTAAAATGTCCATTTAAAATATCCTCATACAAATGGCAGAAATTATTACTTTATTACCAGAATTGTATGTGAAATTTGTGATTTCAATGTATTGCTTTCTGTTTAACAATTAACTTATATTTAAAATTGGATTATCATTTGGTGACATTTCAATATCAGTGAGACATGAATGTTTTTGTTTGAGGTTATAAAGTATCTGTTGTGTTTAATTGTTAAATATTCAGTACTTATTTTTGAATTGAATTTTAATGTTAAAAATGAACTGTATCCTTTAATTCACAAAAGAAAAATCTATGTGAGGTATTTTAAATTTGTTTGCTTTTCTTATTATTTTTTGAAATTTATGTTTTGATTTATTAAAATCTAATTTTTTGTTTAAATTAACTGTTAGGTCACTTAACATCGATTTCACTGTTTATAAAGTACTTATTAGCTGAAAATCTTAAAAAAAAGGCCTCTATTTAGAAAATGTATGATGAATAAAAATCATTATGGCTCAAATGTCTACTTTTATGTATTTTTATTTACATAATCGAAATTAGAAATTGACAGTTTAATTCAGATTTTCCAGTAGATATTTTTCATTTTAAAAGTAAATTAAGTCATTTAAAAATAAGTCTAATCACTTCTGTTTTATAGGTTCCTAATCCAAATTGTGCTACTGAGTATAAAAAGGGGTATGTTATGCGTAAGTGCTGCATGGATCCTAGTGGCAAAAAAAGTAAGTTTAATCTTCAATTTATTTTGTGAAAAAAAACAACATTTTTTATAATATAATTGCTTGCATGAAATACATTACAAATGTGGGAAATTGATTAATTTTATAGTAAAATAGATTTTTAAAAAAATATTCAGTAGAATGTTTGAGTTGATAAGTTTTGCATTTGTCATATTTAGGATCAAGTTTGAAAATAGCACTAAGTTTTCTATTTATCTATTAGATTGATTTTTCTATTGAAAATGGTCAAGTCTTTTTAATTTCAAATCTCAATTAAATTAATACTTTTTTTTGTTAAGTTCATAGAAAGGATATTATAAATATGACTCCATTTTGACTTGAATTTCCGATTCCTGAATGTTCATTGGTTATATGTTAAATTGCTCATTTTTAGTAAAATTTTTTAAATATTTGTCTGATGATTAATATGTTGTATGTACTACTTCATATTCAGTGGTATATACAACATATTATTATATTCTGTGAATATCTTGAATGTATTCTTAATGAACTTATTTGACTACTTTTCATGACAAAATCAATTGTGCTGTATAATGTATACTTAAAATTACAGATAATTTTTTAAAGTTTTTAATTTAAAAATTATTAAGAAAAGTTAAAAGGAGTAATATTGACAAAAACTTAAAAGATTGTGAACCATATAATTTAAAAATTTTGAAAGTATTTCTAAACTTTAGAAACTAAAAGTAAATTCTAACTTTTAGATGAAACTTGAATATATTAACCAGCTTGAATCAAATTACTAGAAATTGAAATTCATTAGAAATTTAAGTTTTTTCTCCTTCCCTATTTATAATGAAGAGCGGTTTTCCATTGAACATTAAATATGGCCCTTTTAAATTGTAATCTAGTAGAGAAATCACAATATTGGTGCAACTGAGATATTTATCTCATAAGTGTTGTGCTTGGTTAAAATGATAAAATAGATTTAAAAATTATTTAAAGTAGTTATGATTGAAATAATTCCTTGGGGAAGTTTAAATAAATATGCCTTTTAATGGCCAGTGGGAAATTTTTAGTAATTGTTACTGTGAATGGTTTTAACGTAGGTAGTCAGTTTATGATACAGGTAGTTTTCCTTCAAAGTGGCATCGTAAAACATGACTTCACCCTAACAAAATAAGAAGTGTGCGATTCCTATAACACTGTACTTTTACAGCATTGAATAATAATGTTGTTGTTGTTTTGGCTTATCCTTCAAATACCTGATGAAGTCAGACAAAAAAAATCCATAATATCATTGACCCTGAGGAAATCGAAGACCAGAAGGAGGATGTGTAAATGTCCCCTCTGAAGAGTCCCAAACATGGCAGAATGAATTGAAGAGAAGCCTGATCATTTTTACATTTAGAGCAGACCTCAAAGATTCTTCTTGCCTTTGAGATACGAGAGACCCTTTATGTGCCCAGTTGCTAGTCTGGAAATAACCGTATAAGAGGCTCTGTCAACTGTTGAGGATGCAGGTTCTTGCCTGCTTACCAATGATGGCAGGGGGGAATGTTCCACCATCTTTAAAATTTCAGAATTAACACTGGACTGATTTTGGTCATCCATAGCATTTGAGCACAGACAACAAAATTTTTTATAAAGGAATCTGCTTTCCATTTTAATTACTTTAAACTAAAATATTTAAAATAATAATATTTTATGTTTTATTTTATTATTTGAGATGTACGCTATGTAAGAAATACTGGAAAAATCTTAGACCCATTGCATTCAGCATAGTTTCCAGTTTTATTTAATGTATTATATATAGAAAAAATATAATTTATATAATTCTGAAATATCTTGCATTTTAATATCTGAAGTAATTAATATTTAATTACTTTAATTATTATTAAATTAATAATTAATTAATTATGTAAATTTACTGTATATTTCCACTTATTATTTGAGATTTTGTTTGAAAGAAAAACAATGCAATTAGTGTATAATAGGTTACACAAATGAAATCAATTGTTAAAGTTTGTAAAATTTCACTGTAAATTCAGAAATTTATTGTTCAAAGTTAATTTTTTTGCATAATAAGTAAATGCTATTGTACAATATTACTTTTATTTAAATAATGAAGTAAATCACAATTCATTTTTTAAATCACTGATTTAAAATTGATCAAGAATATTTTTGATAACTTTTTTATTAATTTTACAGTTTATTTTGCAGTATATTTTCATGAATAAATTGCTTTTATTTTTGTATTTTCATTTCTTTTGAATTTTCTGTGAAGAATTAGAAAATTGTTTACACTTCAATTTAAATTATTATTTTATATTTTTACTCTCATGATTGCTTTAGAATACTTATTACCTTAGTTGACGGTATTGACAACCTCAGATTAATGGAGAATTTTTGCCTGTTTATTGTTTCACTGTTGTTACTGTAATTTACATTTTTACCAGCTAAAAAATCATGCATTTTTAAAATTGAAAAAATGTTTATTGAGTCTTTACATGAAAAATAATTGCTCACCTAAAGATTTTATTCTGTGTATACATAAAAGACTTTAAAATGACTTAATAGAAAATTTCAGCTGTAAAATGTTTTGTACTACTGGTGTACAGTAGAGATTATGTATTAAAATATATGTGTTAAAAAAAAGTCCAGAGCTGGTGAGTATTAAATTTTTTCATTAATTAAAGGCTTAAAAAGTTTAATTATCTGAAATAGTGAAATATATTGAAAAAGAATTAACTTTATTGGCTCCATAAATTGTTTAATGAAAGAAGTACCCCCACTCAAGTAACTGAATAGAGCGTTTTTGTAAGATTACTATAAGTGCATTGTTTATCAAGGGAAAAAGGTCACAAAAATCATCAAAATTTTCAAACCCAAGCTTTGAAGTGATGTCACAATCACGCGTGATGTGCGTCGGCGCTGACATTCTAATTATTTGCATATCTCTCCTTCGCTAATGCATCTTGTAAATTTCAAGTTATTTGCATGCTTCCTTCAGGGTGTGAAATAGTTTTTTTTTAAAATTCTCTTGATAATACTAAGTTAAAGTTTTTAGTAATAGAATGTACAAAGTATCTAACGTTGGAAGCACTCTAATAAATATAAAACTTGAAGTCGGAAATTTTTATAATTAGACTAAACATTAATTTATTGCTTTGAACCAAATTCTCACCAAATATGCAATAGTTTTTAACCTAAAATTGTTTAGTTTAAGTAATTCTTTTAAGTTTTTTTTTTTTTTAAATCTTGGCCATGATGAATTCAGGGCTATTACATAACTTTGAGTATTGTGATATATTTTGTTGAATTTTGAAAGGTGTACATTTCACTAAAAATCTTTAAACATTGTGTTACTAAGCCAATAACAAACTAATTAATATGATACCCATTCCAATAATTGTGAACAATATCAAATAAGTGTATGTGGAAGTAAAAGGTTTTTAACTCTATGTGAAAGCTGAAGAAAAGATACTTGTTGAACTTGAGCAAATAAAAATTATAAAATTAATAATTTGTGTTCACTACACAATCAAGTAATGTAAATTATTAATTTATATAACCTTTTATAAAAATTATTTCTCAATGAAAACTGCTATAAGATAGCTGTTAAGTATCGATAATTTTAAAAACAGAATGATTTGCAATTATTTATTACTTTCATATTTTGAATTATCTTTTATGAATATATTTTTCTTTCCTTTTAATAATGTTAATAAAATTCTTCAAAATAGAAAAATGTTAAAAAAACTGTTACAAAAGGAATGAATGTGAAACAAGAAAAAAAAATGGAAGTTTAACTTCATATTATTTGCAAAGAAATAGTTTTTTTTTAAAATTCAGAATACAAAAGGAATGCTTAAAGAATAATATTTCATTTATAATGTATTTATTATAATGAAAATTATTGCTTATCACTTAAATGATTTTACTTGAAAAAATTAGTTTATTGAAAATTTTTAGGAAGAAGTAATTTAAGTAAAAATTATGTTTACTTCATTTAAAATCTAAATAAATGTTTTAAAAAGATTTTTATTCAGTTTGCTAGTAAACACTTATAATCATCTATTTTTAATAACTATCTTTTTTACTTCTTCTTATAACTTAATTTTGAACTCATTGTTAACCCCTTGACTGACTTTGACGAGTCTGACTCGTCATTGATTTCCTGGGCCATCACAGACTTTGACGAGTCAGACTCGTCAAGCGCTTCTTTCGGCGGACGCCGTGCAAGTTACAATTAGATTACATAGTTGCTTCACTCGTTCGACGATTCTCATTTGAAAAAGCACACTGAAAGTAAGAGTTCAGTTTAGCAGAAGTCTCGCACGGTGAATGTTATACTAGCCAATATTTGAGTTTAGTAAAGATTATAAATAATCCCCGTAACATGTATAAGCCGGATGCATTATATGAAAGTGGGGATGATGGTGTAAATTGATGGTGTAGTTCAATTAAGCGAAATTAAATAGTTTTTTTTTTGTCGCATCAAATTCCATTTAATTCATCAGTCAAGGGGTTAATAAGATCATTGTTACATTTGGAAATTAAAAAATTGTTATTTAAAATAACCTTCACATATTCTTTGATTTCATTTGAGAAAATGCTTCGGGTATTATTTCAGAACAGGGATTAATTTATACTTTGATACTGTGCAAAATAATCTCACTATCAGAACCTATGAAAAGCAGCTATTACTGTTAAATATTTTTTTCAAGATATGTAAGAATTCTAAATATCATAGCTGTGAAAAATTTATAAAAATACATTTGAAATCTAATGAGAATTTGGCACATTACTATAGATCTTGGTATGGAACATGCAATTGCTTATCTATAAAAAGTGACTTAATGAAAGCTAACATTTTTTGTGGCTTCATACTATGATTAATTGTGTATTTGTTTGGATGTAGAATTATGCAAGGTTTTGTTTGTTTGTTGCTCAATGGTCATTTTTTGCACATGAGGGCTAATTAGACTGGGATCTACAGATTAAAGTGGATTCCGAACCACTACAAACATCCATGACCAATGCAGGATTCGAACCCACAAACTGTTGAACCGAAGGCAAGAACTCTAACCATTTGACTGCCAGCAAGTTTTTTCTTTGAAACCTAACTGCAAATAAGGAAAATACTAATAGAATTAGTGATATCCACATAGACTTCTTTTAGAATAATTTTATGTTTTAAAAATTTCCTACTGAACTGTACTATATTTTTCAAACTTATTTTTTCACACTATCTTTAATCCTGCTTCAGTTTAAGTTTTATTGACAGTCCAGGTATCACTGAGTTGTGATTCAAAGTTTAAAAAAAATACATTCATTATTACAACAAAATAAAATTAATAATTCCTGTGAAAAAACTTATTCCAGAAACCTGTCCTTGTATAATGTTAAATTACATTTTTTTACTGTGTTAAATAATAACCAATTCTCCCAATTTGTAAAAGTATTGCAGTGGACATTTCTGAACAATTCAATTTTCTTTCATTTATTTAACATTTAATAATGATTAATTATTGCAATTGATGTTAATAGTAATTAAATATTAAAGTAGAAGGAGAGTAGAAGTAACATTAGAATTTGTGAAACTATCTGAAGGAAACACCTCCTTATCATTTTGTAGAAACATTGAGGCATATTTTCCATCAAAATGACTCAAATAACAATGTTAAGGAAACTGGTTAAAAATCTTTCTGAAACTAGTCAATCCATATTTATTCTTTTAGATTTTCATCTTAACTTTATGCCTCTTTTCAGGTTATCCAAGGCAGGAAAATAATAGGTTAACACTTAAAAAATATGTGATATTATTTTCATTTTGGTGCATTAAATGTATATTTCTGTTTGTGTTTATACCTAATTTTCCTTTTATTTAATCTATTTTTGTTAGATTTTAATTGTGAAATTAATTTTATGAAAACTCATTTATGTTTTTAATGATATTGGTTCATCAATTTCTATTTTAAAATATTAAACTGGTTTTTGATTATAATTTCTGTATTTTATGTTTTATAGATATGGTTGTTTTAATTATACTTTTGTATTTTTTTTTTTACAAAATTTCTAAGAATATATGTCTAAAATGCATTTTATAATTTATAATTTTGGTTCTACATATTATGTTAGTAAAAATTGACATTTCCTTTTAACCTTTTAGCTCCTTTAGGGCGAAGAAGTTGGAAAATGCTCTATGCCACACTACGAGATTTAGTTTTATACCTCCATAAAGTAAGGCTTAATATTTACTAAATATGAGATAAATTTAAAAACTGTTCCATAATAAATACAATTTTTTAGGATGAACATGGCTTTAAGAAAAATCAGCTATATGATAGCCTTCATAATTCTATTCGCATTCATCATGCATATGCAGAAAAAGCCACTGATTATACCAAGAAACAGTATGTTTTCAGATTGCACACAGCTGATCAAGCTGTTTATTTATTTCAAACTAGGTAATATGATGTTTGTATTTTTAAATTATAATTTGTAATTTAAAGTTTATTTTTTCCTTCAATTTCAAATTATTTCTTTTTATTTAAGATGTAGCTAGCATTTAAAATACACAAGCTTTTTATTGTATTTATGAATTTATTATTGGGATAGTGAATTTTCATCAGCTTGTTTTACTTTAAAATACTTTCTTCTTTTTATTTCAAAATAAAAATTGTTATAACCATAAATTGTTATTTCTTGTTCCACCCCTCTTAACAATCCAACTCTAATCCTCATATTTATTTAAATCTGCTTGAAAATAATAATAAGAATTATATAAAATAATATTATAACTATATATATTGCACTTCAAAATAAGCGTGACAATTTTGTCTGTAAAATTATTAAATGTTTTGATGTCAAAGTTTTCAATTTTGCAGACATATTCTATCAAAAAATATTTCTTTTGATTTTGTAATTAATGAGTTTTACTCATTTATAGTTGAAGTTTTTCTTATGCATGTAAAAGTGCATATTACATTTACATTCTCTCATTCAATACATAGAACTTGTTGTAGGATATCAGAATGTGATATTAAAAAGCTATGAATTTTATAACTTTGATTATATTTTAATTATTTTAAATTTGTTTCACATAGTGAATATTATAGTCATATTTTTTTTTTTTTAATTTAACAAATAAAATTTCTTCTGAATATACATTATAAACCATGTTAACTGAATTAGTACTCAAATTAAATTCACAATTTGATGTATTTCAATCTATTTTAGTGATTCAAAGGAACTAGAAAGCTGGGTAGACACTATTAATCTTATTGCTGCAAGTTTATCAGCACCTCCATTGCCACCTGGAGTTGGTTGTCAAAGGAAATTTCAAAGACCTTTATTGCCTGTTAGTCACACAAAATTGAATCTGGTAAATTTTAACTTTTTAGTTTTGATTTTTTTCATGATCTGTTTGAAATACTGTAAAATTTGGATTATTATGTATGCAAATCAATTTAATTGAAATTTATTACCATATTTTCCTATATATGTAATCTGCAGTGGCATATTATCAACAAGACCTTTTCTCCAAGTAAAAGAATTGAAGCATAATCTGCAGCCGCATATAATCTGTGGGAATTTTTTGATTGACTAGTTGAAATTATATATTGCTGATAATTTGGAGATAAATAAAAAATGCACAGTATGATTAAAAATATAATAAATTATACAGGAACTCATCTGTTTGGCAACGTAAAATGTAATAAACTGAAATAATATCAATCAAGATCTGAGACAATTTTAGTAAAACTTATAGATTTTTAGTTTTTAATAACTCTTAAAATTAGGTTAAACTTATTTTAAAACTTTAAATACATATGTTTTGATAACATAATAGATTATTTTCAGATTGTGCATTCGATAAAATTTTTTCTTTGTACTATGCATGACTTTGTTTTTGCCATAAATTAACATGTTTGTCGCCAATTCTTTTATTTGACTTTAAATAGGTTTTGCTTTTACATGACGACGTACTAATTTGAATGTTTTCAGAACGAAACAGCTCAGTTTAAGACAGAATGCAAAATAAAGTTAGCCAATTGAAACTATAATGTTGATCCAAGGAACTGAATTTGTTTTTAATTGCAATTGGACAATGCTGATAATAGTTGAAATAAGTCTGCTGAGTTGTGGCACCATCAATTATCTTTTTTATGAAACATAAACAGCATTTATTTCAAAACTTTATTGTAAGCTTTTCTAATGAATTTTTTTTTATCAGATTATCTGCAATGGTGTATAATATACCCAATGAAATTCAAAACTTTTCTAACACATAATCTGCAGATTATGTACAGGAAAATACAGTGCATCAATTTTAATATAATTATAATTAATAAATTCTGGATGTTTTAAAATAGCCTTATCAATATCAATATAAAATATTATCTAGTATAAAATAAATTGGTATCAAAATATTATTTTTAAAAAATTATCAAAATAATATTGATAAAAATGTTATAGAGTATTATGTATTCAAAATCATTTTATTATAAGTTGTAGAGAAAATACTTGTATCTCAATTTGTTTAAACTTAGTTTTTCATTTACTTTGAAAAATTTAGTATTTATAATCAAGATTCCATAATTATATAGTTGATTATCATGCCAAATGCAAAGCTTAATTTTTAATTTCATAATCTTTGCATGAATTAAAAAATTTATTGAAAACTTACAATTATAAATTTGCATTATTAAGAAATTTCTTTGTTTTGAATTTTTTTTAATCAAATAAACTACAATAATATCTTAAATTTAATTATTATTTAACTGCAAACTAATGCAAATTTCTAAAATATAAAAATGTATTTTCAATGTCATTTTTGTTTGTAATGTAATTAGTAATATAGACATAATTATTTCAACAAATTTAAAAATGAAACTCTGTAAAAACTAAGCAATTCTGAATTTTGATTAGTTTTTTAGAGATTCTCTTATTTAATCAATGATTTTTGCTTCAACTGTTTTTTTTAAGTTAGTTGCAGCATAATAATACTTAAAGTAGCAGTAATAAGTAAACCTCTGCTGTTGAACTGAAGATCAATAACATGAGAGAGAGAAGTTAGGGACTCTCAAAAAACTATTTTCGTGAACAACAATTTTACATCTGATCCTAACAGTTAAGATGATCACGAGCCACCCAAGGTCTTGTGCCAAGTAGGCAGTAGATGATCATCACCCTCATCTGTCCTTTGTTTTCACTTTGGGAACTGAGGTTTGTAGTGGTTTGGAATCCACTTTAATCTGTATGTCCAGGTCTAATTAGTCCTTGCGTTCAAAAAGTGACCGTTTAGCAAAAATAAACAAGCGAACCAAACTTGGCCTTTGGTTCAACAATTTGTGGTTTTGTACCTCATCTTAGGCATTGAAGCAGCATGTCCAATTTTGGACCTTGCGTCATAAAACCCAACCAACCAACTCATTTTAGGTATGGATTGTTTATAGTGGTTCAGAATCTACTGGAAACTATAAGTCCTGGTCAAATTAGCCCTCGTGTTAAAAAAATGATGAGTGATCAACAAACAAATCAAATCACAAAGTCATGTGATCATTTAGGTTAAAGTGGGAAGTTTTGTCAGTTGTAGGAAATTAAGAAAGTGTAAAACTTTTGACTTATTGAGATTTTGTTGGTGTCTTGTGCCAGCTAAGCTGACAATCTAGAGTGCACTCCACTTTTCCAACTGATCTTTAATTTTCTGTGGAGTCCGACTTCCTCTGTACACACATACCACAGGTTCCGGTTTATAGGGTAGACATCCATTTACAATCCATTCATACAAGGGAAGGAAAGATAGGAGAGAAAGTACATACATGTCTGAACCGGGATTTGAACCCAAAACCTCCCTATCATCAGTCAGGCACTCTGACCCTCTTGACAGGGTGGGTGGCAACTTAGTGGAGTATTTTGAAATATATTTATATTTTAATTTTGCATTGGAGGGAGGTTTAAACATAGTTTGAATTTGAAACCAAACATGTATAACTTTAGTCTAATTATCCATAAGGAACAAATCATGACAAATAAACCAAACCAAACTTTAACAATTGAAATTAGTTTTTATGGGATAAATTTTTTGAAATTGATCAATTTAAGTTCATTTTAAGGTATGTAAATGCATATTGTGAAATAAAATTGCAGTCTTTCTTGATTTTATATTGACTTTGCTAAATTTAAATTTATTAAAAAATGTAATTGAAAAATATTATTGTTTTGCATACAAATGCAATGATTATTCCTTGAAGTAATTGTATATTACAAAAATATGCTTAAAATAACTAAAGTTTAGAATATATTAAAAAAAAGCATATTAACATTAAAAAACAAAGCATTTACAACATTGTGTTTAATGATAAAAGGAAGACCACAAAAGAAAATAATGAAAAAGAAATTAAAAGTGGTTTTGTTTCTTTATTTCATACACTACTAACATACCAAATAATTTTTTAAATAATAATTTGTTTCCCTTTAAGTAATTATCTATAGTTACACTTTATACTCAAGACCATTAATTGCAGTCAAAGAAAAAACTGCATCATTCAAATTGAATAGCACATTTTTAATACATCTTTCTCAGTTTCAGTTTAATTCCAAAAATCTTAAATATTTGCTTTCATAAATAGCTTATCAATAGTCATTAATCTTCTTAATATTAAATTTCTCCTATTTAGAAGCAAAGAAAAGCCATATGTATTAGTCAAACAGAAATTTATCAAAAGTCTTGTTAATAAAAAGAACTTCCTCTTAAAATAAACAGTAAATTTCTCAATATAGAAACTTTCCTTACATATTCAGGGGTTAGTAAACATACACTGGTGAATGAGTACAATAATCTTTTTGACATCGCATCGTTTTACATTTTGAATTTTTAAACTATAATCACATGAATAGGGTTTTCCTAATGATATATTTGGAAGCCAATACGATATTAATAGGACATTCTTTATATTTTGCAGAAATAGTTATTTGTTTAACAAAAATAATTGTAATTTTTCATTGGCAAATTTACTTGAATATAACAAACAGTGGAAAAGAAATTAGTACTCTTAAAGAACATTGAATTTTCCCGCATACACTAAGTTAAATAAGTTACATTTATGAGCTTATCCTTTTGGAATCTTCCTGAATTGTTAGATCTTTAAATTACTATATAATTTCAAGATAAATAATTTATAGTAAATAACTTTAAATTAAAATGAGAAACATTTCAAATGCATAAAAATGGAACTGAGCAATCTAATATTCTAGAAATTTTATCTGAAAAAAATTAAGAGTTTTTTTTTGTCATATATAAAATTTGTAATAAATTTTATAATTCTTGAGACAAAATGGAATTCAAAAAGAAGATGAAAAAAATGATAAACTGATTAAAAATGATAATCGAAAGCGCGATTAAAGGAATATAATTTTAAAAATGAATTAAACTATATGAAATTATCATTAATAAAAGAATATAAAAGTCACATTTTTTATTTATTACAAGCTCCATTTTCTTTATTCTCTCCTTTCTCCTATCTTTCTCATCTTTCACCATTACGCAATTTCCTCTTCCATGTTTGATTCTTTCAATTTATTTCTGGACATGAACAATTACTACTAAATTTAAAATATATTTAGTTCTCCATATAAAATTGGTATTTTAATCAAAACAAAACTGAAATTTTCCAGAAAACTTTATTTTTAAAATGAATTGTTGCCCTCTCTGTCAGATGCACCTGGGCATGATTGACATCCTTGTTCCCCTTGATAAAACATTAATTAGAGATTAGTAAAACTTTTATGATAGGTTGTAAATTGAAGGAAAAGAAGTTACATTGTCAAAGGTTGCTATATTCATTCTTTGATGTTCTGTTTAAAATATTAAAATGCCGCTAAGATTTATCTGAATTCTTAGTTGCACAAAACCTAAATTCAATTCATAATTAATATCAATTTAAATTCTTCATTCTTCTTAATTTAATTATATGTGTTAACTTGAGTTGTATTTCTTAAATTACAAGATATTTTTTTAATCTTAAATTTATAAAATATTTAGTGAATTACAATTACTAAGCTATCGATATATATATATTTTTTATCACATATTGTGTAAATTTACATCTATGACTTGATAAAAACGTTACTTAATTTTATTGTTGATTAAAAACATATTACATATACGTTTTTAATAATATTAAAAACATACAATAAATGGAAAATTTACTTTGAAATCAATTAACAGACAACTTTTTTAACTTGACGTTAAAAATATATCAATATTTTTAGCTTCAAGTCAAGAAAGTAGTCTGTTAATCGATTTCAAAGTAAATTTTCCATTTATTTTTGTATTAATGTTTTTAAATTGCATGAAAAAATTGGCTGTTTAATGTTATATATAAAATAAAATTTCCAATATTTATTGCATTTCTATCCTAACATTTATATTTTAGATGAAAATAAAATATTAAACTTATAAGTACTTGATTATTTCAGTTTTTAAAATCTCCTTTTTTACGCACATTTTTGATAAGTAATTTTACTAAATATTAAGCTGTATATAATCATTTTCTTTCTTTGTAGAATTTATTTTATTACTTAACTGAATTTTTTGTTCCAAAAATTGTTGTAAAAAACTTCTTATAACTATTCTGAACAGTTTGTTTAGTATTTACATACTTTCATGACTACAAAGTAGTATAATATATATTTTTAGAGAGAACAGTTGCAGGATCATGATAATAGGATTGTATGGCTTGAAAAGGAATATGAAGAACTTTTAAGTAAAACCCCAGAAAAAAGCTTGAAATCTCGTTTTGCTCATGAATTTATGGAGAAAGAAGCACATTTACAAAATGAAGTAAGTTTATAAAATCATGTATTTTTCATTTTTTATGAAAATAATGAATGAAAGTTTATTTTATGTGATGTAAAATTTTAAAATATCTTTTTCTTTGTGTGTTATGAATGTTTTTATCTTTTTCTTTGCTTTTACTCGATAGGTAAAATTGTTTATGAAACTATTTAATTATAGAATATGAAATGCACTGTAGTTCTAAATATTTTATTTTAATATTTTAATTTGCATTTAAATAATTATTTTAAGTATTATGATTCACTTTTCATGAAATACACAAACTCATAGTAAAGTTTTAAATAATATTTTTTTTTAGTTTATAATTAATAAATTTTAAAGAACTAAAATGTAATTTAGTTTTGTGGCAAGAATTTTTTGTTTTTCTGGAATAAAAGTGATAATTTTATATTTTTTAAGAATAGATGCAAAATAAACCATGTTAATTTATCAAGGAAATTGTTTTTTGATTCCCTTATTAATTTAGAATATTTTTAACAATATATCATCTACAAGTTATTTATCACATTTGAGGGTTTTTGATTAACCTGGGAAACAAATTTTCCTTTTATCAAAATATTTTGATTCTATATTATACAAAAATATTTATAATTCAAATTATTAATTATCTGTCTGCTTCAGTACCATTTATTATTGATTTAGCATCTTCAATATAGTCAATTTTTTATCATATACATTTAAAAAAAATAGATTTAATATTTAAAAATGGATATTTTTATAATTCTCTATTCACACACAGGAACAGTCTAAAAAAATTGCTGACAATCAAAGAGTTTAATTGAATTGAAGATATTCTTATTCAGAGTTGATATACATTTTTGACATACTAAAACATTTTTTTATACTATTAGTAGTCCTATTTCTATCATCCACAGAATGTTTTATAGCAGAAAAATTATGCGTACAATTAAACTTTTTCAAAATAAATAATAAACTTGCTCACCTGAGAAGCAGCATTTTTGTTATATCTTTCTTAAATGTTTTTTCTAATTTGATTTTTGAAATATTTAATTTTTAAGAGATTTATTTTCTTTAAAATTTGCATCTCAATGTGTTTAATATATTTGTTTAACATTTTAGGAATAATTTTAGTTCATTTTCTCAAAATGGCAATGCATTTCAATCCCAAATAATATTTGTAAGCTTTGTCTACTGTGATAAATTTTCTGTGATTATGTTTTATATAAAAACAGAAAACCTAATATTATAAAGGTATTTGCTGGAGAGAAAAAAATTAAATATTTTTTTTCTTTTCATGCAAAAGAGTTAAGTGTTTATCAAATACAACCATTGAAAACAATGGATAATAATTTATTTAAATGATATTTTTTCTATATTTATTGTTGAGATCTTGTTAATAACCAAATCATTACTTATGACTAACTTCAATGTTTAGTTAGTGCTTATAGAAATTTCCTTTATTTTGTGTAAAAAATTAATAGAAAGTTATGAAATAAGTTTTGAAATAAATGTAGTTATTCCTTTTATAATTTATCATTTCAAGTCTGTTCATGTTGAATATTCTATTCTCATTCGTTATTTCAGTCGATATATTTCTTTACGGATTATTTAAAATAAAATATATAATAATTTCTTAATAAGTTTACATTAGCAGTTATAAGATGCATCACACACTAAAAATAATTAGTAAACATTTCTATTTTGCTAGTTATGACTGCAAACTTACAAATATGGCATGCATTCATAAATAGGGGGTGAAGGCATGAAATGAGCTGCATAAACATGATTTGATTTTAGTATTTTAAAAATAAAAGTACCTAAAAATTTACTAAAAAGATAATAAAGAAGCTTATAAAATATAACTTTCATTTAAAACATTAAATATTGTTTCTTTTTTTTCACTCATGTATTGCAATAAAGACTGGTGCATTAAATCAGCAAAATTTTGAAAGAGAACTATTTTTATTGTGATAACTTTCAAAATATTAATTCATTATATTGAAAGAAAAAGTGAGCATGCAAAATAATTTTGGTATTCATAATATTATTTTGATGTTTCTAAATGCAGTGAAATAGGAGCATAAATTTTGCATATAAAATCATATGAGCATGAATTTTATATTGTTTGCATTTTCTAATTAAATCAGAGAGGAAGATATTTGGTTGTTTTGGGCATATTGCTGCTAAATTGTTTGTGATCATTTAATAATGAACTCAGAACATGATAAAATTTGTTAATTAGATTCTACAACCTTTAACTATGTAATTATTTTTTAATACAAAATGCTGTACATTAGTTCTAATATTTAAAATTATATTCTTTATTTGTTTTCAAATTTGTATGCAAATTTAAACTATTATTAAATAAAGAATCTAAAATAATTTTTGAAATAAGATGTTACTCTCAATTTAAATGTATAATACTGTATTAATTGATATTTTGTAGCTATTTTGTTCTTATGTGTAATGTTTCAAATATTTCTAGTTGACGAGATATCGAACATATGCTTACCTCTTAAGAACTCGCATGGCACAATATCCAGAGCTTGAAACACCCCTTGTTCAGACAAGCATTGGAGAAGTCGAAGAACCAGTGGAAAAAACAAAGCCAAATGATAGTCCCAAGAGCTCACCTGTGAGAAAACCTATTCCATCTCTCACTGCTGTTCCAACTGAATGTACCGTGGCTAAAGAAACAGATTCCAAACTCCTGTGAAAAGCTGTGATTAATTGCTGTTTAAAGTGTTCTACCTGTTTAAATATTCTCAACTGAAACTGGTTTATGCATTTTGAAATTATATTCAACTTTGGACGAGAAACAATCATTATTAACGCCTGATTTTTAAAGACATCTGTACAATAGTCATTTCATATTACAGAATCATAGCATCTGGTGCATCGTTTTGAAAATTTTTCATAAAATTGGTGCTCAAAGAAGAATGCTTATCATTGTAAAGAATTGTCATAAAAAACAAAAGTCTTAAAGATTTTTATGGTGCCAACATTCCACTCATGGTTTCACTCTTACCTAATATTTATTTATGTTATTATACGAGATGCATGATTTTTAAACAGTAAATTGCATGAAAATAGGCGAGAGATTTTAGTTTCAAATGATGGTTAATATTTACTTCAAGATAAAAGTTAGATATAAATTTTTGGAAGTAATTAGAGTAAACAGTTTATATACCTTAAGAAAAAAATATATTTTAGCATGAGAGTTTTTCTAATTGAAAAACTTCCATTGAATATTCTTAAATAAATTTTCATAAAATATGATTATTAATAAAATATTTCATCTCTACATCAAAGTGAGGATACTGTTTTAAATTTTTTCCTATTTTACTGTTTTTATAAATTATAAAAATAATCATCAAATAATTTGTTTCGACAAATATTAGAGATTAAAGAATTCCACATTTGAATGAAATGTAACAAGAAAATTCATTATTGCTTAAATTTATCTTCTATTTTTTATTACAGTCTAATTATTTATTTTCCAGTTGTTCATGAAAATGAAATAATTATAATAAATAATTTAATTTATTTAAAATTCTGTGTCATAATTCATTGTTGTAATTCTTACATTTTTTGAAAAAATTTAATATTCTAAGCATGATTTAAAATTGGTAATAAGTTAATATTTATTGTAATTTATTTTTAATTCATTCTTTAAAAATATTTAATTATATTTTAGAATAATTTTTTTAACATAAGAAGGGGATAGATATTATAAGATTATAAGAAGAGTAACTTTTTTGAAATTCTTATGTCAAATTTAGAACTACTATTTGGACACTTTTGGTTTAGTTCATTCATCATATCTTATTATTGTTTAATTTAAAATTGTCATATTAAATATTTTAATTATTAAGTTAACTAATATTTTTCCTTTCCAAATAATCAGGACTCTAAAATTTGTGATTAAATTCTTCTATGTTATCTAATTTTATTAAGTTTTCTACATTTATATTTACGAAACTATTATTTGTGGAGTAAATATTATTTTATTACAATGAATATGTGTTTAGACAAAGACTTGATTTAGCATGTTTATAAAATTTCATAATGTGTGTTCACAATCTACAAATGTTTTACTTATTTTACATTGAAACTATCAAAGATATGCTATTTTGTTTTTATCATGTTTCTGTTGTATTCCAAATATAATCATGTTACCATACTTCATCATTTTTATTGAACTAAACCCTCTATTGTAAAACATCAGAAATATTAATATAACTAATGTCTTAATATCTATTTTTATTTTTTGCTAATCTATGAATATTAAATAGATTGAAAATTAAACATTATCATAACACATAGTGATTCCATACATTGCTTATTCATTTATCTTTTAACAAATATTTATGAAGTATTAAAATGAAATTTTTGAGAAACAAATTTTACAACTTCACATGCATTAAATAAATTTATTTTGACTTTTTTAACTTCCATTGCATTAAATTATTTTTACAGCAAAAGTATATTGGTTATGAAAAATAAAACATATTAAAAGTGACGAATTTCACTTTTATAACTCACTTTGATGATGAGGATTGAAATTTTTATTATGATTTATTTGAGTTCATTTTTAAACTATTTCTTTGTACTGAATATTTATAATTACTGTAATTTACTCGATAGTAAAATGTATGTGACAATTGAATTGATATCGTGAAAAAATTTGTTCCTTATGGACTTTTAATTCTGAAGCTCCATATTTCTATTTTCTTTTTTCTATTCTTAGTTTACAAAGCTGCCTTTAGTTTTATAAATTTTAAGTTTTTAGACATTTTATTTAAATAAAGAAACAGGCTGGTTTATACTAAAAATTGGAAATTATTTTGATGTTCTTTATTATATTTTATATGATATCCTCTGTAAAATTACCTGCCTGGTGTAATCCTGCAGTGATTGAATTGTTGTTATCTGTCAAAGATAAATTTCCTGCAATTGTTTTTTGATAAAGTATAGGCATTTTAACTGGAGTCATAAATCTAAAGTGCCTAACTCTAATAAAAAGAATATCCAATCATCGGATGAGAAAAGTTATTTCATTAATATTCTGGCAGTATAATTGAAGACTTACTTTTTACCCATAATTGATTTAATACTTCACATAGAGAAAATAAACTTTTATATTAACACTAAATGACAAATGATATTTTCCATTTTTTTGTTTGTATAAAACTTTGATAAATACATTAAATGCTGTCTTTATGGTATTCAAATATAAGAATTCTGAAATTTTTTAAAGATTATTATATTTTTGTGCTTTTCATATAATACAGAAAAATCATTAAAAATCTCTGAATATTTAAACAAACACAGGACAAGATTTTCAAAATATCACATGTTAAACAAAGCACTTCACAACGAAATATTCAACAAAATTTTGAATAAAATGTTGTTACTGTAATCATTCTATTATATAATATGTGTATTATATTTCAGTTAAGTATTGAAAAAGGTAATTTTAAATTGCATAAGAGTTGGTAAAGAATCCTTTATTTTTTAAATTTAGAGATTTTAATTTGACATATAAAAAATATGCACTTAAAAGTGCATATTTCATCATACAAATGATATTTTATTGATTCATTATATTTTAAGTAATTTATTTTGAAGAATATAAAACTGATAAAAGTTTAAAATCATGAATTATTTTAATGTTCTAATAGAAATTAATTGGACTTGAAACAGTCTGGTTGTAAGTATTATGTTTATTACATGATTACAAATTCTTTCTATTATATCTTTAATGATGTCATTTTACATTATAAATTTTCTTACAATTTATGCATCCCATTATTTTAATTTTATGATGAATGTGAATGGTTTTCCAGAGTATGAGCTTATTTGTTTAATAAGTGTTTTTAATACATTTTTCTTGAATAATCTGCTTTTTTCACTATTATACTGTATAGATCGATAGGTTCAATATATCTATGTGTAAATAGTAAATATATAGGGATATTCAGATTTGGATATAATTTTTTCCATAGTATGTGACAGGACATCTTTATTGTCAGAATGGTTTTAATTTGTTCATGAATATTTTGAATTTTATTAATTTCACACTCTTTTAAGATTATTTTTACAAATGAAATTGTGTCATTAATGTTAATTCACTTCATTGCAACAATATATTCATTCATAAATCTTAAGTTTTTGATTTTATTTTTATATACCTTAGTTGTGCATTTATTATCTGTTATTGTACTATTAAAGAATTTAAGAAATATTTTGATTTAATGTATTTTTTTTTTTGTATGATAAACATTTTTAATTCTGTGAATGGCATTTTTGAATTTATTGAACATTTTTTTATTTTATCAAATGAATTATGGATATTTTACTTAGAAGTTTTATAATTACTTATTTTGCTTACTTTAAATAACTTGTCAGTTTCAAATCTATGATATTATTTGTGAAATTTAGTTTTTTTATTAATGGTTTTTCTAAAATATTATTTCATTAAATATTATGAACAACTATATATCTTTAAAAAGATTTATATGTCATTAACATTAATCTAGTAAATAATTAGCAAAACAATTTTTATGACTTTTTCTAAATCAGTGCAATTTACTCTAAAGTTTATTTAATACTTGTTTGTAATGTTTTGATAGTTCCTAAAATAAACATGTTCCTAGAATTTTATCACCCGATTCTTTTTTTTTATTCGTTTGATTTTGTTCGCATCCAGTTCTTGCTATATTTTTTATACATGATAATGCATCAAATGCACTATGAATATGTGTAAAGAGAATTATAATATTTACTTTATACTGTTTCATATTCCAACTAACATATTTAATTTTTTAGTTTCTATGTTTTAAAATTTTTTGATTTACACTGAGAAATATAACATCTGATTTTAATTTTTTAACTATTAGCATTTTTTGCTAAGCAAAAGAATGAATTTTAGAATTGGATGTTCAACATTTTTAATTTATATTTTGTATTTTAAAAGCAATATTCATAAGTAATATTTATTCATATTTTCATTTGCATGACCTGTTTTTTTAAATGAAAAAAGTTTTTTAAAATTAAAAAAAAGGTGCCATGTTTAACCTTATTAAATTTCTTTTACAAAACCTGGCTTGCATTTTCATTTTACAAAAAAATTTATTCTCATCTCATTAAATTATTTAATTTTATAGCAATTTATTTTTTTAAAATAATTTTCATATAATTTATTCCATACTTATTTAATAAATGTAGCATATCTTATGTAATATTAATTTTCATTCATTTTATTCATGTGATTTAATTACAAGAATTTTGCAAATACAACTATATTTTTTAAAAGTATAAAAAAAGGTTTGGAAACAATTCTGTAAAAATATAAACAAGAGTACAAATATTATGGAAATGTTTAAAATTAGTTTACTGAAAGTTTATGCTACTTTCTGTTGAAAGTATTATTACTTTAAACTAAGATGTGTGAAAATTATGAAATTGGCCTTAATAATTTACACTTTTAAAGCCTTTGTCTTAATAAACTTACACTAATATTTAATTTTACTGCGTATTCATGTTTTCATAAATAGAAAAAATGTAATATTTTTTTTTTAATTTTTAATTCAAAATTTCGAATTACTATGTCTTTGTAATTGTTTCAATATTGCGCTTTATGTTTCCTAATGTTTCGAGGAACAGGAATTATTTTTTAAGTTTTATTTAAGTAGATTATAATCATTAAAAATCTTTTTAGTTATATTTGAAATAAATATTTTAGAGCACACTGCTCAACATTGAAATACCAGAAAGAAAAGTTATTTGACTGTCATTCTTAAGGGCTCCTAATTAATGCAAATTCACAAGAAGCAAACTTTAATAAGTAACTTATTGTAGAGGCTTATGTTTTTAAAGACTGCACAGTTATATACTTCAATATAAGACAGCTAAGAAATTAGATTCTTTGATTACTACTAAGCATTTAGAGTAATGCATATGCATTATTGTGTTTTTTTTTTTTTTTTTTTTTTTTTTTGCTTTATTAACTATATTACTATGGACTCTCTTGATTGTTTATAAATGTGGCTTAAGAGAAACATATGTTCATTTGGACCATTAGATTTGAAGAAAGGTATCTATTTCTTATTGAATATTTATGCCCTGTATATCATGCTTGAGGCAACATGTTAAATCGAGAAATTTAATGATTCATACATAAGTCTTCAAAATGCATGTACTTCATAAGACTATGGGCCACTGGTTCGGCATCAAATTTTCATTTACTCTAAATCACTGAATTTACTGAAAGACTAGTGTAATTGATATGAAGTAGAAGTTGAGAATAGAATGTCTTTTTTTTCAGTGACAAATCTCATTTAAACCTTGATGCATACTGATGGGATATTATGAATGGGTGTAAGATATCATGAATAAATCATGATATTATCTAATATTGTGAATTAGAAAATGCTTGGCTGCATATTGCTTATCACTTTGAAAACTTTTGCATAATATAATCTTAGTGTGAAGGCCACCCAACTTATCATCGTTTGATCACATTTTGAATATCATCTGTCAACAAATGATAGATAATAAGATAAGATGTGTATATTATAAGAAACATATAAAATATTAAGCAAATGTGTTGGTAATTAATGTGTAATTAATTATCATCACAATTGCTTAATATTTTATACTTTTCTTTGCTTAATATTTTCACTGGTAGAATAATTAGTGCATAAAAAATGCATTCTTTAAAATGCAATTATTTTTATTTCGATCATACAAAAGCCTATACATGGGTGTATTTTTATGTAAGTCAATTACATTTTGTAATGAATAAATCGGTTCAGTTAGTAAATTTTGTTTTCTAATTTTTTTAATAAACTTACATTATTTATTCATAAGGGATCAAAAATCTGTGTTAATATATAATCTTTGAACAATACTTCATTTTCAATGTTGAGCTGTGTGTTTTTATGTGATTGTAAGTTACTATTATACTGGCTTATCTCTAGTCATTCATTTTAACAATGTAATGTGCAATCTTTTCTCTTCCATTTTAGTAACTTTAAAGTTTTTATGTGATTTCTCTTTTGTTAAATTGGGAATACCCAACAGGTTCCAGGTGGATTTCTTAGGATTGATAGAAGTGTTTAAAAAAGAGTCGATGATTTGAAAAGTAAATTGAACTTTTTATATAATTACTGTGTTTCTAAAATTAAAAATAAAGATTAAACAAAAATAAAATAAATCTAAACTTAATAAACATCTTAATTTAAGACCAAAGAAAATGAATTAATTTTTTGTTCATATTTTTAGTTGTTATTTTTAAGTGATTTAAGGACAGTTATTAGTACTATAACTATGATGTTTGCTATATGCCATGGGAAAATGCTGTGAGGAAGTTTAGAAATTCATTCTTTTGAAATGGCCTAGTTATTGAAGTAAAAGTTTAGGAATCATGATATATGTTCTTGAGATCTATCAAAATTGCAATAATATTAAAAAACTGTAACATGTGACTATATGTAACACATTATGATTAATTAATTATTGTTATATTCCAGTTTTATGTATTTGATTTGATATCACTAATTATTTTATTACAAATAAATTTTAAATTAAAAATCATTTTTAAACTATTTATTATTTTTTATATTATTAAATTTTATTATACCAGATCAGTTTTACCTACTTGCAAATTCTCTTATGTCACCTCATTTTTAGCAGTTCTGAATATTTTATTGTATTGTATAAATTTAGCATAAATTTAATTTTTTGCTTGCATAGAAATTTTGTTATTATGATTTTATTTATTACTGTTATTATTTTAATATCATATTTTATGAATTTCAAAATCGTTTTATATATTTTTTGTAAACTAGATGCAATTAGTTTGCATCATTCCTATCATGCAAAAGTAAGAAATGATTCTTTTATTTCCATAATTTATTTCAAGCTTTTATTAATCCAAAACTTTTTCAATTTTATTCAGTTATTTATTCAGTTTTATTTTATATTTTTAGAAATTGATTTCATACATATTTTTTTGTCCAAATGTATTAATTTAAATTATAAACATTGGAAAGTGTTTATATAAATTAAAGTTTTCAAATCTTTAGAAAAACAAATTTTGTATTGTAAATTTAATTTATAGTAATTTATAGATTTAATATAAATAACCAAAAATATTTTTGTGTGTGTGAATTTATAGTAATATATCAATAGTAATTGTATTAATATATTACTCAGGATTCAAAAAATAATTTATAAACAGTGTTATAATGTTTTCTTTATTATAAGTTTCTGAAAGTAAAAATAATCCTTATAATGAAATTATGGTGTAAGTTGATGTTTAACATCTTTCTTTGAGAAGTTGTGAAGAGTCACCACAAAATAAAAAATAAATAGCTTTATTCATAAAAAAATTATTTAAAAAAATGTTAATTTCGAATTTCTTATTATTTTTTTTTAAAAATGTAGGTATTAATGAAATTTATTCACTGTAGTTTAACTAACAGCCTTGTAAAATTCTCTTTTAACTAAATTTGCATATCATTTTAAGAAAGTAATGACATCAAATTAACAGTTACTCTAAATATTATGTGATTATAAAATTCATTGGTGTTCTGTAAATTTATTTGAAAAAAATATTATATTTTACATAACATTTTGTGTGTTATATGATTATGCTGAAAATTTTCATTTATATCAAAATGTTGCTTTTTTATGATATATTATTTTTTTAATCATATTAAAGTTTACATATAAAAGCATTTTTACTTATCAACTAAAAAAAGTTAATTGATATTCTGATAATTAAAAAAAACGTTTGTTAGTTTTATAGCTATAATGGTTAAAACTTATAAACGTTTTATTATTTACTTTTAATGGTTAAAGGTATTATTTTATTTATGTGTATTAATCATTTACGAAAGAAGAGTTTTCTTACTATGTATTGTGTATATATTAATTAAAAAAATAGCTTTACCTAATTTTGAATGAGACATGATAATTTAAAAATAATTAAATGTGTCAGGCATTATATAATATGTATGTTATAATATTGTAACATTGTATTGAATGAAAAAATTGAATGCATATTAAAAAATGTAAATAAATTAATTTATATTTTATGTTGCTTAGGCTTATTAATTATCTATTTTTAATCTTTACATTTTTACTTACATGCTGAAAATATCTTCAGGTTACTCTAGCACTCACTTGAAGAAATTACTCTGAAGAGTTCTCTTATGATTCAGATTTCAGTTTTGAAATATCTTTTTTATCTATCGGAAAGGTGTTAAAATTTAATTGCTATATATTTAAATACATTCGTAGATTTTAAATATAGCTGTTTACTTAACATAAGCAGTTTTCATGTAAGAAATTTTTTAATAAAGAGAATTTTTGAAGTTAATGTTCTAAATTGTTGACTATATATTAAAGTTTTGATCTATGTATTCAATGGCACAATTTTAGTATGCGAGGAAGAAATGTGTTAGATATACGTTAATTTAAAATGTTAGTAAATAGTGTATTTAGACTGAGAATTTTCATAAACTATGTGTTAAAAATTCAAACTTGTATGACTAAATTTGGAAATATTTATTAATTTTTTTTTTTTTAAAGAATCTCAAAATATTGAAATGGAGACTTATAAAAATGTTAAAAGCTATTGGAAAGAAATTTAAATTCTACATCAGACAAAATGAAGGTTTCACAAAATTTGTGTCAGATATTTAAGGTAGTAAAAATGTAGCCCCTTTAAAAATTTACATTATATTTTTGGAGTAATTTTAAAATTATATTAGTCATTGGGAAAACCCATAAAAATTAAAAAAAATTTCTGATATGTTGTGGAACGTATTGTATTTCACATTTTATTCTTTACTTTCAATCTGTGGTTTTTAGATCATTATTGGAAACTAATTTTAAACTACAAGTTTTCTTCTCTCGGATGTGAGACTTATCTTTTTTCAGTATATTTACTTGCATATGTTATCACAAAATAATTTCTTTAAAACTAATCTTCTGAAGGATCTTCCATAAAAAATATTGTTTATAAATATTGTTTATAAAAATAGCATTGTGAATAAATAAAAGCAATCTGTTTATGCACATATTTTTTTTTAATAAGAAACTAACTTTTTTTGAAATAAATTTCATATTTTTGCAAAGAATAAATTATTCCATTTCATTCGTTGTTCAGTAAAGGCTGCATTATGTTTAAAAGTATAAACACATTTAAATCTTGAGAAATTGCTTATAATACCACATCTTGAGAAATTGCTTATAATACCACGATTTATTGAGTTTAGATTTTTGCACATTAACATTTAACTTTCTTTGTTCTACTTGGGTAACTTTTATCAATACAGAAACTGAATTAATTGAAGACGTGCGAGTTTCTGTTTCAACATGAGCAGTATATTTTTTATACTTCGGAAAATCGAATTCTCTAAGAAAACATAATTAAATGCTTCAAACTTTGCAAAAAATCGTACATTAATGTACATAAGTCGTTCTTTGTGATTTCTACACGATTTCATCTCTCATATTGAATAATAGTCTGATTTCTGAGACCATCACATCATATATCAAAGAATTTCTTTTCATTTACAAAAGGAGCTTTATCAAAAAAGTTGTTTGTGTTTTTCCGATCTTTTTTCCATCGAAATTTTTCCCACGTTCCAACATATTGTTACATGTATTCGTTGTCAGATACGAAGTTTTTTTCTTAGAAACTATCGAGATAGATCTGGATTCGATTGTTGCGAAAGAAAAATGCTGAGATTCATCATGTTAAGAAACTTAAATACTGCAGAGTTGCAATCACAGCAGATCCCAGTGTAAAACTCAAAAATTTTCCGAAACTTGATGTGTTACTCAACTTGCATCCTCTTAACAAATCGATGAAAGTTAAATACAAAAAGCTGCCACAGATAGCAGCACTTGTGAATGACAAAATGGAATGAGACAGACTTCTCAAGGTGTTCTTGAAAATCATTGTTATCGAAATGCCCAAAGGACACATTATCGATAACAATCCCACGTAGCACACAGTGGTTAATGAGCTGTCTGTAGTTTGCAAAATAGTGCTTCCTGCAACAAAAGAAATGATGAATTGTTGCACCCACTGAACTGAATGCTGGTATGATAAGGAAGATTTTAGGTGTCCAATAAAAATCCCCTGCCATATGTCGTACACAGATATTGTAATTGCCAGCAGTAAATGGGTGGTAAGTGGTCTGTAATCGATTTCGTGACGAAGTGATGATGCTACCTTCATTTGTCCATCTTCATCGAAAGTAATAGGTGGTGCTAGTATGGGAACTGGTTGGCTTGTATTCATTTGTGTTATGTTGGTTACAGACCCATAGTTCGGCACTGGCTGCGTTAATATTGCTGGTTGCAAAAGTCTACTCTCCAAGTTTGCTGCTGTATCGGTTGGCCTGTAAAATCAATAACTATTAATAAATTTCAGCATCGAGTTACGTTATGTTCATTGGATTGTTCAGAATTTTTCAATACCATACCATTGCTTTATTCAATATGAATAGTTAGAAACAATAAAATGATATAATTAAGGAGAATACATTATAATGCTAAATTAAAAATGGAGTAAATCAAAGCAGCTAAAATTTTCGCTATTACTGAAGAGATAGGTATAAAGTATTCTGAATTCACTATATGAAGAAGGGCCGTTGTAGCCTAGTGGTTTGGACACCGGCCTTCCGTTCGGTAGATCGGAGTTTGATACCCAAAGATCCACCGAGTGCATGTGATAAACGTGCTTGTTAAATCTGTGGAATCGAAAGTCCTGTGGTTGGTCGTTGAGTAATTAAAATGGGTGTAATGGTCTGGAGAAAATTTCCTTCCCTTCCAGATCAATGTCAAAATTGATGGAATGGATCATCTGATGATGCCATCTATCGGAGGAGTTTTAGAGTAAAGTCGTAATTTCATCTTCGCGGTACTTTGGTTCAGTAAAAGATACACCCTATTGACTTAAATTCGCATAGCCGTCTACAGAGCGAGCTTTGCTTGTCCAAATGTCAAAAGTAACAATACTTTTATGTGTAATTACGAATGTAATAAATTCTTATTGTATGATGACCTTCATCGATTAGTTATATCCGATAGTATAATACACAAATATTATCTCTAAATTTACAACAAAACTAGTTAAATAACTGACATGCTAGTTGTCAAACAGTATTGTTTGGCTTAATTTGGAACCTAGTAGAATGAACTAGATAAACTGTAGGACATAAATAAATAGTGTGTGTGATCATGCTTTAATATTTTAGAATGAATAAATACCTAGTAACGTTTATTAAAACGGATTAAAAGCATAATTTAGAAGCAATAATAAAATTAAGGTAAAAATGAATTAATTTTGGAAGAAATTTAAAGTTTGACAGATAAGTTTGATAATGAAATTTACTTTGCAAAATTCAACTTATAGATATTTTTTTCTAAGATTTTATAAAAGATGGAAATTAGAGGAAAAAAAATCACGAAACATTTAGAATGCAAACATATACATTAAGATCATATAATCATTCTTTTCATAATTTTGTTTCAAAATTAACTACTGTAAGGCAAAATTTTAGATAAATAAGTTTAAATCCATGTAATGAACAAACATAACAGAATAATAGGTTGTGAATGGCATTTTAATATCCATCCCTTAAACCGATTTATAGGAGAAATTTTCTTGAGCAGTGGATGGAATTCATGTGTTACAATTTAGAAAAACTGGTAATTCTAAAAAACTCTCTCAGACAGAAGTGTGACACTCAACTCCCTTTGTTCATCAATGGTTTTGACCGAAGCCAGGACATTTCACTATGAACAGCGTTCTTCTACCACCAGGACTCGGAACTCTTGTTAGATTCGTATATTATTTCTTACTTTTACAATAAATGTAACAAATTTCATTTCTTTTGAATATGGAACTAAATAAGATTGCAAAATATTTTGTGATCTTTGCACATGAAGTTATTACATTACATTATTACATTCTGATGCATAGAAACTCACAAATAATTTCGAAAAATCAAAGATTTCAACATCAGCAGGAATTATCAATAATTTGAAGGGATTACGATTCTCCAATGAAAATCTTGGACTAATTTATTAAAAAAAAAAAAAAAAAAAACTTAATTGAAAGAGTGTGGAAAATGAGTTTGCAATGAAGATTTTTCAAAATTTTAGTTTGTAAACGGGGATTAAAATTATTGCTTTTATGAAATTATGAGAACCAGCCATAAGTTCATAAAATAATGGATTTTTGTAAGGTACCGGCTCTTTAAACGAGCATCTCCTGTAAAAGTAAAAAATTTGATCGCAACATTTAGATATGAAATCATGTTTAATGAAGATTTTTAGCTATTAGATTAACCGAATACAATAGCACTGATTATTTTAACTTTCCTTACCTGACATTCTCAATGTATTCTGGCAAAGCAGATTCTTTTTCTGAATCCATAAGATTCTTCTCCAACCCAAAAAGCGTTTGTTCAGCAGGATTCGCAGCCTTAAATGTCCTACTGCATTCAGTGTGTCTCTTAGCACAGCTACAAAAGGGAACTTTCTTTATCTTGTACAATGACTTTTTACCAAATCTCTTGAAAATGATTTGCAGAATTTCTTCTGCAACAAACATCGCGAAGAAACTGCATAAAAGTGTCAATTCTGGGATCGGGAACTCTTCATGGTGATATGTTTCTTGTTCATCACATAATGGTGATTGATCTGAAATTTATTATTTTAGCCTCAAACCCAGAAGAAAGAAAGAAAAAATATTATTCACTATTTATGCATGGAAATACGCTGCATACATACCAGAACTTTGTTGATGACGATGGTTTTCATATTCAGTGTGAGATGTGGGTTGAAGGCTTAGGAAACAAGTAGACATAAAAACACCTCCCCCTAAATATATTAGGTATGTAAGTACTCTGTTTTTACGACATTCATCATGATCATTTCTGAAGAATGTCCGCAATATGATGTATGGCAATGTACCTACAATAAAGTTTCCAGCAAGAAGAATTAAGAGAGATGTTAGTTGGATATAAAACGAGTCCATTCCAAGGTTTATACCCTAAAATAGAAAGCAACATTTTAATTTTAATTATTAAATTACAATTTAGTAACTCGTCAGGATTGGTTTTTTCCCCTTAAATTTCGTTGAGTTTTATGAAATTAAAGAGACTATTAAAATTTAAATAAGTGAACACAATCTGTATTTAATATTCATCACATAATCTTAAAAATATATTTCTCTCCTGTTTACCAATTGTTAATTTCGTTGTTTCCCCAGCATACTTTTCTGTACCTTACCCAGAGTTTAACATCAGCAATTAGTTTAAGCAGTGATGCAATAGTCTTCGTAATATAGAAGCAAAGAGTAAGCAAAAGATCCCCAATACTTGACCTACCACTTTCTGGGGTATTTTTTTCACTTCGATGGCTACGGGGAACACTGTTACCACGGGGCGAGAAGGGCCCGTGTCCTCATGGTTTTGTAATTTAGAAGCAGGGACCAAGCAGAAGATCCCCAGACTTGGACTGCTATCACCAGAAGTATCATTCCACATGGAAGACATTGCGACCGCGACTTATTTAACATGTTCTAGCCTCTTTTAATGAATAAAACGCATCTTTGATTAGGTTAAGATTCAAATTCTTTACATTTCGGTAATGAGAAAGAGGCTTTAACCATCAAAGCCACCATGGCCTCTCACGCTAATTTTGTGCAAGTCTTTTTTTCAAAGTCTTTTGTGGATTCACAATTTTATTAGTATCTTTTCAATTAGTGGCGACACAATTGTTACCTCGCAAATTATGAGAGATACGGGAAACATTGAATATGAAAGAAAACAGAAAAGAGTAATATTTCTGAAATTATTTCAATTTGGTTTACAAGTTTTAACTTTCAAATTCTAATATAATCATATTAGAATTTGAATGTACAATGTACATTAACCTTATTATCTAAATTACTCATTCAAAGGTTATTTATAATAAATTATTTCATAGAAAACAATGAATCATTATAATTAACAGATTAATTATATTTTTTAATTTAATGATATTCTACAATTAGAGAATATTTACATTAAATGCAATCTTAAGATAATAATTTTTCAAAATACTTTTTGATACACAACTCAATAGAAGGGGTTTAAAATAGCTAATTATCTTAATAACTATTTTATACATTATGATTTATTTTGCAATCTTAGTATTTTAGAGACATTTTTATCAATGAAATAAAAATGTAAGAAATAAATCATTTATTGATATGTAGAAAAATATTTTTGTGCCTTATTTCTACAATAATATTTTATTAATTAATAATTGATTGATAAGTTAAATCTTTATGAAATCATCGAAAATAATTAATATCATAGTTAAGAGTTAGTGCCACGAGTATCAGTAACAAATAATTCTAATAAAATACTTTTTCTAATACCATCCTTTTACATGCATAGGAACTTATAATAAATAACTTGAAAGAGCATATACATATTTCTTAAAATATACAGTTCTTATTACCTTTTATGATTTCAAATCAGACCTTTTTTAAAGTAATCGCATTTGGTAAATATATAATGAATTTATAAATACACTACTGGCCATTAAAATTGCTACACCAAGAAGGCGACATGCTACAGACGTGAAATTTATACGAAAGGAAGAAGGTGCTGTGATATGCAAATGTTAGCTTTTCAGCGCATTCAAACAAAGCAGGCGCCAGCAGCGACACCTACATTGTATTTAAATGAGGAAATTGTTCAGCCGGTTCCTCATACACAAATTGCATTTGGACGTTGTTGCTGGTGAAAAGTTGTTGTGATGCCTCGTGTAAGAAGGAGAAATGCGTACCAGCACGTTTCTGACTTTGATAAAGGTCGAATTGCAGCGTACCGGGATTGCGGTTTATCTTATCGCAGTATTGCTGCTCGCGTCGGTCGAGATCCAATGACTGTTAGCAGAATATGGAATCGATGGGTTCAGGACGGTAATACGGAACGCCATACGAGATCTCAACGGCCATCTATCACTAGCAGCCGAGAAGACAGGCATATTATCCGCATGGCCGTAATGGATCGCGCAACCACGTCACGAGCCATGAGTCAAGAAACGGGGTCGTTTGGAAGACAACAAGTGTTTGCACAAACAGTTCGACGACGTTTGCAGCAGCATGGACTCTCAGCTCGGAGACTATGGCTGCGGCTTCCCTTGACGCTGCGCCATAGACAAGAGCACCTTCAATGGTGTGATCAACGACGAACCTGGGCGGACCAATGGAGAGACGTCATCTTAATATTTTATTAATTAATAATGTTTTATTAATTATTAATATAAGATGAATTCTTTTCAGATGAATCCAGATTCTGTGTACCGCATCAAGATGGTCCCATTCGTGTTTGGCGGCATCGTGGTGAACGCACACTTGCAGCGTGCATTCGTTCGTCATACTGGCCCATCACCTGGCGTGATGGTATGGGGTGCCATTGGATACACGTCTCGATCACCTCTTGTTCGCATTGACGGTGCTTTGAACAGTGCACGTTACGTTTCTGGTGTGTTAGGACCCGTGGCTCCACCCTTTATTCGAGCCCTGTGAAACCCTACGTTTCAGCAGGATAATGCCCGACCGCATGTTGCGGGTGTTTGTACGGACCTTCCTTGATACAGAACATGTTCGGCTGTTGCCGTGGCCAGCACGTTCTCCAAATCTTTCACCAATAGAAAACGTCTGGCCAATGGTTGTCGAGCGACTGGCTCGTCACCAAACGCCAGTCACTACGGTTGATGAAGTGTGGCATCGTGTTGAAGTTGCATGGGCATCTGTACCTGTACATGCAATCCAATCTCTGTTTGACTCAATGCCCAGGCGTATAACTGCTGTTATTACTGTCAGAGGTGGTTGTTCTGGGTACTGATTTCTCGGGATTTATATATCCAGCCAAATTTTTTTAAAATTTAATCACTTGTTATTTCTAGTATAATATATTTGTCCAATAAATATCATTTTGTTATCTGCATTTATTCTTGGTGTAGCAATTTTAATGGCCATTAGTGTATTTTAGGAGCAATGATATTGGAAAAATGTGAAACTACCGACAGTGAAAGGATATTTATGGAATTTACAGGGGGGAATATTTTTAATTTCATTTAAAATATTTTTACAATAAAGTATAATTTAATTATTGGAAAAAAAGAAAATATTTTCTTATCGGTTCTTAACTATAATAGAGCGTTTATATTATATAATTAAATGTATTTTTTAATTTAATTTTGAATGTTATTTATAACTGAATGTAGTATAATTAAAAAAAAATGATAGCAAATTAAAATAAGAACATAAAGGAGAAATAAACAAATAAGAATGACATTTGAAATTATTTAATGGTATTGTAATTATTTAAACGTTAAAATCGTTATCATATGAATTAAAATATAAATTAGTAATAGTAATGCAAATAAACAGAGTGAATTAATGTTGTAAAATGTTTTTAGAATTCTGTTAATAAATAATTTAATATATTTCTAAAATTTCTAATTAAAAGTAAAACATAATTACGAAATACAATGAGTGTATACTCCAATTTACAATAACTTAAATAATTTTAATGTCAAGTATATTTTCTCTTTGTTTCCTCAGATTTAAAAAATTAAAACCTTAAAAAAAGCCAATAAAATATTTCTTTTTAGAATAATAAAAGTTCAACTTTAACTTAAACCATGTTTCCACTGAATTTTATGTCAATGTAGATCGAATGTAAAATATAATAAAAATAACTTGCATATTTCACTAAGCCATTAATTAAAATAGCTATGGAATGAGCATTTAGGAAAATTTTAGGTGAAATCACTCAATAATAATATTAAAATCCAATACAAAATTTCATAACAAATAGAAATTTATGAGGAAATCTAACAAAAATTTCATTTAGGAATGTAAGGAAATCTAAGGACAGACTTTTTAAAATCTCTTCTTGATCAGATTATTAAATAAGTTATTGCGATATGAAGATTTATGGTATAACAAAAAAATCTAAGCCTTTTTTCTTAGAAAAAGTTCACATTAATGAAGCTTTATATACATCTTCTAACACTATAGAATGGAATTACGTTTCCAGCTAATAAACGAATGATTTTATCATTGAATATAGGGGTTTTTATTGAAATAAGTGAAGTTTAACAATGAAGATTTTTTCTTTATTTTCCTTATATTAAAATCACCTTAATAAAAATAGTTTTTAACAAATATTTATTTTAAGGTGAAGTCTGTGTATCAAAACCACCAATATTAAAATGTGAAAAAAATGTCGAGTTATTCCGATTTTTAAAATAAGAAAATATCTATCAGGTAATATTTTACAAGACTTCATAATACCGTATCTTAACTGGAAGAGTTATTTACTCTAAGAACATGAAAGGGAAAAGATATGAAAAATCGCTCCTTTTAGGGAAGAAGATAGAAAGTATTTTTAAACTGTGAAAAATTAGATTTATGTAGAAGAGAATTTCTGGTTTTGGCGTGTATCTGATGTAAAGATACAAAAATGTTTTTCATATAGAATGTATGTATATGTAGAAATCTATGAGAAAAAAGCATGATACAGTAAAACGAAAAAATTCTTTTCATTGTATAATAAGGTGAAAAAATTTTTTTGCATTATATTATAATGAAAAATAAATGAAAAATGTAAAGAAAAAATATTTATTTTTTAAATATATCAGACGATTTTATAAATTTTCTCTTTATGATTTATCAAATTTCTTATGACTTATCAAATTAATTTCATTACTATTTACGTCATGAAATTTGATTTGTATATAGTTTATTACTATACTTTAAATGAATGATGTTTTATTTAACCTAATTTATCAGTTTTTTGCATAAGTTTGCTAAAATCATACACTGAATTAATTTTTATGATCAAATAGTCGTCATTATTATGAAAAATAAATAAGAAAAGTGTTCAAACAATTTATAACATTAACGTTATAAATATCTATTGTTTTAAAGAAAATTTAAATGTATCCAAATAAAATAAAGAAATTATAATAAACGAAATTTCATAACCCGAAAAATAATAAGTTGTTGAAAGCAAATATGGAAATAAATTTTGTATTATGGATTGAAATTCTTTTAAATCGGTTTACTAAAAATATAATGATATGAACACAACACCACACACACACGCACACGCACAGACACGCACGCACGCACACACACAGACACGCACGCACACACACAGACACGCACGCACACACACAGACACGCACGCACACACACAGACACGCACGCACACATTGAAAAATTATTAACGCTCTTAAGTTAATAAATTATTACTGGATAATTCCTTGAATAAGATAAAATTCATATTTCAGATTTAACCAGTCTATAATTGATAATCATGGAATTAATTTTCTTAATCAAGGAATTATATTGAAAAGGATTTGTGGTTCAATAATTGAAACCTTTTTTATATTATAATTATATTAAAAATAAGTAAAATATAAAAAAAATTACTATATTAATATAATGTAAAATATAAAAAGTGACAATAAAAAATCAGTAAGAAGATTTACTGACAAATATTTCATTAAAGATGATGTTATATTTTGATTAGATATAAAAATAATAATACAATTTAGAATTATATTTAATAAGAACTATAATCACATGTATAAATATTTATGTAAAATATACTGAATTGTATACTTTATTTATAAAATTTTTATATAAAAAATATTTTTATCAGGAAATTTTTTTATCTTGTTTAAAAATTTCACACGTCATTGAAAGTGTTTGTTAACTTTAAGTATAAATAAGGGGAAAAGAGGTGAAAAGAAGTCCTTTTTAGAGAAAAAGTGAGAAGCGATAATCTCATTCATGGAAAAATATACCTAGAGAGGAGTTTGGCGTTTGGTATTAGGCTAGTTTTAGTGTTTGGCTGCACTAAAACTAGCCTAAAACTTACCATGAATAAAAATACGAAAAATAGATAGCGATTTAAATATTAAAATGAAAATGGAAAAAATGCACTGTAGCATGCAAAATAAAAATTTAAAGATATTTATTTTCCAAAATGTTTTTTGAAAATTTTTCCACATGGGAAAATAAACGTTTGAGAATGCTTTGAAAAGTAGAATAAATGTTTTGTAGTGATGTAAATATTTATATCTTAATTTTTTTAGAATCCGATGAAAACGAAACTACTTTCCAGTGGAAATTTTTTTTGTTTGTTTAAAAAATTTATATCAGAATCTTTTCACCTATATCAGCAATCATTGTGAAAGATTTCGTCAGGAGATAAATTATTATGTTGGCATATTATTATATCGGTCTATTATATTGTGGAAAATAGGAATTTTTATTGTTGAAAGAAGTGATAGATTTCTATTGATATAAAATTTAATTTTTGAAATGTTTAATTTTTTTAAAAATCTTTTTAAATATTTAAAGTTTTTTTGTAGGAAATTAAAAAAAATAAATATGACAGTTAATTTAAACTTTCCCTCCTTTCCTTTAATGCATATTTTCATGGAGATGCTATAAGCTAAATTAATTTCAATGAAAAATTTCGTGCATTATAGAAGCACAATAGCCTAGATGTTGGACGCTGTTTTTCAAAGTCAAAAGTCTCGGTTGCGATCCCAACCACTGTTGAATAACGGCAGATGGATATTCAAATCTGCTTTGGGCACGCGCATCTGTTAGGCTGGATACTTAAGTTTCCGAGTTTCCTCCCTTGGAGTACGTGAATACTGCTTGCTATGCATAAAAAGTTATCTCAAAAGTCAATTATGTGGTGTCAAATATATATTACAGACTGTAAAAAGTTCTGAAATTTTCCTTTTTAGTAATAAAATAGTCGTGAATGATATTGGATAATATTACATGTATCTTATGTTTCTCAACAAGTTTAAAAATAAAAACCCCTTGCAGCTTAAATTTGATCCCCGTTTGTTTAGAAATCCGCTTTCTTTAATTAATGGATAGTTTTAACTGCACGCATTGAAGTGAATTCATTTTTTTTAATATACATATTTTGGATGCGGCCAATTAAGATATTTCCTTAATATCATTTTTCAAAAAAATTGTTATGTGTCAAAATTTGAATTTTTATCTTTTTTTAAAGAATACTGTTATCAAGACATTAATAAACCCAAAAATTACTTTTCTGATTGATCTTCAAAGTCAAATTTATATTTACTCTGTGGCTGTAACATACAGATTTGAAAAAGATATACAGTGAAAACAATACTAAAGCAAAATACTCAAATTTACTGCAAAGGATATTTTAATTGGTAAAAAGTATAGTATTCTACATTTTCTTATTTTTAAATAATCTTTATATACATATATATATATATATATATATACACACACACACACACACACACACACACACACACACACACACACACACACACACACACACACACACACACACACAAACACACACACACACACACACACACACACACACACACACACACACACACACACACATATATATATATATATATATACATATTTACACACACATTTTAGTAAACAGATGGAACATATTTATTAGAAAAAATTGAAAAGTAAAATAAAATAAAAAGAAAATGGAACGAAGTACCAGCATGGCCAGTTTCTTCACGGGGTGTTAACCATATTGGTACAAATTATGGCTTTACTGACTATTGGATCCAGACTGAAGGGTTATATTATATGTTCCATCTGTGTTTACTATATTTCGTATTTTCACTTTATTATTCTCCATTTAGTATTTGATTAATTTTATAAAAATTTACAATCAATTATATTTTAGAAATTGTATTGAAGCTGCTTTCGCGCTGAATGTATTGCTAAGCATATGATTTTTGTATTTATTCTTGTATGTACGTGTATACATACATACATACATATATATATATATATATATAAATTCTATTCTTAATCATACGTATTTAATGTATGATTAATAAAATAAAGAATTTAATACCATTATTCAATTAAGTTAGGAATTTCAATTGAACGTTTCGAAGAGAAAGTTTAAAAAAATTAATAAAGAAATAATAGTCATGTATTATAAAAATAAATATTTATAAACACATAATTCAAATATTTTCATTAAATTGTCCGCTGAAGAAACAACACATGAGAGTAATGCATTCAAATTCATTCGACATCCAAATATTTTTTCTCGATAGAAAAATTTTTCTCTTTTTCAAATTTAAATTTTTATTGTTTAAAAAATATTTGTCACCCAAATTTAAGTTTTCATATTTAATATAAGGCTATTAAATATATTTTTTGTTTCACACTGATCTCTGAAAAAATGAATTTTTGTATATTTTTAATAATTCTTGAAAATTAAGTGAAGCTAAGTTATGATACTTAAAGAAGTAATTATTACCTGTTGAAGATTCTTCAAACATGCCAAATTCTAAAATTTATTATTGCGATTCAAGTTTAAAAAATATCTGAAATGAGTAGTGTTATAGTACCTGTGATTATATTCTCATCCATTATTACCGTCCACGGAATTTGGACTACAAACGTTTCGTTGATTACCTGCGCTTTAGTGAGAAAAACCCGACAAAATGTAAGATTTCTTTCTCAATTTAAGTGAAATTTTCTGAATCTCTATATTATTGTCTTTTGTCAAATAAATTACACTGTGTATCTGTTCAATACTCATCGATTAATGCCAAGGTTTTTTTCTTATCTTCATCTTTTTATATCTAGACATCTATTCGTTTCTAGGATATCTTTTCATTTCTAGAATAAGCTATTAGTTCCGAGCATTTGTGTGACGGCGTCTCTGCTTCTCGTATCAGATAAATTTATCGGGAATAAAAAAATAATTAACTTGCATATTTTTAAAACAAATCTTTGGGAAAATTAAATAATCATTACGCATCTTTATCATGCTTACATTTATTTATATTATTGTTTTTAAAAAAATTATTTTCAATCATTGCGAGCGCATTGATGCAAAAGATTGAAAACTAAAATAGTTCAGAAAAAGAATTAAGTTAAGAGTCTTTAATCTAAGTGTCACTTTATATTGGACAAATTATGACTTAATCTGGTGTTATTTATGTTTATTACTCTCTATTGAATTTTGTGGTCTTCATTTCTAGAATTATCAACCTGCTTCTTCATATATTTGCTGTCTGTGAGTATCCTGAACTGTTTATCATGAGTGTGAACTCATTCATATCAAAATCTATATTATTTGTTCGATAACATTTATTTTGTTCATTTTGCTGAGTTTACTATTCTTTTTCTATCATTCCGAATTAAAAAATTTCCATATTTTTCTATATTATAAGTTACTATATATATGTACTTTTAACAACTTTCTATATATATTTTTTAATTATTTCGATGATAATTCAAGATAATCAATAGAGATGGTACTCAACCTCAGTAACGCAGTATGTTGCATATGTTACTTAAAGTTAACATTATTTAGTTCTAAAATTCCAATATCATGATTTTGCAATTTGACAACAAGTTTACTTTTAACAGAAAAATAGTTAAATGCATGTTCTAAAATAAAAAAAAATAGTTAAATGAATTGCGAAATGTTTATTTTTCTTATTCGTATCGCATTTTCTAAAATAGTAATTCTATTGTAAAATAGGCTGTTACTATGTCTTAAAATGTAGTCCTAGAAAGATATTTGGAGATAATTAGCATGATTTTGAAATTTCTCAGTAAGTGTTCTTGGTACTTTACTATCAGTAAAATAACTAATATTATGAATGGCAAAATAATTTACTTTACTTGTTTATATCGTATGATATAAAATAATAGTTCTATTGAAAAATTTGCTGTTACTATGGATTAAAATGTAGTCCTAGAAAGATATTTGGAGATAATTAGCATGATTTTGCAATTTCTGCGTATGCCTTCTCGGTATTTGGCTTTTAATAAAATAGTTAAAAATACAAATGGCAAAATATTTACTTTACTTATTACTATTTTATATCAAATGCTATAAAATAATAATTCCTCTGTAAAATTTACTGTTACTATGGTTTAAAATGTAGTCCTGAAAAAATATTCAAAGACAATTTCGCTTTCGACATGATGACCGAATTTTTATTAGATTTACTCTGATTACAATTAATGTTTTTATACATTGATCGCTATTTTACTGCAATTCGAAAACCATGTTTAAAAATTACTATTGACTTTAGTTATTTACGTATTACGACAGATGTAAATAGTTTGATATGCAATCTACGATGTTACTGATTTATTCAATGGTGTTACTGATATAAATTACCAAAAATACATTTTTAGAACCGAAGAACAATATGGGAAAACATAAATGGAATATGAAATTACTAACAAATAAATAAATTTGTAATTGTTAGTCGTAAACAGATATAGTGACTAAGATATATTGAAGGAGAATTTAATGGCTACGTCATATTGAAAAATTGGAGATAAGAAGAGCTAGAAGGTATTATGGAGTCTTCTAGTTATTTTTATCTCAAATATCTATCGGATCTAGATCCAGGAAGACCAAGGCATCTAGAATCTTCTGATTGAGTATTACTCCATCTACTCAATTTATTTTCTATGATACTTGAAAGTTTTCGATGCAAAGATTCTGTGAGTATCTGGCAAAGAATCTGCTTCAATGTCGTGAATTTTCCAAACTGGATTTTTCAAATCAATAACTTGTTGTATGTTAATTCACAGCAACCTTTCTAAGAACTTGACATATTCTGCGATTTGATACAGCTGCTTTTAAGCATACTTTGAAGTCATGAAACAACACCATCTTTATACATCTCCATTTCTCTTTGCAATTAGATGCGTTACGACTGATAATAGTGATCAGTTAATCATGTTTTATAATGACTCGTATTTCTACTTTTAACCGACAAAGTCTCTTAAAACATGTGACACACCAATTTGTAATCTTATTTCCATATCATTCTGCTCAAAGCAAAAATGGCAGCAAATTTTTTCGCTGCTATGTAAATACTTATATAAATAATTATAACTGTCATATATTTTATGCACATAAAATGAATCGTAGAATTGTAGCTTAATTTCTTCTTTGCATGAAGTCAAAAGTTCGGAATATGCATTACTGGGCCTTTTGCTAGGAAAACAGGTATGAGCACATTTAACCTCTTGTCCCATATATATATATATATATATATATATATATATGTGTGTGTGTGTGTGTGTGTGTGTGTGTGTGTGTGTATAAGATACAACATGAAGAACAATAAAACTAGCACGAGAAAATTACTGACAAGAATGAAGCAATATAGAATACAAAGAATTGGAGGAGAGCATAGGCACCATTTCTTCCTTAACAGAGAGATGATCAACTATGTAAATTAAACACTATTAAATACTCTTTTCTCAAATACACGAAGGATATATTTCTAAACATCTTCGAGCAATTCCGCCAAAGAGTATATATATTAAAAGAAAGAAGCATAAAGATTTTTGCTTCAAACCAACCTATTGTAGAAGAAACTACATATATACTTTCTATACATCAACACCAACAAATCAGAGCCAATTCAGATATTGAGATAAAGATAAAATTGCCAAAAGTAAAAAATAAAATTGGGATAAAGATGTAGTTGCTCAGGGTAATTTGAAAAATAACGAGTTAAATTCAAAAAGTTAAAGTAGTTTAGAAACCATGCAGAAAATGTAAAGTTAAATTACGTTTAAATAGATTTAAGAGGTTAAATTAAATTTAAAAAGTATAATTTAACCCCTTATAAACCTCTTTAAACATAATTTAAATTTAAACTCAAGAAAATGTGTTTAATTTGCATAGAATACCAACTCCTTTTTGATGAAGACATGGTCCCTATGTTTTCCTATTCTTTGTATTGCATATTGTTATATTATGGTTAGTGGTTTTCAAATTTAGCCTTACAAGTTTTATTGTTCTTCATGTTGTATCTTATTTTATATTGGCCTATCTCTCTTTAGCTGCGTTTGAGCGTTGGGTAGATTTCCTGTAATATATATTAGTTGGTATTATACTTTTTGATTTAATTTGCTGTATTTATTGCTTTCAAATATCTAATTACTGCTTTATATACATACATATATATATATATATATATATATATATATATATATATATATATATATATATATATATATATATATATATATATATATATATATATATATATATATATATATATTGTTTGGAAATTAAGTTCTGAAAAATAATAGGTTTAATTCTCTCCCTTTTGTTTGAAATAATCATAAATCTGTCATAAGTTAAGTCTCCCGTGAAGATTTACTAAAGAATACAATGAACTCGTAACAATTCAATGCTTTTTATTACTCTTAAATTACAATAAATTATCTTGAAATTCTCAAGAATAGATATTTTTTTCAATAGAACTTATCATAGAGCACTCGAAGAAGATTTTCTTCAGCATGTTTGAGAGTTCTTCACATATTTGCGCGGGAAAACTAATTGATATTACAGTCTTGTGTTTGGTTGTTGAGTGAATTATTTGTGCTGCTTATCGTTCAGAACTGTTGCAGGAAAAAAGTGAGTGATAAACTGCTGCCAACTTTATTCTAGAAAGACTTGACATATTTGTTTTTATAGGATATTACCGTTTACTTCTTTAACCTTGAAAGATTTCGAGTGTTTATCAAGTATGTTTACACATGATTTTAAGTAACCTATTGCATTTTCAATTTTGTTTCATTTGAAACAATTTGATGAGTATTTTAAATAAAATGATATGAACTGTAATATTTAGTCACAAAATTATGAAAATTTTATTACAATTACGATTTGATACTGTATATAAATTTTTTAAATTTTAATGATTTACATATCTTGTCAAATAAAATCATATAAGTTTTACTTATTATTGATTACTTTATAGACACACATAAAGAAAGATTATCCTAAAATTTATTAGAGAAAATACTTTGATGAATACTTTGAAGAATATTAAATAGGAGCATTATATTCTTAAATAATTTTGAAAAATAATATTATGAAAAATGATGCAAGAATAATGAATATTAAAAATAGATTTAAATAATTTTTTGAGAATTAATCTATGTTACTAGCTAAGAAATAAACTTATTGTGTTTTTCTCACTTTAATTGGAATTCATATAATAATCATTTTAATTTTTGAAACATTATTATAAAATGATTTATTTAAATTGCATGGTAGTCAGTCTTTTTATTTATAACCTCTTCTTTTTGTAATTTAGTTGGAAATAAAATTTTCTTTCTCATTCTCAATTATTATTCCTATAAAAGTTCACTTAATCATTCGATAGTAACTTAATTTTTAGAAAATAATGTGCTATTGTATGTGTATAATGCCACTAATTCATTTACTTTTCATGTATACAAACATTCTCATAATACTTTTTAAACAAAAAGTATGCTTATCACTTTTAAAATATATTCCTATTATCATGTCTTAATGATGCTTTCTACATAGAAGAAAACCCTATTATCCGTCATAAATAACAACTGCTATATATATATATATATATATATATATATATATATATATATATATATATATATATATATATATATATAAGTTATTAAAACAAATTTTATTGCTGCTAATTCAAATAAATTTTATTACTCGTAAAAAGAATCTGCCATTTTTAACCAATATTTTTTTTTATCTCTTTTAATTTTCAAAATAAAATTAGTAAAATTTTGTTACATGTGACTTTATTGGAAAAGTCTCAACAAATGTATAAAATAGCTCATGCATCTCAAAAGAAGAGATATATAAAAAGAACAAACACTTAAATTAATAACCAGAAAAAAATGAAACCAAGAACAGAGGTAAAAAAAAAATAACAACATAAAAAGTGCTGTGTCTTTAAAAGAACCTCATTTGAGTTATGGGATTCCTGTATAATTAAGTTATCTCATTCAGTTTTTATTATTATTATTATTGAATATATCTAATTTTGGTCCTAAACGAAGATATTCCATCTTGGTAGAATCTCATCAGCTGACCATGGTTCAAAATGATGAGGCACTTGGTGATAGGCGAGTATTCCAACCCCGTTAACTTAAAGATACTCTCCGGGACTTGCCTGAACCGCTTTGTATGTGTGATATGTCATCACCTTCGCCCCTTGAAGAGCTGAATCTGTATATTCTAAGGGCAATAGAAATTTTTTTTTTGTTTATTTTTTAATTTTTGAGGTCCGCGTCGAAACCTTTTTCTTATTTCAAGTTTTATATAATAATTTACTGTTTTAATGGCGACCGCCCTGTCTGGTGGTCAGAGTGCCTGACTGTGGATAGGGAGGTACTGGGTTGGAATCCCGGTTCGGGCATGGATGTACTTTCTCTCTCTATCTATCCTGTGTTTGCCCTTTGTGTGTATGAATGATGTGTGAATGGTTTTTACCCTATAAACGGGTACCTATGGCACGTGTGTACTGAAGCAGTCGGACTCCACACCAAATATGGATATGGTTCAGTATGGTATGGAAAAGTGGAGTGCACCCCATATTGCCAGCCTAGCTGGTACAAGACAAAAAAAAAACTGTATTAATATAAACAAAATGATTTTTTCTTTTTACAAAAGAAGACATTAGCTCAAAGCTCTTTACACTATAATTGATACAAGGAGTGAAAAAATTATAACCATAAAAAGAAATAATTAAGTTAACTATGTATTTAATTAATTATAAGCAAATTTACAAATAGATTTCGAACACTCCAGAAATGTATGTGTGTGTGTCATTTGTTATTTTTATTGTAATTTGTTTTTTGAATGAATTGATATTTTTACAATATTCTGCATTAATCTTTGTTAATAAGGTAGGTAAAATTTAATATTTTTTTGATAAATTTTTTTTTCAATTTGATGATTTTTTTTAGAATTTTCCATTTAATAATATAAATAAAAAGTTAATAATCAAATCTTATCAAAAATAGTTTCCTAGTATAACATATAAACCTCCTATTATAATCCATGCAAAATGAAATGAAACATCGATAATTATATTATATAATATTTTAAATTAGAATATTTGTATTTAGTTACATGAAATGTATGAATCTGATGTTTCTCATAATATCCAATAGTCGTTCATTTTATTTTACATTTAAATAATTTGTTGTGTGTGTATTTGCATTAGATAAATTTTTCATTTATAAAGTTGAGGCTCTAAATAAATCAAAACTTCAAAATGACATTGAAAACAAAATTAGGAATGTATCAATTAAATGGGGTACCCCATTATTTTTTGGCGACTTTTCTTGGGGCCGGGATGTGACTATTATAATGACTGCTGCGGCTACTCAAAAACTAAGCTAAGATAGTGTTAAAACAGAAGTTTACACCAAAATGTATCGATTAATTTATTGAAATAATTTATCACCAAAATTTATATAATAAATTACTAAAAATATTGCCAAATTTTCTTCCAAACCAAGGGCTATTTGATTCTACACCGAACCCGATAAACAATTATTTTCAATACGTAAATCAGTGAAATGTTAGGCTATTTATTCACATAAAAACGTGCTTTAATTTTTTATAAGCAATCATTTTTATCAAGAGAAAATCATTTTCTAAAAATGTTACACTTGTTTTAAATTGCACCCTTGAATTATTTTCTCTTACTGATAGCACAGAACTTTCGATCGAGTTCCAGATCCGTTTCGATAAGTTACTGATTATTGAAAGAAAATTCTCTGTGATAGAAAAATTTCGTAGTTATAAATAGATATTTTATGAAACCTTGTAATTTTTAAATGTTACTATATGAGATGATAATAGAAGCTTAATTACATGAGCATAATCATTTCAGAACGTGAAAATGATGTAAAGGATATATAATTAAAAATAAATTTAAATATTTCATACTACTGTATTTTAGATATTAATAATATATCTTAGAATTTATTAAAAATAAATTCTAATTACATTTGTATGATGTAAAACTAAACTGTACTTCTTTGATTTTGTTCTACATAGTATAAAAATTAAAACAAAAAACTTGTACAAATGAAATTTGTTTGATGCATACAGTTAAACCGTATTTTGTTCACCGCATAAAAAATTACGCAAAAAATATTCCAAAATTTCAAAAATGCTCATAACAAGTAATTTTTTGCAAGATAGAAAAAAATTCTGTTTATGAGATGGAACAAGTTTGCATTAAATATACCCGCATTTAGAAAATATGTCACGAAATTATGGAAATGAGAGAAAGTGATTTAGAATAAAATATAATTAAATACTTATTATTTTCTCCTTTTTTATACACTTATCATTTTCTCATTTTTTATACACTTATTATTTTTTCACTGATCGATACTTATTATTTTCTCATTTCATAGATGGCACTTTTTTAAAAATTGTATCTCTCTCTCTCTTGAATTGTGAAAAAATTAGCTTAACACTAATCTCACTATTAAATGATTCTTCAATTGTGAGAGAGTTGTGGGGAAAACTCAAAAGCTGTATTTTACGCTGTATTTTTAAAACTTCATGGAATAACTTACCACTAAATATTAATTGTTTTAATTTCTTCGCATTCTTTATTGATTTGATTATATGAACTTTCTTATTATTGTATAGTGATAGTTTAATAACAATATTCGGTCATAAGACTTTTTAATGTACATTGCCAAAATTTATATAGATTCACGTGTATTACTAGGGAAGAAATTTGGAAATCCTCAAAGCAGCTACTTTATCAGATATGCAACACAAAATAAAATAAAAAATATGCTATGAACTATTAAAATATTAAGATAATAATATTTAACTATCTATATTTTAACAGAAAATTGTAGCAATCCTAAAAATAATTTTAATATTCAAAGCAAATATATTAACTTTCATGACTAACTTCACTTTGCCAATAATATAGCTTGTTGGTGATCTGTTATCATAGGTGAAAGGCTTAATGCATTTTGTCACTCCACAATTGTAGTCTGGTTGTACCTGATACGAAGTTACGACTGGTCTGGCAAATAATCATTGTCACTACTTAAGTAATACACTCGTGTCGATAAATTGAGGAAAATTCAAGTTCAGGCAAAGAAAGAGACAGAAGCAAAACAAATGTGACTTATTTGTAAAGTCTATTTATTAAACAAGTCTACTTATTAAAAGTAAAGAGCAAAATAGATGCTATATGTTTGACATCATTAATAAAAATTGTAATTTTTACTCCTTGGAGCAAATTTCAAAAAACGAACCTATTTACAAAAACCAATATAACATGGTTGGTACGATGGTTAATACATAGTATGCTCTCCAGACGATGCAATATTGGCCTAAGAATACTGAAAATCAAATTGTCGATTTGATCTTGGGAAACATTACACCACTCATCAAGCAATGCTCTCTGAAGTTCCGGTAGATATGTGGGAGGGGATTGATGGGCTACAACAATGCATCGGCGTAACAGTGCATCGGCCAAGCATGTTCCACACATGATCTATTAGATTCAAATCCGGTGAGCTTGCCGGCCAGTCCATACAGTGTATATCCTTCGATTGAAGGCATTCGTCCACAATGCTTGCACGGTGAGGAAGGGAATTGTCATCCCTAAACAGAAATTCTGCATCCATGGCACCCCGAAACAAACGTACATATTGTTCCAGAATGACATCCCGATAGATGTGGAATGTCATGATTACATTTTGAACATGCAGGTAAATTCTGGAACCCAGAATAATTCCTCCCCAAACGAGCAATCCTGCACCACCGTCGTGGTGTCGTTCAATGGTGTTCTCTTGATGGTAATGGGTACCTGGCATTTTCCATATGAAAGTTCAGTGAAAACCAGACTGAAAGCTAAACCTGGACTCGTCGGGAAACATCATCCAAGACCTCTGTTTCGGTGTCCACATTGCATGCTCTCTACTCCAGGCTAACTACAGGCGATAATGAGTTGCGGTAAGTGAAACATATGTGAAAAGCCCTACGAGCATATAGACCAATACCAATGTGTACTTAGCGCCTGTACATTATCTGCCTTGAAACTGTCGTACCGATATCTGAAGAGAGCTGACGAGACAGGTCTGATGCTGTGCTCTGTCTGTTACTTTTGGCAGTAACTACCAAATACAGGTTCTCATTCGGCATTGTAACGCGGGGGGCGACCTGTGCTGTAACATCTACTCACACATTTCCATCATCTTGGAACCGTTGCTAAAGCCTGGAGATGACTCTTTGGGGGATTCGAAGTTTCTCGGATACTTCCAGCTGGGTACGTCCACATTCCAGACAGCCGATAGCTCTACCACATAAAACATTATCCAAATGCTTTCTTCGTACCATAACTATGCAGTTATTGCACAGAAAGACTTTTATTAATTAAGTGAACAATTTTACTTCTTTGCAAATATTCCTTATATACTCCTCTTTTACATTCTCGTCATTGTGACATACTATCGGCGCCATCTGGTGGTTTCTTGTAATTTGCTTATTATTCTTCAAGATGTGTGTGATAATTTTACATTTGAAACTTTTGTTTTAGAGTTCAATTTTTATGTGATTCTGAATTATCCTTTATGTACATGGGTGTAATATGATTAATCTTTGATGTGTAGAAATCTTCAAAGTCACTGAAATTAGTCTTATGAAATCTGCAGACCAAATATGCAAATATGCTCTTATAATTAACATTTGAAGTATTGAATCATAAGCCTTTTCGATTTAGAGAAAGGGGTAGGCCTAGTTTGAGATAGACGGACTGTGTTGAGAGGGATTATATAATCCTAAGAGTAACTAATTGGAGATCATTTGCAAAAAATAGATCGAAATGGAAAAAAAAAAACTTTTGAGAAGGCCTTGGCTCATCAGGATCTGTCGTCTGTTAATAGAAGAAGAGCATGATTCATCTGAAGAGGAAAGGAGCATTTACCACAAAATATACATGTAAATGAAAGCCAGGATCGATTAGCGGAAGATAATTGATACATTGTTTTAAGCAAGATGCTATCAATTTAACGGCACCACGAAACTAGGAACTTTTTCAATTATCTTTGTTATCTGCGGTGTTATTTGGAAATGAATCTGTCCACGGTGATTTGGTGTTGAGTTCCAGTGGTCCAGTAGTTTGAAGACGCTTTTTTTTAACACCAGCAAAAACCATCATTTGCCACTGTCAGCTGTTGGAACGAGGACCACATTCTACCTCATTATATTGCGGTACCTCTGTGGATTGACAATGTGTCCACGTTAATTTAAAACTTAAAAAGTTATCCCGCTTGTTGGAGTGGATATGTAGAGTAGAATGTGACCTTATAATCAGAGTGTTGTTTAAAATTATGAGGCTCTTATTGATAAGAGAATATTCCAAACCACTTAACCTTAAGATATAGTCAGGAGTTCACTTACAGCCTATGTATATATGTGATTTGGTGTATTGACTAATTTGTTTTTCTCAGTCCAATAGCAATCAGAAGAATAAACTTGGTGTATTCTTCTATCTGCTGGAAGGTCTTAGAGGGTTCCAACAGATAAAAGCCAGGATAAAGTCTGGTGATTCTCAGTACTGAGCGTTTTCTCTGGGAAAAAAAAAACTATTTACAAGAGGAATATTTTGTAAAATAAGTAGTATATACTATTTATCTACATGATAGGTTACATATTTTTCTGACCAAGCATTCATGTTGTCACATTAAAATTATAATGAATATTAAAATTAAAATATTAACATTAAAATTATAATAAATATTACTTAATTTTAAAGTTATGAAATTAGGAAATAAATTTAAATTAGTGTGCGAATATGGAACTCTTTTTTTTTTCCTCCAAAATTCTTCATATTATTTTTTAACTGTCAATAAATTGTTTTTTTTTTGCTACTAAATTATACTTTTGCTTTCAATATGATTTTATTTTTTAATTAAATCGAAGAAAGTTTTAATGTTAATTAAATTTTGAAAATTATTTTTGATGGAAACAAGATGATTTACTTTATTTTTGAAGGTAATTTGAATTAATAATGAAAAGTAAATATTGATGAAGTTATAACAATTGAATGAAAGGGGTAAAATATTTAATTATCAATTTAAAACTACACATCTTAAAACCGTAAAGTAGTTTTTTTAAATCTCCTTTGACCGTATTCCGTGCTAAATTGAATATCGTCCTTAAATTGTAATGAATGAAATAATTTAAAAAATAGCGATTTATGAGTTTTTTACTTCACAGGCATTTTTTGTTCCTTAATTGAAATAGAACTGGGTCAGACATGTTTTGTTTAAATTTAAAACTCAATACAATGATAATAATTCCTCAAATATACTTGATACAGGAAAAAAGACAAAGCGTACTGTAAGCACTTGATTATAAATAAGTATTTTATTTCTTCCATTTTTATACTTAAGAAGCATCTATAAAATTATCCTTGATACAACATTTCCAAATTTGCTTATGGAAATTATTTTTTTATAAATATTTATTGATATTATTAAAGCAACTTTATTTAGAAAGATTCACAGGAAAGAAATAATTTAAATAAATATTAGAATAATTAATATAATCTGTAATCCATTTGAAAATTTCTAAAAAAAGAGTACTTTGATTTAAATTAAATGTAGTTTTTATAATTATAATTTAAAAATTTCTTTTAATAAGCCCTTTTTTATGTAATCAAATTATTTTAAACATATTTAGACATATATCATTAATTAAATGCTTCTCAGAATATTTACTTAGATGTTAAATAAAATATACTCCTCAAAAAGCCAGAATTTTTAAAAATATTTGTTAATAGGACTTCAATTTTTTCTCTTTATTTCAGTGTTGTTTCTTTCAATTAATAATTACTTTCTAAAATTCTCTTCGTAGTATTTTTAAACTTTGGAAAAACAAATGGTTTGCAGTTTCTCTTCGTTTAAAATTATTTCGTTAATTATAATGAAAAAATTTATTTTCTCTTATATCAAAATTTGTTATTTTCATCTTAGCGTAATGTTTTTATTTGAAGAAACAGTAAAAGGGAAGTCTTAGTAAAGTCTTTCACAAATTTCTCGAACTGTGTGTGTGTGTGATTTTATATAATTAATTTAAAAATGGTCATAATAATAAATGTTTGAAACATTTAATATTTAATATAAATTTAGTTAACAAATTAATTAATAACGCTAAAAAGTTTAAAATCAAAAGTTTATATAGAATTTTTTGTAAAAAAAATGTGTACCAATTATTTATTTCGAACATAATCTTAAAAAATATGTGGTTTATTAATTAAAATATTAAAACTATCTACAGTTGAAGATAATACTATTTATCGGTTGCACAAGAAATATAATTATTTACTACAGAACATTTATAAGGCTTACCAATAAAAATGATGTGAATAAATAATAATGAATATATTTACCTGTTTCAAAGTAAATATATTCATTACTTAGGAGATATATTTATAAATATATTCATTATATCAAATGGAAATTTTTATTAATTAATTTCACAGATGAATGATTACAATTAAATTCTGATTAATAAGACTGAGATACTTATGTATATTTGATACCGATTTGTTCTAGATTTATCAAAGGACGTTCATTATCTTTTTTTTTTTATCTGTTTATTAGTGTTAAAAATCTCCTGCCATGTCATGCTCATGTCAAAATTTCTCAGTTTTTCATAAAAAAATGTTTAATGTATACTTTATTTTTGTTTATGTTAATATTAATATAAATATTTTTGTTGATGATAAGATCCTTCATTGAATGCAGGGAAAATGATTGCTAATTTTTTTTCTTTATTTATCTAGAAATAATTTGTTCTCTTAATTTAAGTTTAATATCTTGGATTCCATATCAAACTCATTACATTAAAATTATCAATATTTTATGCAACACAATAACAATCTTTTATATCAATAATATTTTTTAAGCTTATTACTGTTTAAAAAAATAAAATCATGATTCAGAAATATGGTACTGAAAAAGAAACAAACTTCTTTAAACATAATTTCAAAAATATGAAATCCAGTTTGCCCTTTTTAATGAATGTAAGCATTTGAATATTCTGGGATAATTTAAAATATTATTTTTGTGCTATTTGACTTATGACATTATTTTCCTAGCAAAAGGCACCCAACAAAAAAATTTTTTTTCAAAAATTTTACTTCCAATCAGTCATATGATCATGATCTCGAAGAAGATACACACTAGAACACAAATTATCCGAATCAACTGCAATCAGTTCCCAATCCCATATTCAAATATTTGGATAGTTGAATTTTTTTGAAAAAAAGGGTATAGCTTAATTATTATACGTTTAAAATGGCAGAGAAAGCTACATATTTTTAAGAAAAATGAACTTTTAATCAATAAAAAAAATGCACTTTTATATGTTAAGGTACTTTCAAGTGCTCTACATGAAAACAGTATGTATGTCCAGGGCCGTAGATGAAAGTTACATTGCTGGATGAAAACATCTCGATCAGAGTTTCACTGTCTGCATCTGTTTTTAGACATCCAAATACCGCATCCGCTTGAGAGTGAGAATTTGCATGAGGTCACATGCAAGCTGATGCTTTATCCATTTTAAAGCAGTATCAAGGTCGGCAAATGCTTCACTAGCTGATGCTCTGATGTCTTCTTTATGAACGCTTTAAATAAGTTTACCATCATTTGTAATTGGAAATTTAGGATCTCACTCATAATCCATTCTCCTATATCTTCAGATCCAACTTTTGAACACCCAAGAATTTTCAAAAGAGTGCTTTTGAGTTCTTCAAGTGATACATCCTTTTCATTTTCTAACTTCTCCTAGATTAATTTTTCTTGAATTTTTTATTTTCCTCATTTTTCTTCTCTTCTTCAAAATAATTTATTTTTCAGAAATTCTGAAGGGGATTCGGATAATATGAGTTTTACTGTCCCGTAATGTTACAAGAAATTGAAAAAGATTATATTACGAAATTTTTTACATGCAATAAAACTTCCTCCAACTTATGTATTTACATTTTTGTTGCATTTGGTAATGAGATTCTGAATTCAAATGATATTTTCTTCTGTTGTCTGCTGATAAATCCAAGTAGCCACTGCATGATCCAACTCTTCATCATTTCCAAAATACTTACTACTTATAAACACTTTTATTTTATGTAAAAGGAGGAAGTTGGAAGAAGCAAGGTCCGGATTATCAAAAATTTCTCTTCTGGTTTGATTAAGCAAGTCTTGAATAGCATCAAAAGTGTAAGGATGGGCAAAAGTCATAAAGAAGCTCATTCTTTCCTCTTCAGCTGTTTCAGATGTACTTTTTACTTAGGAAGAATTTTCTCCTTCTAAACTCTTCTCCTAATCTGGATGTATCTCTTATTTGGGAAGCATTCTCGCGTCCCATTTTTTTCTCTTACAGTGTCTTAATAAATATTTGTTTTGATCATAACGCCTTTTAAAACAAAATGAAATAACCATTTGACTTAAAGAAGTTGTTACAGAAAACTATAAAATTGGAATTCTAAAGCTCCTGACAAGATGATACAAACATACTAATATATTAGTTGAAAAATTTTTAAAATATTTAAAATTTGCTTGCATGGAAATATACTTTTGTGCAATGAAAATTTAACTCGGAGGAATTCACTGAAGCTAAAAAAAAAGCTTTTCAAAAAATAGTGCTAAAATAAGTTTGTTTAACGCTTCAACTGGTGTAAGTAAAATGTAAGATTTACACTTTTGAAATTATCACAGCATATTTCTTAAATGCAAGAACTTCTCTTTCCACGGAATTAATTAAATTCAATGTATCAAGTAGGAAAAACAATTCTAAATTAGATTAAAATTTTACTTATTAAAAATACGCGTTTAAATGTCACACGAGTAATTTATGCAATAAAATTGCTACTTTGATCTCTCGATAACGACAACTAGATAGACAAAAATTCTTACCGGTTCACTGCGAAATATAAAGCTATTGGAATTATTTCATATTTAATCAAATCAGACATGGAATTTGGGGAAAGGAAACAGTGGAAATATTTTCATACGAAATATTGCATGAAATTTATCGCTTACAATTCCTGAAAAAATCATTCTATTAGTTGGAAATAGAGTTTAATCATTAGTTTATCAATTGTTATTAGCTCACATTGTAAAATAATGGGCAAAAATATTTTGACATTAAGAGTATTTTTTATCGTTACTTTTCTTACACACTTTTTACTGATATGACATTAAACTGATTAAACAATCTATTCTTTTGATATGTTGATGTCATTTTTTGCAAAGGTTTAACGTTAAAAAATAAGGAATATAGACGGTTCCTATTTTTAGAAAAATTGGTTATTTACAAGAATTTGTAATTTTGGTAAAACATTTTCGCATAATAAATTGTAATACGCTTGACAAAAAATGCTGAGAAAAGTTTCAAATTTGAAATTTAAATTATTTGTATTTAATTGATTTGATGTTTTAAATGCTTATTTAAAAAATCATTGATTAGTTTAACACAAAACTATTTACATTGCTCACCTGAATATTGTTCTATTTTAATTGTTCTTTAACTGAATGTTAATTAAATTCAATCTCGTGTCTTGAAAATATACTGCTGATAAAAATATAACGTTCTGTAATGTTATCACATCAGCTTTCAGAAACTTGTAGCTTTCGAAAAGCTAAGTATCTTATTTATAATGTTTAATTTTTTCTCTTATTATTATTATTATAATAGTTTATTTAATATTATTTACAAATTTCTTATTTAATCTCTCATTGTATTGATTAATTATGTTAACTGTATAAAACTTAAATGATTCTTAAGACTTTCAAACCTAATTTTTGAGCATCAAGAATTTTTAAGAATTAATATGCAAAAATATTTCCGACATAAAATTTTCTTTTTCATGTGTTTTACCTTAAACTAAAATGTTAATTCTAAAAAAAACATTTACTTTGGAATATTTATTTACGTTTGATCTCAAGAAATATATATTTATAGACAATCAACATAAATAAACACATTGATTTCCTTCACATTTTTAAAGAAAAATTGATATCTTTTCAAAATTGTAATCTTATATCTGTTTTCATTTAATATTGTTTTTAATCACATTTCAATAAAGAACTTTCAATAATGGATGAATACTAAGTTTAGGCATTGATTCTTATTATATTATCTGAAATATCTAAAGAACTCTCTATTACTAATTAAACTAATTTAAACCAAAATTTATTTTATATATTTTAAAAAAGTTTGAGTTTGATTTTTTACATGAGATTCATTCCTGTTATATCTTAATTAATATGGTATATTTTATGTTATTGGTTAATATATTTCATAAAATTGCTCATTACTGTAAGCAATTTTATTCTTGCTGGATATCTTTTAAACAATTCTCAATAATTTAATGTGTAAATCTAATACGAAGAAGATACCAAAATAAAAATTCATAAAGTTAAGAAAATATTACTAAATTGTAAAAGATAAAAACTGAAATCATATAAGAATAAAAATGTCAAAATATTCATTAAAAGCATCAAGCTCCCATATTCTGAATCTGTCAATACAAATATTTTAAAATTAAAATAATTTCATGTGATTAATTTCGAGGAATACAACACTGCAGATTAAGATAAACTTAGAACTAAAAATTAAAATAAAAATAAATAAATTAACTTTCTATTGAAATAAAAAAAATCGATCAAAGTTAAAAAAAATAATAGGTATATAGTTTACATATTAAAGTCTTTAAATATAGCAATAGTTCATTTTCATAAAATTTATCCTTCACACATAACTGATATTTATTTTTTTATATATGAGTATACATTTGAAAAGAAAGAAATTTTTTGCATACTTACCAATTTTTGTCAAGTATTCCGAATAATTATTTCCGATCCGAACGCTAGATAACTCCCTGCATTCTGAGCGACATCGCAAAACTGAAACCACTTTATTTCCTTGATTTCGAATAACTTCTCACGGCTGAGTGTGACAAAGTTCAAACTACGGATATTCACGTGATAAAAAAAGAAATCGGACGCAGGGTGAGGGAAGATAAAGAAATATAGGATCAAAGCGGTATCTTTGACACGGCTTACTATGTCAAGAATGAGAGGATACAATACGATAAATAAAAAGTGCCAAATTGTGTGCTAATGCGTCATTGTTTGCGGAAATATGTTTTGTATTATATTAGGTAGATTTGTAGTCTCTTTTCTTTTGTTTCCATAAAGTTTATAATGTAAAAATGAGTTTCTAAAGTGCACTGCATTGTCGTTGTCAGAAGGATGTTATAGAGTGTAAGGATATGAATATATGTTTTATTTTGGAGGACTGAATTAGTCATTTTTTATAACATACTCAATAGTTTTAAACTCATACGGTTTCTATTTCTGTTTTATAAGCTATATAAGGTAATGGCAGTAGAAGTATGTGCTTAAAGACAGCTGCTTATCCGCGGCTACTAAATAAGATTAAATTATCAATTTACGTTTATTTAAAGCACTAAATAAGCCATTTCATTTGAGCATGGTTTTCCTTATCATATGTATGCTCAGTATAGCTTAAACCTAATATAGTTTCACCTTTTATTATATACTCTGCAATATTTGGGATGCATTTAAAATTTTATGCACACTTGGATGTTAAATAATTAATAAAATAATAAAGTTGAATTGTTATACTGATCATTCGCTATATTCAATAAGTGTTATGTCCTTTGTCAATGAAAATATCAAATTGCATTGAAAATATCAAGAAAGTAGTCATTTTAAAGCCAAACACAAGCAAGTACATCAGCATCCACAATGACTATTGAGGGTGAACTCATGAATTAGTCATCAAGATTGGGCACTTTCTTCCTATAAACGATGTCTAGTTTGCAGGAATTCCGTGAAGTAAGGAGTATCCATGTAATATATGTGATGTCCTAAGTCCTTCCCCTGGGTAGACGTAGATGTTGAGAAGAGGATGCCAGTTCAGGTTTGACCTTGCTACCTGACCGTGGTTCAAAATTACGAAATACTTGATGATGGGTGAATATATAAAACCCGTAAACCTTAAAGCACAGTCCGGGTCTCGCATGTATCGCTATCTATGTATATGAACGATGTCCTATACGAATCCCTAACAGAAACCATTCAAAGACACACTATCAGGAGATTTGCAGAGTCAAGGAATTGGGACACTTTTCTCAATCTGTCTTTTCGTAGAATGGTCAATCAAGGATCGACAAGCGAATAAAAAAGGCACCATAATTGAAATTGTCATTTCTTTTGCTTTCTAATTGTATGAAACATCTCGTAGAATAAAACGTTGAACGAAAATATTAAAAATGAATATAAAATTGTATTTTTATGTTTTCCAAAACAATGAAAAAAAAAGGTAAAAATATAATTACATTATACGTTATCCTTCGATGAATTCGTTGGTACCGCTAAAACATTCGTATAAAAATGTTCGTAAAATGGAAAAATAACGCATTAGGTTCTGAAGATCTGATATTATTTACCATATTTTTCTTTATAGATGAATTATCATTATTAAAAGAGTTATTGATGATACACTATAAAGAAAGTTGCAAAATAAAATTCAAACTTACAAAACACTTGATTTCTCCGAAAATATCAAACAGATAGCCAGCTATGTTCTGCACATTCATAGTCATCTATAGTCACTACACCAACCAACTTTATTTTATTGATTCCATTTTATCTAGCAATTTTATTAAAGTCCAGGGTTTTCCGATTTAAAATTTTTGAAGTTAACGATCTTATATTTTGAAATCATTTATATTCAGCATCTTTAAAGAAGTTGGATTTCTCTTAAGTGACATTACCACGCGAACAGGAATGTTCATTACTCTTATTTTTCTCAGCAAAGAATTTTCTAGTTTAAAGTGTTTTGCCTCTTTTAATATTTTCGTAAGGGAGTGTTTTTGCTGATACTGCTTTCTTTTTCAAGGAGTTTTTTGGGATATTGTAGTCTAGTGGTTAGGTTATTAATCTTCCCGTCCTTAAGGGTGGGGTTTGATTCCCAATGCTACTAAGGACCCACCGAGTATATGCGATATACGTGCTCGTTAAATCTGTGGAATCGAAAGTTTATTAGTCGGTCTATGAACAGTTAGTTACCACTGGTGTAATGGTCTGGAAAAAAATTCCTCTCCCTTCAGATCAATGTCAAAGTTGAGAGGGTGGTTCCTCTGGTGATGCCATCTACCGGAAGAGTTTAGAGGGAAATCGTACTTTCCCCTTTGTGGTGCTCTGATTAAACGAAAGACGCATTCTTCTGACTTAAATTCCATTCTCAAGACCTAGCAAGCTGGGCTTGTCCAAGTATCATAAGCGACAACATCAAAAACTGGATATTTTTGAGTTTTTAAAATTGTCGAAAGGCTATTCTACCGAATTCCAATATATATTTTTTGGCAGTTTTTTGTCTTTAATATTTTTTGTTAGCCTTCAGAACTTCCAATTTTACATTAACTGATAAACACTTCCGTTTCTGCAAATGAGACAAATACTCAACAGAATCGGCTCAATCTCTTTCTCTGGACAAAGAAACATCATAATTTATGTTCTGCAAATGAAACGAAACCAACTACTAAGAAAAGAGTTCAAATTTTTAACTAGCTTTTCGCGCGCGTTCTTTTTATGTTCCAAGTTAGAAATATTTTCCCTTTCGTTGTTTTTACCTACGGCAAGCACAAAAGTTTAATTCACACCGCAATTCTTTCCTCTCAAATGTCTGATATCCATGTGCCTTTGATTATAGCTCCAATAATGTGTCACTTCAATCTTCAAGAATAAATCAAGTTTTCAGGCGTTACATAAAAAAAAAGAAAGAAATTAAACAAGAAAATGTAAAAAAGACCTGATCATAAAAATAAAATAAGGGAAAACTATTTGTCAGAAGCGAATGTTCCCCCCCCCCCCAAAAAAAAGAGATTTTTTCAAAATTTTAGTTTGTTAATAGGAATTAATATTATCATTGCGTCTATGGTGTCAGGGTTGGGACTAGTCTCTTGTTCGTAAAAACGTGAGTGTTCATAAATATGAAGTTCATAAAAATGAGCTTGTAAAGTAATAATTCGCAGGTGGTATTTGCAAAGGAAATGATATTCAAATGAGAAAAGGTATTTTTCTATGTTTATATTTTTTATAACTGAAAATTTATGATTCATTCAATGTATAAATATGCCATAATTTCTGTAATATTATTTCATGAATAATTAAATATCAAAATGTGTACATTTTATAAATATCCTGCATTTTATAAAATAGCACCAGTAAAATATAAGTATCTAAAGTGATCAACTTATCATTGTCAGAGACTTAGAATAAGAGACATTTTTATAAAGAAATGAAAGTTTTCAGTATACGGTTTATTTTAAAGCATTAAGTAATGCTTTCAATTCTAGCATTTTCTTAAAACTTTTTGCTCAGTAATTTTAATCTAACCCATCTTCAGCTTTGTTTCATACTGCGTATTAAATTTTATAAAAGGAAGTCAAATCTGCGTGACTTTGAGTTTAAGGAATATGTAATCTTATATTATGTATAGAAATTATAAAAAATAAGGGGTTGGTATGATTACAAAAATAAAAACATACATTATAACTGAGGCATATACTTACTGTGAGTAATACATACATATTCCTTAAACTAGTAATATATTCAAATGAGTAATACATACAAATAATATTTTAGAAAATTTTTAACTAATTTATACATTTTTAAGCCACAGTTTTCTTTTTCTTCTTCTTTCTTATCCCCTGGTCTCAATCAGACCAGGTGCATGACATCCAACGTCTTCAAAGAATCGATGACAGCTCCAGGGTTGTATAAAAGTTCACGCTTTGAAAAGCCAATGCAGTTCAATAGGTGTTCGGGACTGGCTTCGTAGTATTGCACGAAGTGCAGGTGGGAAAGACTTGTTTGCCTTGGGAGAACCGTAGAGTCCGAAGATTGCCGGATCTGAGTCTGGACAAAGCAGTCTGATCACGTCTTTCACCGTCGAAACTCAAAGATCCCCCAGGATCAGAGCCACAGTACAAAGGATGAGACGGCGGAATTTTTCAAGATGAGTTTGCAAGAGCCTTACTCCTAGAGAAGATTTCTTGGAAAGTCAGTGGATCAGCAGAACTAAGAGGCAGCGATGATCCATCCTTAGCAAGGCCATCGGTGATATCGTTACATTTAAGCACTACATGTAATGGAATCCATTGAAAATTAATAATGAAGGACTTAAATAATGCTTTAAGCTTCTTGAAAACACAAATTATCCTCTGGTCCACAATATTCCTCCAGTTTTCAAGGTACTTAATAACGCTACGACTGTCAACTAGAATCCAAATCTCGCCGTTTAACTGTTTGTTCAAGGAAAAGTCCAGAGCCATATTAATGGCTGTAAGTTCTGCACAAAAGACGGAACTGAAATCAGCATTGCGTTGTTTTAGAAAAAAGTTTTAATTTCAGTTTTAAGAGACACTCCGCTTCCAGTGTGGCCATCTTCATCCTTACTACCATCAGTATATATTTGTACAGCTTCAGAGGGGATGTTATTGATAACCTGTGGTGCAGCTTGTTTTAAGAATTCAGGATGTTGAGAAGATTTATTTGTGTGTACCAGTAATTCTGTATGGAAGAGCACTCCTGGCAAAGAGTCAAGAGGGGATGCGATAGGAATTTAGAGAGAGTTAGGGGAAACAGAAGATATTAAAATATACAACTTCTCTGCATCTCCAAGGAGACTATGCTTTTTCAGCCTCTGGTCATTCTTCCAACCACACTGGAAGCTTTTTTAATATACAAAGAGAATATTATTTTCTAAAAGCCATTTTTAATCAGTGAAAAAAAGATACCTAGACCTATGCATTAAAATTGCCTTGTCCTCCTTCATAAATCAAATATTAAAATTTCAGTAACTAAATGTTAGACTATAGTTTTCTAACAGGAGGAAATGTAGATTTTATATTATTCCCTATTTTATTTTTTACTTGTTAATGGGGTTAAGACAAGTCTAAATATTACTTCCTCCCTAATAATCTGCAAAATAACATCTGTCGATAAATTAAATATGATCATATTGATAAAAAATGTGTTTGGATTTTTAATTTCAATTATTATGAAGTGACTTTCAGTATTTCAGGATCACATGAACAAAACAACTGTTCAATGCATATCGGATATGAATTCGCATTGTAACCCAAAATAAAAGTGCTGTTACACGATTTCCAGAGTCAATTTGTTTTGATTTATTGGAAAAATACACCAACTTTTCAAAATAATTTACGTTTGTATATTATTTTTGCTTAACTAGACCCCTGATTTTAAATAAAGTTAGTCACTTTTAAATACACAAAGAATGTTTTTATGTCAATTTCTTTTTATATTAAGAGAAAATATTTACATCTAGAAATGATGGATTTAGGGCTGAAAAATATAGTCATAGAATAATTTTCATTGTGTTATACTAAATATCTAAATATCTTTCCAGCATATTTTATGAGCTTTCAATTTCCTAATATATTCAATAGAGGTTAAATTTTAAAAACTCTCTCTAATTTGAAACTTCTTATATGTAATATTCTTCATATTTTGCATCCATTGAGAATATTGTTCACCGTCTTTTTAACTTCATGGTCAAGAGTGGATATTGGTGAGGGGTGCTTACTTTTTGAACTTATGGTTTTAAATTTTGTGTTATTTTTAAGCGATGCAATACAAGGAATGCAAAGAATAATCCTTGTATATTTCGTGAGCGATACAAGAATTGTAAGGAGTTCAATTTCGCAAAGACACTTTCAATGCATTCTAACAATCATTCTTCATAAAAGAATTTCCATTTAAGCAGCATCAGTATTTCTTTGACCACAATTATCTGAAACATAGTGTTTCAGATAATTTCATATTTACATTATTTTTATGTCTGTCGTTTTACTTATTTCGATATTAAAAACATAAAAGATTTGTTTTATACACCAATTTATGCTTCAAAAATAGTTTTATTCCTTCTCGCACTTTTTTTGTCTTGTTGTATCATTTCAATACACAATGGATATACATAGTTATTTTTATATCATTAATTTAGCTTTGGGAATTCTATGATGTTTAGATTATTCTGAACAAGAATTATATATTTTGATAAAAATATTTGACTTACTATTTATCCGCTCCTGGTGATTGCTGTTGGATATTGTGTGATGGATAACAACAGGTATTTCTATAAATCACATTCTGAAAAATACTGATTTCGCATCCAGTAAAACCATTATTTATTTTGAAGCTATATGTTGATGTTTATATCATATTGCTTTAGAAGCTTTGTATAATTCTGTTTAACTTTCTATATGTTTAATATTATAATTCTAACTGCTTTAAGAATATGTGGCTTATTTAATTAAATAACCATCCTTTTAAGTGTTATTTGGACTATAAATAAATGAAAAATGTCCAAATATTTATTATTTTTTTTAAATATTTTTAATTGATTTTAAATTGTGAAATTGGAGTGAGTTTACTTTCATGCTATTTACTAAGCGTATACTTAATGAGCTACTGGCGAATGATAAATTCTTAAGGATCCATGGATAAAAAATGCTAAAATATTTTAAGCATTTTGATGTGGTGAAATATATATTTCTATACGCTTCTATAAATTTGCATGCCATATAAATAAAGAAAAAAAAGTGTCTAGCTTCCTAATTTACATTTTTTAAATTTGTAACTATGTTTATTGTTCTGTTTTTTTACAGTTATTCTTCGGTTGAGATAGTTCTACGGATTCAATATGACTATGTTTACGTAAAAGAAATATATAAATATCCATTTAACATATAAAGTTCAGTAAAAATTTCCTTAAAAACTAGTTTTCTTTATATATTCAACAATATCATATTACGATGGATTAAAAAAAAATTAAATGTTTAAAAAGTTTCCAAATTTAGTTTTATATAGTTTGTGACTTCATTTAAAACTTCAGAATTTGTAAAAAACTGTGTTTTTAACAAATTCTTAACAGTTAGCAAAACAACAAGAACAGATAATTTAAATCTAATAATTTTTATTATCTGTTCTTGTTAAAGATATCTATCTTTTTTTGCGTCGAATGAATTCAAAATGTTTTTTGCCATCGTATCAAGAAAAGATTATAATTAAGCAAAACATAACCTACATTTTTATCTCACTTGAATTAGGTTTCAAGAGATGTCCTTGAATTATAAGAAGCAAATCGCTTCTGAAATCACAAATACCACGTTATCTTCTTAAGAACAAAGATTGAATTCCACTGTAGATTGCAGTTCAATCCATAATCAAATTGAAATACTGGGTTTCATTAACATATTATATCACTTTATTATATATGCGAAATACGGTTGGTAGAAGTAATTAAAATTACATTTCACTGATTTAACATAAATTACAAATCAAATTTTTGACATTATTCTGTGAGCATTGCAATTAATAATTCTTCTCTTTAAGAATTCTGTTTTCAGATTGTAACATGTTCGAAGTCCGTTTTCAAAACTTTACGTGAGAATAAGCTAAAGATTAGAAATGTCTAATAAAGAATTGATTTTTATCAGTTATAAATGTGATTAAAAAGAAATGTTTTAAACATAAATAAATTATGATATTTGTAATATTTTAAATACTAACTAATAAGCCTCCGCAGTATATGTGAACACGGAATAAATTTATAAGAGAAAAAGTGTTTACTAAATTCAGTTATATGATTTAGAAAACAGCTTTTTCTTGCACCAGTATGCTTCTCTGTGTTGTGAGTAGGGCTCTACCAGTTAGATAGAAGCAGCCGAGTGGATTCTTCGTGATTTTGAAGAAGGAACCAAGCAAAAGACCCCAATAGTTGGCCTGCCACCCTCAGAGGTGGGAGGAGATTGCCACCACACACAGTTTTAATTGGTCGCCATTAGTGAACAGGACGGATTACAGGTTAAGATCGGTTAGGAAAGGGCGTGTTAAGCAGGGAATCGAACTCACTACCTTCCGATGATGAGAACGACGCCCTATTCAACCAGGCCCCCACTGTCTTAGAAAATATTATATATTGAGCTATGTGTTAAAAATCACAAATAAGTAAAATCTTAGCATCATCAAATCCATATGTTTAAATTGATTGACAAATTTACAATAAGCATTGAAAATTCCGCTTAGAAATTAGACAATGATTTATAGTAAAAGGTTTCTGTTGTTAGTTTCTGGCATGTATGATTTTATAAAGCTCTTGTTTTTTTTCTGAATTAGGTGTAAATCCTACCTTAAAATGTTGATGTAATTAAGAAAATATCCTTTTTTAAGAAAATTGTTCAGCATTCATGTCTTTTCTTAGCTATTGATGAAAAAATCTAATATACTATAGTATTGTTTAATATAGTTACGAGATACATTTCTATAACAATATTATATATATTTAAAAAAGAAACAACTACATTTTATTTCCATAATAACAATTCTCGCACACAATCCCTAACTTCTATTGAAAATAATTAGACATGTACATATATAGGTACTTATGCATTATCCCATCGGCTATATATGGAAAAAATATATACATCACTTAGTGATGCAATTTAGCACCGTATAGATTAAAAACATAATTTTTACCTATTTGTTTAAAAGGAAAATAAAAAAAATCATTATACTTTTCCTTGGCATTTTGAAAAAATTGTAAAAATTTTGAATATTTGATATCATATTTTTATGGTGAAAAAGGTCCACGAGATAATTCATAAGTACCCATATATATTTAAACTTACTTTTGATACCTAAGATTTTTGATGTATATATATATATATATATATATATATAATATTTCTGAGATTAAAATTGATATAAATATACAAATACAAAAATTGGATATTTGATGAAATAGCTAAATAGCTTAAAATTATTATTAAACAATTTTGCATTTTTTAACAATCCTTCAAGAAAATCCAATTGTTAAAAATAAGATGGAGAAATGTTTCGTTATGTAACGATCTTTCCTAGTTAAGAAATACGATTGGTTTTATGTATTTTAAAGAAGAATATTTATGACATGCTGTTAAAAAGTCATGTTAAAAACTGTGCAATATAAAAAACTAAACAATATTGATTCTCGATATTAATTAAAAATATTATACATTCTTATTCTAATATAATTAAAAACAAAATGGCTTGTAAGAAACTTAAAAAAAAATGTGTTATTGGAATAATCTTGTTACAGAATTATTCGAATCGAAGTGATTAAGTTAAATTTTAGTATCAAAATTAATTTGTTATTAATGCAGATCAATTACGATACAAAACTGCTGATACCATCAATATTAAATCAAATCATATTTATTTACAAAATATTCTGATGATTACATAAATATATTGTTATATAAGTTATAATTAATTGCTGTTTTATACTGTTACATAAAAAAATGAATGTTCTTAAGAATTTAACGAATTAAGCATATGTGGTTTTATTGAGTAGAACTATCCGAAATTTGTATCTTTATCATCATCTTATGAATAAATAAAAAATTGTAAGATAAACGTATTTCATAACTCAAAAATAACCTTATTTCATAACAGATAAATCAGTATCAATTTCAGTTACATCATTTAACCTTCATAACATTTACATTTACACTAAAAACAAAAATCATTACTTATGAAGGCATCTTTTTTATTCTTATTTTTATATTCATTTATAATTACAAAACAGATGTTTCAAAATCATTTTTAACACTTCATTTAATTTTAATTTTTTTATTCAGTTATTATTATTGTTTTTGGTTAGAGCGGATATATATTTTTATTCAAATGTACTACGTATAGTTGCGTCATTATAAAATTTCTTTCGAAAAATAATGTTAAAAATTAAATCATAAAATTGTTACTTCCAATAATATCATTAACAGTAATAGTTGTTAAAATTCACAAAATTACTATCACAATCATTTACTGTAGTACAATAACGTAAATTGGCTAGATAACACAATTTTTTTGTTGTTGTTTCAAACCTCCAATTGGTACGCAAAGCTAGTCCAGATCCATGATGCCACCACTAATTCTTAAAAAATCTAAAACGAGTAACGGTCTATATCTTCCCGAGAAAGCCCCTAACAATCTAAAATGTGGTCGAGAGAGGCCTGGTTAATATTGCACTTGGTGCAGATCGGGAAGATTTTCACAACGTTAGAAAAAGACAGCGATCAATCTACTTATGTCTGTTTGGTCACTTCTACAACATTGAAGTGACAGAGCACCACGCGGACACCGTCCCTTATACCACTGATGCACTTGTGGGGTGGTCCAAAGGACTCTATCAATCTGTTTTGCCTTTGAAAATAGTTCGAGGTAGGTCAGAGAGTCAAGAATAACCAAAAGCTCAGCAGAATCATGTTTATCCAAGGCATCCGCAATCTCATTGCCGAAAATATGCACATGAGAGGGTACCCATTGAAGGTGTATTTCCCAAGAGGAAGAAAATTGCTTCAGCTTGTCTAGAATTGCCACGCTACTTTCATCTCCCACTTTGAGCTAATTAGACAGGTGTTGAATGGAACTTCGACTGTCCGATAGAATCCAAATGTCTGGAGTACTGGGAGTAGATGAAACCCAACTGAGCCCTGTATCAATGGCGATCAGCTCACTTCTAAATACAGAATTATCAGTATTTCTCTTTCTAAGTTTTACAGAGATATTTTCAGAAGTGATAAATATTCCACTACCGGAGCAGTCCATCAGTATAAATAAGTATATTATTTATTATTTCAAGAGCTAATTATCTTAACAGGGCAAAAGGATCCTATTTCATTCACACTGGAGGAAAGTTCTGTATGAAAAGAAAACGCCAGACAGACCCCCCGAGGGGTCGATGCAGTGTTTTAGAATATGCTGCAGAACATTCCTGTTGATAAAGTTGTTAGAATCGGCATAACTAAAAGGGCTATTCTTTTTTAATCTTTGATTATTGCTCCACACTCGCAGTTACTCAGAAGTTCTATTCTGAGACCCATAGCTGAAAAGATTTGAAAAATATTTCACCAAGCCGGAATTTCTCCGTAGGCCAAGTGGCTGTAAATCGGCTTCAAAAAGAGCAATCTTGTTTGGGCAGCAACTTCAAAATCCAGTGAGGATACGTGCTGCACTGAACTGGACCCTTTGAAACTTCTGTAGATTATCCTCTGAGGTACAGCAATGCACAGGAAACCCATATTCGAGAATAGGCCTTACAAGCGTCATGTAAGTTGTCCTAAGAGTGACAGCATCAGCACCCCAATCACGTCCTGATATATATTTTAAGATGTTTAGGCGCTTTCTGCTCTTCAAAAACAATTATTCTATGTTTCTATGGCAGACAATTTCAGGATCCAATAAAAAACCCAAATACTTTGGATGCTTTTCCACTTGCAAATGCTGGCCATTCATGCAAATTTGAGGTCGGTAATTAAAAAGCTTCCTGTTAGTTGTAAGAAGACTAACAGTAGATTTGGATGGGTTAAAAAGTAGCTTACGAATTTCTGCAAGTTTTCAGGCATCAGAAAGATCAAGATTAACGTTAGACTCCGATCTTTGAATATCAGAGCAAGAATTCCACAGTACTATATCAACGGCAAAAACGCCGACCTCTCATCTCTTTGAAATGATTTTCTCAAAGCCAGCCATGAACAACGAAAACAAATTTGAGCTCAGAACAGACCCTTGAGGTAATCCCTGGTACAGTTTAAAGCTCTCAGACAGGGTGTTATTGAATTTCACCTTGATTATCCTGTCTCTTAAGAAATCCTAAATCCAGGTCAAAGCCCTTCCATGGATGTCAAAACATTCAAAGAGTTTAACAACAAGCTTTTGTCTACACACCCTATCAAAAGCTTTGGAAAGATCCAAGAAAGTTTCTACAGTATGATTAGTAAGCTTCATGTTATGAGCATCTCTAATCGTTTGACAAAAATAAAGCACCTGGTCAGTAGTGCTGCGTCCTTTCCCTAAAACCAAATTGTTCCTTCGGCAGAAGATCGTGAGAATTCAAGGAAAAATTGAGACGACTTAAAAGCATTTTTTCCATTACTTTACAAGCAATGCAAGTCAAGGCAATTGGCCTGTAGCTCTCAGGTTAGCTGCCCTTTTGTTCATTTTTCTAATTATGACAATAACTGCCCTTTTCCAATCATGTGAGAGACGACCCTGATTCCAAGACGCGTTAATAATATCTAAGAGTCTTTGAAATTTCCCTCAATTCCAAGATGAGCTATCATCTGCCCGTGAACTCCATCAAGTGCAGGAGATCTATCCAAATTAGAGTCTTTAAGCGCCATTTTAAGCTCATGCAAGCCAAATTCCTTCTTGAAGATTGTCAAGCCCCCCCCTGAAAAGTGCCGCAACCATGAACGATATTAGAGGCCTTTTTCTTTACTGGCTTATCTTCAGCAGAGAATTCCAATCTGCTCATTTTTTGATAATGTGAGCCAAGTAAATCCGCGGTCTCCTTGTCATTTTGGGCTAAACATCTATCATTATCCAGCAAGGTATTGCACTTTTCAACCTGAGGTTGATAGATAATATAAGTAATCTAACAATATACTTTTTAATTAATATATATATTTAGGTAATTAAATTAAAATTTTATAAATAATATATCTCTCATGTCAGTAATTAACATCTACTGGAAAATATCTAGGAAAATATGAAGCTTCTTGCTTTAGATTGCGCATTTTTAAAAAAAAAATATGCTTAAAATAGAAATTTTTGTTATCTAAATGATCATTCATTCCTCAGTATCAATAGATAATGCAAAGTTTTAATCTATATGATAAGAATTTATTTCACAAAAAAGATGGATGAAATATTTATTAGAGTTTTTGAAATAATATTACGTAAAATTCTCGTTTGCAAATATCTCATCTAATTGGGAATATTATATAAAACCTCTGTTAAGATTATTATCATATAAGATAATGAGCAGCACTTATCGGATTTCTATTTAACTCAGAATTTTTATGAAAAAACTGGATTCTTATTTGCTTTAAAAGAATATTTATTAATTTTGGTGTTTGCATCATGATTTTACCACTAAATTATCAAAAAATTTAATCATTCATAAAGTTAATTTTCATGTATTTAAACTTTAACTCTGAAAATAAAACTACTTATTTAATTCAGTTTCTATTCATAAACTTTCCAAATGATAACTTAGAACTTCATTATTCTACTGAATTTATTTAATATTTATGAACTAATTTTAAGGAAAAAGTCACTTTTTAATTAAAATTAGTTCACAAACTATATTTAATTAAAGAGTGAGTGTTAATTACAATTAAATTTAGTGATGATGCTAATTACAATTTATGCGGTAATATGTGTCTCTGTGTATATTCTTTTATTACTACTTTTCTGGAAAGTAAGTCACGCAATAAAACAATAAAGAACTTAACTGGGAAGAGTTTAAGTGTTATAATATTTTAGTTTCTTTCAATTTAAGAAAAATTCATAATTAAATTTTTTTTAGCTTTTTTAATGATATAATATTTTAAGCATTTTATACTTTTAGGTTATTAAAATGTTTTTAATTATATATAAAACTATGAACAGGGAAACATATGAACATAACAAAATATGTACAGGGTTAGCGAAATTAAACTTCTGCTACTCAAGGGAGCGTGGAGGCCATTCTACTAGTCTAAACAGAAAAAATTGTCCAATAGACACTTCGAATGATGCGCTCATAATTTCTGATATTAAAAATAATTTAAAATATTAAAATATTGCCATTAGATGGCGCTGCGGACTAGATCGTACAGTAACATATGCAAATGTCATGCACAATAAAAGGAAGATGCTGTTTGTGATACAATCAGATGAGCATTGCAGAATGCAGACGTTGGTGGAGAGAGCCATTCTTGTCAAACTTTACAACTGCAACCGTGAGAATGCAGCGGCAACTGTTAGAGAGTTTCGTTGTCTGAAGAAACAACGGTGTGGACCATGTCGCATTGTGCTCTCAGAGACATGATGGTGAAATTTGAGCGTACAGAACAACTAGGGTTTCTGGCGGAAAGAGGAAGAGAAAGGGTTAGCAGCGCCGGCGTAGAGGATGTTGTTGCAACAGCTTTCGTGGGAGGCAACAGTGAATCACTTCACGGAAGTGTCAGTGTACCGACCATCTCAAGTACCTTTGATATGTGACAGCTATTCAACTGTACGACAGTGCACATATTACTCAACTGTACGTCATATCATGCGTACAATTCTAAACTTTCCCCCGTATAAGATTCAAATGGTTCATCAATTAGAACGGCACGACCCGGAGATTCGCACTGCAGTTCTTCGCGAAAACGGTAGTAGATGATTCCTGGTCATGGAACATTCTGTGGGTGGCCCACTTAAATCTTAATGGGCATGTGAGAATACCCATAATTGTTGCCTCTGGACGACAGCAAACCCTCATGTGGTGCACGCCAAATCTTTAGGATGATACAAAAGTGACCGTATGGCGCTGGTTCACTGCTTCATTCATTACCAGATAATTCTTATATTAAACACGTTTTAAAGCACTGACTTGCGTGTTTAGTGATGACAGTTAGAGTCCTTTTTATTTAATAAATTGTAAATACAATATTGTAATTGTGTATCGTCTTTATTGCTTTCTTTTTCTGTAAAACCGCTGATCTTTCATTGTATCGGATCTCAGCTGCACCTTTTTTCATACTATATTTTAAACTATTTTTTTATTTCAGAAATCGCAAATCTTGTCTAAAGTGTTTATTGTTCAAATATTTTTCTGTTTCAACTAATAGAACGTCCTCCAGCGTCCCTTTAGTAGCGGAAGTTTAATTTCGATAACCCTCTGTATATAGTTTTATATATAATATTTTTATATATAAAACTATATACAGAGATTTTTATATATAAAACTACACACATTAAGCTATACACACTTAATATATATAAATTATATTTCTGTAGAGAGCAAACAGGTGCAACCACTAATGAAAAAATGCATTAATTATAAATTTCATGTTCATGCTTCTCATGGCTTATATTTTTCAAGGCAAATGCATTTTTATTTCTTAAATATGCATATCATCTAATTTACCACTTTATTTTTCAATTTTTTAAACACGTATAAAATAAATTAAAATTATTTTTTTATATCTTAATAATATATGTATCGTAGATAAGAAAAGGACAGTTTATTTATCTTTATTAGAACTATTATATATATATATAAATACACACACTCACACACACACACACACATGCATACATATATATATATATATATATATATATATATATATATATATATACATACATATACATACATATATATATACACACACATGCATACATACATACACACACATGCACACACACACACACACACACACACACACACACACACACACACACACACAAACACACACACAAACACACACACACACAAACACACACACACACACACACACACACACACACACACACACACACACACACATATATATATACAAAATACAAAATAAAAACCCTCATATTTGATATATCATATATGAGGGTGTTTTGATCATATTTGATATATATATATATATATATATATATATATATATATATATATTTAAGCTTATATGACGTATGCCAATCAGTTTACAAATTTATCTAATTTATGACTTCTCGTGAATTTCAATAGATATAGTTATCATAGTTAAAATATTTTTAGAGTTTCAATTTTTTGACCGCAAACATAAGTACTTTTATAATTGCTATCTTATCTAATTAATTTTTTCCCAAATTATCTGCTGATTACTTTTATTTATTAGAAATATCCTGTTAATTATCAATAACGCTTTTGAAGATATTCTTTTGCACAATAGTAAAATGTGTTGGTGATTTTTGTCAATGTATTAATTATTATTATATCATATCTTTCAATAGCTGTCACATAATTTCAAAAGTTAATATTTTAGTTATAATTCAAAGATAAAAATACTACAGAATAAAATAAAAAAAAAAAAACAAATTTTTATCACTGGAAAGTAGTTACAGATCTATAAGAGGGTAGATAACTTATGTATAAAAATTAATCAATCTATTAAAGATTAAGAAATTAGTATTAGTTTTTTTCCCTATATTTGTAGTTTACTGTTTTATACACCCTATTATAAGTTTAAAATTGAATTAAAGTTTTTTGACGTTGATGGGAAAATATTGTATTCAGCATTACGAAAGTATTTGATAACTTCTTTAATTACTTCCATAAGATATTTAAAATTTAAAAATTAAAAAATAGTGATTCTAAATTTCAATTGAGTTATAAAATGAAGTTTAAAGCTTATGAGGGTTACTTATTTACTATGAGGTTTACTTATGAGGGTTTTTATTTTGTATTTTCAAACCAGTTGTATTCAATATTTGAGATAATCGTCCCTTAAACAATATTTACTTACTTATATTGACTAAACGCGTATGTTCATCTATTATACTACTTTTTTTTCGAACATATAAGCGGTTTACACTAGAATCTGCTAATATTAATTTCTTGTTAATATACCCAAGATAATTGTACATCTTTATAACGTTTAAGAGTTCCAGTGGATCAGTAGCTTCACACCGCTTCCCATTAAGATCAGTAAAGTGAAATATCAGTTGCCGCTGGCAGTGATTGGGAGGGTGACCACATTCCCCCTCTGCGGGTTTCTGGAGCTCCGTGGGTTGGGGACATGTCTTCGTTCAGCTGTGACATACAAAGCTCATCCACACTAGTGTGGTACAGATAAGGACAGGAAGGTGCCAACTCAGCTATGGCCACGTCATTTAACCATGGTTGAAAAATTACGAGGCGCTGGTGATGGGGGAGTATTCCAAATCCGTTAATCCTAAGGTACAATTCGGGACAGGCCTGCACCACTATGTATGTATAATTTTTAATTCACACGGTGATTCTAACTTATGACATTAGTGTTTTTTTGCAAATTTAACAGTTACGCAATTGCTATTTGTAAATTAATCTTTAGATTTTTTTACACTTTTTTGACACTATCTGTTCTGTAAACATTCATTATTATTTTACCAAGACCAAAAGTGATCTTTTAAGGGAGTATCGATTGATCTTGGTGTACCTTTTTTTTTAAAAAATTCGTGTTAGAATCTTCTTGATTTTATTCAATTTTATAAAATGAAAGTAATTATATGGTGACAATATGTTAAGTGGCCCTTCAGTAATATTTAAGTATTTTATCTGTCGATTAAATACATGCCTGTTTAATATTTTTATTTTTTGATAACAATTTTAATCTTTACAAAGAAGAATATTTTTTGTTTCTGTTAAAATGTCAGTTATTTTTGTATTAAGATTCTTTTCAGAATTTCTAGGAAAACCGCGAATCATATCAAATTTTTTAATTATACTTTTAACAAGAAAAAAAAATAATATTTTCAAAAGCTTCATGATGTTGAGAATTCGTTAAGGAATTTAATTACTGCTATTATTTTACAAAAAATATTGTATTCGATGATACGACTGACCAGGATAAGCTTATTTAAGGATATTTTTTTCTGTTTTATTTAAGGGAAGTAAGACCTGATTAACCTTCAAAAAATCAATTTTTCAATTTTAGTTATTTTAAATAAAGTATACTTTTCTGAATCTAAAAATGTATAACACTCATTTATTTGATGTTTTTTAATGGTTTAAATAATCGAAAAAAAAACGTACACAAACAGTGCCACGCCCCCTTGCCAGAAAAGTTTCGGTTTCAAATATGACCATTGCAGTACCAATTCAACAGAAAAGTAGTGAATAAATGATCATTTGTATAACCTCCGTTATTTTTTTTTCTGAATCTGGCATTAACATTTAAAGATAACAAAAATTCCAAGCTGTGTGAATGATTTGTTCACATTGCTTGCTGCGTTGTTTGTGTTTACTTTATGATTTGCCTTGTGATTATTAGTTCGATTTATGCTGCTTCATTTTTAATCTGCTGATTAATTATTATAATTAATTCTATAACTCTGTTTGAGTTTAAATTCTTATCAATTGTTTGTTTATCATGCCTCGAAGGAGAAGTTTCAACAGTAGGAAGAGACATCAGAATCAACATACTACGAAGTATGATCAAAGCAGTGTACCTAAAGCTGAGAGTGCTTCTAAATAAAAGCTGGAAAATTCTTTTGTAATTGATGGAGACTTTGAAAATAATTCAACTCAAGATGTAAATATTATTATTAGTAATAAAGTTCTAAGCAGTTTGATTAACGACATGTTCGTGTGTAAACAATGCAATTCAACGGAGTCTTTCATTGTAAATGAAGAGTTACATAGCCGCAGAGGTGTTGCTTCTTGTAAACATTCACTGCAAAGTCTGTCAAAACTCTTTTACAACATGCACATCCCTCATATTTAGTTTAGAATATGACATGCATTAGACTGACATATGCAATGCCTTGCATACGGAAAGGCAGAAATGCTGCAGAAACTCTTTGTGCCATCTTGAAATTACCTTCTCCTCCCCCAAAATTTGAGAGGCTCAATGACAGCTTAAAAATGTATTAACAGTTGCCTTTAAAAAGTCTATGGACATTGCTGTAAGTAATGCTGTTGTAGCTAATGATAATGTCAGAGATATTGCTGTATCTGTGGATGGCTCGTGGCGAAAGAGACCACATTTCGCTCAAAGGGACAGTGACACCTATTTCTATGGATACCGGAAACGTGATAGAATTTGAATGTTTGTCGAAGTATTGCTTCAAAATGCAAGAAAAGTGAAAAGAGCTGCGAAGATTGCCAGAAGAACTACGAAGGTTCAAGCGGTGGCATGGAGACAGAGGGTGTCTTTCGCATTTTCAATCGTTCCATATCTTCGAGAAATGTGCGCTATACCAAATATTTAGGAGATGGCGACTCAAAGGGATTCTTGAAAATCAAACAAGCAAAAGTGTATGGTGACACAGATGTTGAAAAGTTAGGAGTGTGTGGGCCATGTCCAGAAGAGAATGGGCTCACGATTGAAAGCCTTGAAGAATGAATTCAAAGGATGAAACTCTCAGACGGCAAGGCAATTTCTGGGCGAGGTCGGCTAACTGATGCTGAGATTTTACTTCTTTTGCAGAAGTACTATGGTCTCGCTATCCGTCGCAATGCTAAAACCTCTGTAGATGAAATGGCAAAAGCTGTTTGGGATATATATTTTCATAAACTCTCAACAGACAGAAATCCTCAGCACGCTCTATGTCCTACTGGGGAAGAGAGTTGGTGTAAATATAACAAGAGTGTTGCTCAAGGAGGAAATTATGTCCATGAGCATTCATTGCCGGGAAGCAGTGCTCTTGGCTATCAAAAAATCTTCCGTGACCTGTCGTCAAAAGAGCTGTTGAAGAAATGCTCCATGGAGGCACACAAAATTGCAATGAGTCCTTCAACAACTGTGTGTGGGAAAGGATTCCCAAGAACACTTTTGTGGGAAAAGAAACCTTAGAACTCGGAGTAATGGATGCAGTCATCTGTTTTAATGAAGGGGTTCTCAGCCGAACCTTGGTGCTGAAGGAGCTGGGTATTATTCCTGGTAAAAATATGTGTGACGCACTGCAAGAAATCGATCGCATACGTGTTCGAAAAGCTGAACATCTCATCAAAAATGAATAAAGATGCAAGATCACTGAAAAGGCAAGAAAAAGAAAGAGGGAGGCATTGGAGGCTAATATGGATTCAGATTATGGTCCCAGGAAGTTTTAATTTTGTTTAAAATAAGAATTTAGTACATTTTTTTTTGTTTTTTGAGATTTTCTCAAATTGCATGTTTTTATTACATAGGTACGCTCGTAAAAAAAACTAATGCATCAAATCTTCTAAAATTTTTGTGCTTATGTGTGAACTTTATGTGCATGTAGTAAACTGTTTAAAATTTGCTTTTTGCCAAAAAAATAATTTTTATGGAAAAAGTTTTTGTGAAAATTTTTTGAATTTTGAAAATTTTCGAAACGTTTAACATATTTTGCTCTTGTATAAGTTATTATGCATATATTGCAAAATAAATTACTTTGTTTAATTCTTTAAACATTTTTAATAAATGTATGCAAATTTTGTGTGAAATTTGCATCAAGAATTTATTTTAAGCGTACCTTAAGGTAACCTACTTTTAAAAAACTGTAATGAATGCAATATTTTCAAAAAGTCATAAAAATTAAATATATGCATGTTTCTATTTAAATTTGATTTTGCTAGAAAGCTTATAACTAGTACTTTCCATAAATGCTATACTTTAACTCATAAATTATATATACTAGCCTTAATACACACTTCCGTTAGGTACAAAATATCCAAATTTGTCAATGTCGACAACGTCTTACTTCCCTTAAATCTCTTGCGAAACTCTGAAAAATGAGCAAGATAATTTTGTTTAAAATGCTATGTGTTGAAAATGTTTAATATTTTGTGAATTCATACAAAAGAATTTATTGAATGATATGTTTTTGCTCTTTCTATCTGCGATAAACCGGACCTTAAGCAAATGTTGAACAATACAGGAAAATTTTGCTTTACTTAAAGGGAAAGAAGTTTTTATTAAAATTTATTTTCCAAAAGAAAAAAAAAATATTTCATGAAATAATCAACGTGTGTAGTATTTTACAAACACATTTTTATGATCGATTTTGATGATTAAAAATTTAATTAATTTCAATGAATTTAACAGAATTCGATGACATTTTTTTATCGAATTAAAAATATTATAACTATACAAAAAGTGTTCGTGAAAAGAATATTTAGGCTAATATAAAACTCTTGGTGTAAGAAAGGTATTTAAATATTAGCCTTACCAATAAAAATTCATTGATTTATGTTTTTTTAAAATTCATTGATATATTTTTAGTTAAAATTTATAGATCTATATTTTTTTGGTTAAAATCTATTGATCTATACTTTTTAGTTAAAATTTATTGATCTACATTTTTATAAATGATTTTTTAAAAAATTTTGTAACTTCTTGAAAAAAATGTAAAAGAAATTGATTTTATATTATTTGCATTTCCCTTAAAATTTTTTCAATCAAGAATTTGAGTTTAAATTTAATAATTTGAGAATAAAGCAATTTATAAAGTAAACTACCTTCAATATAAATATGCGTAAATGTTAAGTTATTTGTCAAAAATCTATGTTAAGATAGAAATAATTCATTTACGTAAATATTGTTTTTAACTTTTCGAATATACTAATAAAATATAATATAGACTAGTTACCAGAAATAGAAAACTCTCTCTTGAAATTAAAAATTCATCTTCCAATAGAAAATGAAATTATACAGTTTAAATAATTCACATAGAATCATCTGTAAGTATTCAACATTTTTAGAAATCATTTAAAGAATTAAAATCTAAAGTTTGTTTACTGTATTATAAATTTATTTTACTGTATTTATAATAAATGTTTCAGTTATAAAATATAATTGTCATTAAAAAAATGATCATATGTTATTTGCTTGGTAAGCAAAGCAAAATATAATATGAGGAAAAAGTAATTATTAAATAATTTTTGCAGGCACTAATTATAAGCAAAAAAAAAAAGACTTTACAGTGTAAATAATTAGTATAATTAAATCTAAATAAGTAATTCTTTACTTAGTCAAAATTATGCTTTAGGTTGTAACTGGTATTGATGCAAGTAAATTTGTGCAGTAAAAATCAATTTTAAGAAAAATAATATTATATATATTGAATCTATTTTAAGAAAAACAACTGTGCGTAATGAATTACTTTAATTAATTTCTGAAGCTATTAAAAGCAGTGGAAAAATTGTAATAAAAAACATTACGTTAAAGATGCTTACAATGATAATGAAAATCTGCAATTCTTATGAAAATAAATTTTTTTTTAGGAGAAAGTTAATAGATTCACATTAATAGTTTTAGAATTTCCTTCAAGATTTGTAATTTTTTTTTAAAATTAAGTTTCTTTTCCACTATATAAATAATGTACATTTAATTATCTTAGAAAAATGTTGAATTTTACTCACGAATCTTTATTTTTTTATTATAGTTAAGTTAATAAGGAAATCTTTATTAATGAATGCGTTGAATTCATTATCAATCGATGTTAAATAACACTGTAATGGCATTGAGATGAAAAGGAAATTTCCGACGCAACTAATCCATTATCTATGCTTCATAAGTGCTGATGATGTATAGTTGTGATGACCCTGATTAGCATATGTTTAGTTTTCCTTTTATAAATAAAAACCTCTGCTTTGATCGTCAGCCGTTGATATACAGCGCACTTGCGAAGGTGAAGTTCAATGAGAAAAATATATTGATATGAAATGCAAAAAATATTTTTATTCATCTTAATTTCTTGATTGAAGATTATAATTCGGAAAATATACTTTTGTTTGATTATTATTTCCAAGGACTATCTATTTTTGTCTGAAATTAGATAAAAAAATATAATTTTTATCATATATTTCTTCTATAGCTGAGCTTCCCAACGTGTGGTCCGCGGACCCCTTAGGGGTCCGCCGACTCTTTCTAGGAGTTCCGTGGCCATGGCTCCTAAGTGTTGACCCGCTAGTTGATGCGTACCGGTGGATGTGGCCGCCCTGATCGTTTTTTTTTAAACTCTGGAGGCTTACGACGCTCGATGTGTAGAAACCTTTTAAGCATAATTTTCGGAAATGGCGTGAGCTCAGCCGGCCAATCTGAATGGTCATTGCCTTGTATGCATTCATCACTTTGTGTGAGGCGTACGTTCGCCCATATTTTCTCGTTTTTCTCGAGACATTATTCAGTGTTAAACTTCCTTCGTGAGTGCACCATTTGCTTTTTGCACAGTGCATTACTTCTATCGTAGATCGGTGGCTGATTTCTGGATCATTGAAGAAGCTAGCAGTTTCTCCATCGTCTTCACAGCAAGGAAAGCTCCCGGTTAAAATTAATGATGAAAGATGACGGCCAAATGAAGAACAGTCACTCAGTCGGATTTATTATGCAAAAGGTTTGCAAGTTCTCGATTATCTGCGGAAGAGGAATAACTAAAAAGCGTTAGTACAACGAAAGTTATTTAAAAATGGGCTTTATCAAGACAGAGGAGAGTAAATCTCAGCGTGAAATTTTCACGCGACTCCTTTCGAACAGTTCGATGGATCCAGTTAAATTGCGTCGCCATTTTGAGGGTAATCACCCGGACCTCCAAACTAAAGTGATCGATTTTTTTCAAGAGGAAGAGCACTGAATTAGCTGCTTCTCAACATTGCATGAAAACTCATGCAGAAACAATTAATGAAAATTCACTAAAAGCTTCTTTCTTTGTAAGTTATCGGGTGTCAAAGCTCATACCATTACAGAAACCCTCATAAAAGCATGTGTTAGTGACGTTTCTTGTATGTTAGAAAAAAAAACTTTTATCTTCAGTGCCACTATCTAACTATACTATCTAGAAACGGATAGTTGATATGTCAAATGATGTGAAAAAATTTCTAGTTTTTCGGAACTAACCCAATTCATTTTCTCTCCAAATGGATGAATCTACTGACGTGGAAGAATCAGCGATTTTATTGGTTTTTGTTCGCTATGCATATTCGGGATGTTTCGAAGAGGACCTTTTATTGTGCAAACCACTTCTTGATCACACAACAAGAGCTGAAATATTTTGTTTGGTGGATGATTTTTTAAGAATGAAATTCCATGGTGTAACTGCATTGATTTGTGTACAGATGGTGCAAAGGCTATGACAGGTCCAATGGTCAGAGAGGTAACAAAAATAAAAGAAAGCTCGAAGGATTGCCGTAGTAGTCATTGTATTCCCCACAGACATGCTTTAACTACGAAAAAAATACCTGTATCCTTCAAGAAAGTTTTAGATGAATCTGTAGGAATTATTAATTACATAAAATTATGGCCTTTGAAGTCAAGACTTTTCAAAATACTGTGTGGATATGAAAATCCTTCATCATTCTTTGCTTCTGCACACAGAAGTAAGGGGGCTCTCACGTGAGAATGCTCTATCTCGATTATATGAATTACGCTTAGAAGTTCTTGCTTTACTTTTATACTGCCATAATACCAAATTAGTAGAGATTATTAATGACGAAAACTGGTAATATATATTTGCTCTTATTTGGCTGATATTTTCCTCAAATTGAGCGAAATGAATACTTCACTGCAAGGGAAAACTATAAGAACAATCACTGCAAACGACAAAGTTCGAGCGTTCAAATCAATTTTTGGTCAAAGAGTGTGGAAGAGGTCGAGTGTTTCCCTCTTTTCAACGATTTTTTGAAAGACAAGATATTGCAGCTTGGGAACAATTTTTTTCATGAAATCCTTGAACATCTACAAAGCTTGACGTCATCATTGGGAAATTATTTTCCCACAGCTCAAGAAGAAAAGCTGCAGGAATAGCAATGGGTGGTTAACCCATTCGCTGTACCCAAAAATCCGAACATACTTAATGAATATGAGTTCTTGATAGAAATTGCTACAGACTCAACCTTGAAATCTACTTTTGATAGTGATGGTTATTACACTTTTGGATACGATTGGAAATACGACGAAAAACTCTACCCACTTGTTGAAAAAGCAAAACGTATTCTACTACCACTTTGACGCAACATACACGTGCGAATCCAGATTCTCGATCTATACCGGCAACAAAACTATGTACCGAAACTGTCTAGATGCTGAACCTGACATCCATCTGCAGTTGTCAAGTACTGAAGCAGACTTTTTCAAAATTGTGTCATCAGAAGAAACCTCAACATTCACATTAAAATTTCATTATTATTCCTACAGATTCATCTCTAGTAAAGAACGCATTGCGTTTCGTCGACGAGCAGTGAATGTTCCTGGACTATAACTTTAGTAGGCACTTGTTTGTATTTTCTATAAATTAATAATTAATTGAGTTCTGTTTCTATTGATATTTTTGGTCTGAAATTAAAATGATGTCCAACTATTGTCCTTTCTGTGCAATATATCTCCCTCCATTCATTTAGAAATAAGACTTGTTTTCTGTGTTGAAAGATGTGAATAAATCCAGCAGCAAGTATCTGAATATAGTTTAGAAACTCAGACTAATGGAAATATAGTTAGCTTAAAGTTGTTTTTGCTCCTCTATTCATCATTAAACCAAAGACTCTTGATTCAACGTGGGGTTATTGAAAAAAAATGGCACTTGCATTATGAAGTTTTTAATTCTGATGAGCTTCGAAATGAATTTTACTAGTTACTATGCGCTTGACTCATATGGGTCCGCTGTGAATTTTTGCCTAAAAAAAGGGTCCGCCACCTAAAAAGGCTGGGAAGCCGTGTTCTATAGTATTATATCATCATTATTGCTAAACTTTGATCAAGTCATGAAGTTCACATTTGAGCATATATATATATACATATATATATATATATATCTGTGTGTGTGTGTGTGTGTGGATTAGTGTAATGCACTAATAATACAACGAATTTGCATTTTAAGTATAGTATATTAAACGTTATTTACAGTTATTTACAATAATAATTACAAAAAGGGATTATGAATAAAAAATATTTATATTTCGGAACCGTTAAGGTTCAAGAACGTCTTAACCCGACCATCTGTTGTTATCATCTCTGGTTCCTTTTCTAACCATTGACACCAAGATTGCTGTTGAAACAGCAAGCACTTGATGATGTCATGATGTTGAGGTGCGTCATCAGGTACTCCATATCTCACACTCGGCCATTCTAAACGCTCAGATCCTTCTGGCGACGAGAGTAACGGCAACTGCAAATTACAAAGAAGGAGAGAAGAGTGCAAAAAGCAAGAGAAATAACTAAAATAATTTTTGTTTTTATCTTTCGCCTTATTCAACAGCAAATGAAGGAATCACGTCGCTCAATGCGGAGATTCGTTTCAACTTCTTGAATGTTCCTCGTAAGCTGTTTGAAGAATCGTCTTATTTGTCTTTTTAATTCTCATTTCCTTCCATTGTGCTTACTTTAATCATATGCAAATGTATCACAAACATCTTGATGTAATACACAAGAAATATATATATATATATATATATATATATATATATATATATATATATATATATATATATATATATATATATATATATATACCAGGTGAGCCAAAAGTTCGTTACAATTTTAAAAATTCATAAAAAAGAAGAAAGTAAGATAAAGAAGTGCGGTTTGCAAGAAAGGGCTCACAAGGTAGTCGGATTTTTTTTGCAGCAAAAAAAGTTTTAGTTAAAAAAGTCACCTATAAATTAGTTTACTGTTTTAAAACTATTTACCCTGAAGAGCTTTCTCTAATTAAAACTAATTTATTTGACACTAAAACAGAATTTTTGGATTTATTTATCCTCCTGATGAAGACGTGTGGCCCCTATGCTTTCTTCTTCTTTTCATTTGTTTCATATATTTCAGTGCTTTTCCAATTTCATATTTTTCATTATATATATATATATATATATATATATATATATATATATATATATATATATATATATATAATATTTTTTTATTTTATCTACTAAGTGAGATTAAGATTTTTGTATATTTAGCGTACAATTATAGACATACAGATACAAAATGAATCGGATTGTCAAATGAATAGCAAAATTAAGGCGTAGGAATAATATTTGGACGATTACTTGTCAAATATTATTTCCAATTGATAATTTTATTCAGTCGAGAAATGGGTTTGAGTTTATACAAAAATAATGCATCTATTTGTTAACAAGAATTATTTACTACATTAAATGATTTATTAAATGTTTTACTAATCCAATGATATAAATTACCGGATTAATAATAGATGAAGGAATTTCATTATCACTTATTTTTTATCTTATCTACCAATCAAGTGACAAACAGCTAAATAAAACAATATTTTATCAAATATTTCCTTGGTAAGTCTCCAATAACATTAAACATTTTTTAAATCATTCTCTATAATGCTTGTTATTGTTATTATTTCCACATTTAAACCAAGCTCGTTTTTGCAAAATATTCTCAAGATGTATTTTTAAATTATGTAACTTTTTTAGAAATGCATGTGTGTAACATAATGTTTATAATAAATAATATTTTTACTTACTTATCAACAAATTTTGTAGTTGATTATCTTCTTAAAGTAATTTTTAACATTTTCAGTTGTAAAGTATGTAGCCACAACTAAATTATGCATTTTTATATCTAATAACGAACACACTAGTTTTTACTCATTTTAAGTAGTCTCATTACTTATTTATAACTTCTATTGATAAGTTAGGATAACTTATCCAGATTTTTATTTGCTATTTAATTGTGATAAATAGAATTGAGATAAAAAGTAGATAGGAAAGCATTATTCTTCATTCCGATTGATGATCATTAAAAACAATTAATTTTGGGAAAAGTTTATATAAAGCATATAATGTTCTTAAAGTTTAAATGAATATAGCCCTTTTTAATACGGATATATAGTTAGATATTTTAAATTCATTTTGTTACGTTCACATCTAAAAATCTGTAGTTCAAATTAAATCATGACTCCATCGTCACTCTTTTTTTAATTTTTTACCTCTCAACAATTTACTTGATGAATGTGCTAAGTTTTAATTTATACAATGATTAATTTAAATCAAGATTTAATAGTTCAAATTAAATGTGATTCCATTATCTCCCCTTTTCAATCCCTTGTCTCACAAAGATATACTCGATGATTGTACTAAATTTTAATTTAAATTATGAATAATTTAAATCATGATTAAATAGTTCAATTTAAATCATGATTCCATCGTCTCATTATCTCAATCTTTTTCGATACAGTGATTTATTCGATGATTGTACTATGTTTTATTTTAAATTATAATTAATTTAATTCTCCTGATTTCAGTGTCTCCCTTTCTCAGTCGTTGTCTCATAATGACTTACTCCATGATTGTGGTTTTAATTTAAATTATATCTAAATTGATTAGATTAAATAATTATACTGTCGTCTCCCTTTCTCAATATTTTACTTGACAAGGATTCAATCAATAATTGTACTAAAATTTAATTTAAATCCAGATTATATCGTTTCACTTTTTCAATCTCTTGTCTCTCAAGGATTTAATAGATGATTATATGAAGTTTAAGTTTAAATTATGATTTGTTTAAATCATATGAGTAAGAAGATTAATTCAAACAACGATACTTTCTCCTTCCTTTTTCAATCTTTTTCTTCATAATGGTTTACTAGATAATTGTACTAGGTGTGAATTAAATTTTGGTTTGTTTCTTAGCTATCATAATGTGATACACTAAATCAACCCTGCTATATTAAGTGTCTCTAATTCTAATTCTGTTTTATTGTTTTCGTTAGACATAATTCAAATAATTAGTGGGAAACATATGAGTTAAATATCACACGTGGAGATTAATTTAAGATAGTCCGCTATTTTCTTAAGCAAAAGTGCATCTTTATTTTTTATTTAGAAAAACAGTTAACTTGTAAACTGTGCAAATGCACGGTTAATATTTGTATTTGAAACTTTGAAACTTTCTGAAGTTTTAGAAAATACATAAATTATTTAATATTTAAGTGAATAATGAAACTGAACAACAATTTAAATATTAATTGTTAATTATTAAGGTAAAATCAGTTTTCTTTATCAGAAAAAATTAATATTCGAAATAATTAATTTCCTTTAATTCATGTAGCATTAGTGTGCTTTATTTAGTTCCTTTTACATATTTGTAGTAAACAGGGCATGTAAACATGTAGAATTTCGATTGTTTACTTCTGAAATTTTATAATATATAATTATTTATAATATCTAACCATGATTAACAGCAAGCATATTTTAACAACAAAAGATTGTTTGTTTGTTTGTCGCTCAATGGTCATTTTTTGCACACGAGGGCTAATTAGACCGGGACCTATGGTTTAAAGTGGATTCCGAATCATTACAAACCTCCATCCCCAAGGTGGTATTCGAACCAATGAGCTGTTGAACTGAAGGCAAGAGTCAACAACAAAAGAGGAAATTGAATCTTTATTTTCTAGTCATATAGGTAATGATTTGTAAGTATATTTTGAGTTTAATTATAAATATATAAAATATTTTTAACTAAGATATGTTTTCTATTTACAACAAACGAAGCTGAATGCTTGCTCGTATGTAATTAAAGTGTAAAAGTGATGTCTAATATACTAAATTAGAATATAAACATTTTTCCACTTTTGAATGAATATATATATGAAGAATTTGGCATTTATTATTGAATGTGATACATATAAATATCAAAATTTACTAATTATATGATATTATTGTAGTTAAATTTCTTATTACAGTACTTTAATATGAATATCAATCCTAATAAGACACCTCATTAACTTTTCAGTGCAAATATGAAATTATTATTGGGTTACTTCAACTACTTCTAACTTGGTTAACAGATTTATTAAGCATACTTGGAATTCAATACCTTGATAACAAACATATAAGAAACTTAGCAATTACATAGTTTTAATCTTCCCACTCAAAACATTCTCAAATTTTTAATTTCTTTTCAAAAGAAAAATTTAAAACTTGAATGATTGAAATCAACAACTTGTAAGCAGAATAAAAATATTGAATTTATGAGTTTAATTGTGGTGTAGAAAGGAAAAATAATTTAGATTTAGAATCCTATTCTGAAACTGATATTCGTAATAATCAATTATTATAATATTTAAAATTTAGTTTTCATAAAATGGAATATATTGCTGTAAAAATTAATTTCGTATTTAAATTCTCCTGAATATATTCATCTGTATTGTAGAAAAAGAAAATATTAATATTAGAAAATATTTCTGTTTTTTGAGTGCTTAATAATATAGTGATTTGTGAATTTTTTGTTATTATAACCCACATTAAAAATGGTTATCTGTTTACTACTAGTGTAAGGTGATAATTGTAAAAGGAGTTGAAACATGTACTCATATTTGAAATTTCGTATATTTTTGTATTCATTTCAAAAAATAAATTGCATTAAATAGATGTACGCTAGTAAGAATCAACAAAAAGTTTATCAGAGAATTGTATTGTAGAAAAAGGACAGATAAATACAAATATTTGTATTCTTGAGTGCTTAATAATATAGATTTCTGAATTTTTCGCTATTATGACCAACATTAAAAATGGTTATCTGTTTACTACTAGTGTGAGGTGATAATTGTAAAAGGAGTTGTAACATGTACTCATATTTGAAGTTTCGTATATTTTTGTATTCATTTCAAAAAGTAAATTGCATTAAATAGATGTACGCTAGTAAGAATCAACAAAAAGTTTATCAGAGAATTATATAGTAGAAAAAGGACAGATAAATACAAATATTTGTATTCTTGAGTGCTTAATAATATAGATTTATGAATTTTTCGCTATTATGACCAACATTAAAAATGGTTATCTGTTTACTACTAGTGTGAGGTGATAATTGTAAAAGGAGTTGTAACATGTACTCATATTTGAAGTTTCGTATATTTTTGTATTCATTTCAAAAAGTAAATTGCATTAAATAGATGTACGCTAGTAAGAATCAACAAAAAGTTTATCAGAGAATTATATAGTAGAAAAGGACAGATAAATACGAATATTTGTATTCTTGAGTGCTTAATAATATAGATTTGTGAATTTTTCTGGCTATTATGACCAACATTAAAAATGGTTATCTGTTTACTACTAGTGTGAGGTGATAATTGTAAAAGGAGTTGTAACATGTACTCATATTTGAAGTTTCGTATATTTTTGTATTCATTTCAAAAAGTAAATTGCATTAAATAGATGTACGCTAGTAAGAATCAACAAAAAGTTTATCAGAGAATTATATAGTAGAAAAAGGACAGATAAATACGAATATTTGTATTCTTGAGTGCTTAATAATATAGATTTGTGAATTTTTCGCTATTATGACCAACATTAAAAATGGTTATCTGTTTACTACTAGTGTGAGGTGATAATTGTAAAAGGAGTTGTAACATGTACTCATATTTGAAGTTTCGTATATTTTTGTATTCATTTCAAAAAGTAAATTGCATTAAATAGATGTACGCTAGTAAGAATCAACAAAAAGTTTATCAGAGAATTATATAGTAGAAAAAGGACAGATAAATACAAATATTTGTATTCTTGAGTGCTTAATAATATAGATTTGTGAATTTTTCGCTATTATGACCAACATTAAAAATGGTTATCTGTTTACTACTAGTGTGAGTGATAATTGTAAAAGGAGTTGTAACATGTACTCATATTTGAAGTTTCGTATATTTTTGTATTCATTTCAAAAAGTAAATTGCATTAAATAGATGTACGCTAGTAAGAATCAACAAAAAGTTTATCAGAGAATTGTATTGAAGAAAAAGGACAGATAAATACACATATTTGTATTCTTGAGTGCTTAATAATATAGATTTGTGAATTTTTCGCTATTATGACCAACATTAAAAATGGTTATCTGTTTACTACTAGTGTGAGGTGATAATTGTAAAAGAAGTTGTAACATGTACTCATATTTGAAGTTTCGTATATTTTTGTATTCATTTCAAAAAGTAAATTGCATTAAATAGATGTACGCTAGTAAGAATCAACAAAAAGTTTATCAGAGAATTATATAGTAGAAAAAGGACAGATAAATACAAATATTTGTATTCTTGAGTGCTTAATAATATAGATTTGTGAATTTTTCGCTATTATGACCAACATTAAAAATGGTTATCTGTTTACTACTAGTGTAAGGTGATAATTGTAAAAGGAGTTGTAACATGTACTCATATTTGAAGTTTCGTATATTTTTGTATTCATTTCAAAAAGTAAATTGCATTAAATAGATGTACGCTAGTAAGAATCAACAAAATGTTTATCAGAGAATTATATAGTAGAAAAAGGACAGATAAATACAAATATTTGTATTCTTGAGTGCTTAATAATATAGATTTGTGAATTTTTCGCTATTATGACCAACATTAAAAATGGTTATCTGTTTACTACTAGTGTGAGGTGATAATTGTAAAAGGAGTTGTAACATGTACTCATATTTGAAGTTTCGTATATTTTTGTATTCATTTCAAAAAGTAAATTGCATTAAATAGATGTACGCTAGTAAGAATCAACAAAAAGTTTATCAGAGAATTGTATTGTAGAAAAAGGACAGATAAATACACATATTTGTATTCTTGAGTGCTTAATAATATAGATTTGTGAATTTTTCGCTATTATGACCAACATTAAAAATGGTTATCTGTTTACTACTAGTGTGAGGTGATAATTGTAAAAGAAGTTGTAACATGTACTCATATTTGAAGTTTCGTATATTTTTGTATTCATTTCAAAAAGTAAATTGCATTAAATAGATGTACGCTAGTAAGAAAATCAACAAAAAGTTTATCAGAGAATTATATAGTAGAAAAAGGACAGATAAATACAAATATTTGTATTCTTGAGTGCTTAATAATATAGATTTGTGAATTTTTCGCTATTATGACCAACATTAAAAATGGTTATCTGTTTACTACTAGTGTAAGGTGATAATTGTAAAAGGAGTTGTAACATGTACTCATATTTGAAGTTTCGTATATTTTTGTATTCATTTCAAAAAGTAAATTGCATTAAATAGATGTACGCTAGTAAGAATCAACAAAATGTTTATCAGAGAATTATATAGTAGAAAAAGGACAGATAAATACAAATATTTGTATTCTTGAGTGCTTAATAATATAGATTTGTGAATTTTTCGCTATTATGACCAACATTAAAAATGGTTATCTGTTTACTACTAGTGTGAGGTGATAATTGTAAAAGAAGTTGTAACATGTACTCATATTTGAAGTTTCGTATATTTTTGTATTCATTTCAAAAAGTAAATTGCATTAAATAGATGTACGCTAGTAAGAATCAACAAAAAGTTTATCAGAGAATTGTATTGTAGAAAAAGGACAGATAAATACACATATTTGTATTCTTGAGTGCTTAATAATATAGATTTGTGAATTTTTCGCTATTATGACCAACATTAAAAATGGTTATCTGTTTACTACTAGTGTGAGGTGATAATTGTAAAAGGAGTTGTAACATGTACTCATATTTGAAATTTCGTATATTTTTGTATTCATTTCAAAAAGTAAATTGCATTAAATAGATGTACGCTAGTAAGAATCAACAAAAAGTTTATCAGAGAATTGTATTGTAGAAAAAGGACAGATAAATACAAATATTTGTATTCTTGAGTGCTTAATAATATAGATTTGTGAATTTTTCGCTATTATGACCAACATTAAAAATGGTTATCTGTTTACTACTAGTGTGAGGTGATAATTGTAAAAGGAGTTGTAACATGTACTCATATTTGAAATTTCGTATATTTTTATATTCATTTAAAAAAATGCATAAAATAGCTGTACGCTAATATGAATCAATTGAAAATTAATTGGAGAATAATATTTTAAGTTAATCAAACTGCTGGAAAACAACCACTAGGAGGCAAATACATCTTTAAAAAATCATCCATTACCTTTTCATACAGTAAATAATTAAGTTCTTATTTCTATTTTGCCTTAAGTTGTTGAATATATTGAAATTTTTCTTGAGTAATTTTGCCATCATATATCTCAGATGAATTTTTATTTGCATTATTTAACTAAATCAATAATTTTCAGAAAAGTGTAAACATGAACCATATTGGTTAGACTTTACCATATCATATAGTTTCCTTAAGGCTTATATTCGAACCAGTTTCATTCGAAAATACATAGCTGTTTTACAATAACTTCGATAACTTTTAAATTCTTGTAGCTCCAAAGTTGTTTTTTGTTTTGTGCTGTTCCACAGTAAATTTTAATTCCTGTTTTTGTGATTATGATATTTTAATTATTTATGTTTTGAGTTTGTGCTAGTTTATTTTTTATGAAAGTATTTTATTTAAACTTGGAATAATTTGATTTTTGAGCAATTACTGTAGCAAATGTATTTGCTCTCATTTCATACAAGAATTTATCAAATATATATCTTTTTTTTTAAATCAGATCTTTCTTAAGTTTATGAAGCAGATATTTAATATTTTTCCAAATATGGAATATTATCAGTTTTTTCATGAATAAACTGATATGTTTTACTATAATTTGAAACGAAATATTCACATTAATTTTTTTGTTAAAATTTATAATCTGTAATATTCATTTTGTTCAAAAAAGAAAAAAAAAGCCTTATGACTATCTTTATTTTTTTTTGCATGCCTTTTATCCAGATATCAACCAATGCTTATCCTCCGAGCAAATATAGTTAAGTCTACGTTTGTGGGATCAAAATCACTTCTCACTCTCATTCTGAAATAAATAGAAAAATAAAGAAATAATATAAAACTTTGATTTTTAATGAAATTCAATCATTTTGAAATGAAAATTCTGCCAGTGTTAATATCTAACCATTGTAAGAATCCTGCAGATGAAAAGTTATTTTTACTAAAGCCCTACTAAGTAAAGTAGCATAATATAATTAATAAAAAATAGGAAATATAGAAATAGATTTGTCAGAACTTTTTTAAAAAAAGCCAATGAATGTTAATTAATAACCAATTATTGCAAAATGGAAATTGTATTATTTGAGGAAAAAAAATTATTTGTCAAAGATATTTCTGTAATTTAATTATTGGTTCATGAAATTGTCAAAATTATGCCTATAATGCTTAAACATTAAGTATTATAACGGTATTTAAATTATTAAAAATATAATAGTATCAAATATTAAATATAACGGTATTAAGTTTTTACTATTATTTCTTTTGATGATATCATTTTCCCTATGAAGAACTGCTGAGTTTAGAAAGAGAAATTAAATAACCAAAATGAAATCTTAACGTAAAATCATTTACATATTAATATACAATTTTCGTTTTCAGTTAATATATTCTTGTTAAAAAATTCAGTTACTGTACTAAATAATTTTATAGATTTTTGTTTTCGGATAATTTTAAAGTTTATTATTTGTATTCTTGAGAAATGCATTAACAAAAATTTTAGAATAGTGAAAAGCGAAAATTTAATGACACCATTTGATTTAAATAACTACATTTTTTTCAAACAATAGAAATTAAGACAAAAGACAGAATCATTAAAATTAATAACGTTAAATTTAACTTTCTATAAATAATTTTAATGATAATTAACTTTCACGATAACTTTTTAAGCTATCAGCTTATTTATCGAAAGTTAAGTTACCATATCCTTCAATAAATAATCTTAATGATAGTTAAGATTATTTAATATTTTTAATAGGTAATAACTTTCTTGATAGCTTTTTCAGCTATCAGTTTATTTATTGAAGGTTGAATTAATCTTTATGTTACTCAACCTTCAATAAATAAATTTAATGAGAGAATTAATTTTCAAGCACTCAATTATTTTATGTTAATATAAATATGTAAATTAAAAAATATTATTCCCTTTTAATTAGTTCTTGTGAACTTTTTGCTTTGTACAAAGAAAACTTTTATAAACATATGGTATTTCTAAGTATCAACTATGTTTTTAATATATTGATGGTTGTGAAAATTTTTGAATGGCTTTATATTTCTATTTTTAGTTAAAGTTGACGTCAAAAGATGGCGATAGTATACACGATGCAAAAAGCTCAATTTCTTTCTAGTTTAGTTTTGAAAAAATACTTTAAAACGATTCTTTTCTGTCTTTTACTATTTAAAATTAAAAAATAAAAATATTGAAAACTTTATTGTCATTTATAAATAAACTTTCACTTTGTGAGAAATACCAACTACATTTCATAATTTTTCAATACAACTTAGTAATTTATAACATGCATTTATCATTATAAATTCTTTGATTGAAGTAATGCTAAGTGCATTGCATTAATTTATATGAGCTTATTATGTTAATAAACCATTTCAACTAAAGCAAAAATTTTTCAGGTGTTTAATGTAAAAAATTATGTAAATCCCTTTTAATAATGCATAATTTTAAATCCTATTATAATTTGTTTATTTTCGGTTTAGATGAAAATTCAGCAAATTCATAGGGATATCACATTTAATATCTCTTTAATAATATTGAATATTAATATTTTATTTGGGGTATTAACATTTTGGAGAAGCAATACTTGGTAAGATAACTAATTAAAAGACGTTATTTTCTATTATTTATTACAGAAAAATGTGCAAGAGAACTCTAAATTTAATAAATAAATAACACCATGAGGATAACTTACAATCATTAAATAAAATATTATTAATAGAAAACATACTTTGATTTTAAATAACGTTTATAATTTCAAATATAGCTATTAAAATAAAAGAGACATATATTTATTTATATGCATATGATACATGTATTGTCAATTAATTATATATCATTAACTTACAAAAAACATTTTTATGTTGAATCCACTTATTAGACAAAATGTGCAGGTGTAAACAATTTATTTTCATTGTTTTATATTTCATTATCATATTTTAAATATTCTATTTAATAACAACGAAATTAGTATTTTGCAGTAACTTAATGAGACATTTAATGGGTTGTTTGTAGAATCAAATACATACAGTCTAGAACACAGAACTTTTTCTTAGGCTGGAATATGATGATTCTTTTGAGTTTTTCAGTTGATTAACATATTTAAAATTCTAGTAGAATGTAAATAAAAAAAAATAGTTACTTAGATTACGAATATTATTTCTTTTATTGAATTTAAATTATTGTATTGGCATTTTAATAAGTATACTTATTAATATGTTTTACATTAATATCCAAATGCGTGCAGTTATAATTTCTTTTATCTTAGACTATTAGGATTTCCACCTTTTCAATATTACAAATGCGAAAATGGGAACCTTATATGGTAGGGAGCCCAGTGTATGCACGATCGTGGTTGTGAAAATAGGAGGTTCAGCATAGTTTAAAAGCAAGGACTAAACAGAAAATCCTCAGACCTAGATTACTATTTCCAGACGTATCATTCCACATGGAAGATATTGCGACCAGTACATATTTAACGTGCTCTACACAATGGATCTTCAAGTGGGTAGGGATAGAGATTCAATATATTTCGATAACAATTACGAAAACGCTTTTAGCAACAGTAATTTACCCAGAGGTAAATTATAATTACATAATTTAATTATTTTTTATCTATAGATAAATTACTATGATTTATATATACAAATTCAGAAATATAAGAAATCAAATATTAATTTCTGTCAATTTTAAATGTGATTTTTTAAAAATAAAACAAAGTATTTTTGCGTATTATTTTGAAAACTTGATAACATTAATTTGCCCGAAAGCTATTCTGATTTTTCTTCCAAATTAGAAACAAAAGAAATGAACTTCATTAATCATCCTTCACATGTAAGCATTACTTTTTTACTGTTTTATTGCTATAAATAACTTAAACATTTTATTTATAGAATTTTAGAGTATATAAAATCTATAAAATGTGTGAAATAATGCTCAGTTTTTTTTGTTAAATAGATATTTCCATTCATTTTTTGCATGATTGATTCAAGTTGGCAAGTCATTCATTCGAGAAATGCCAGTCTAAAGAAATAGTGTATTTTCTACCTTTGCAATAACTTGAGCAAGATGACAGAAGACCTTGAAAGAAAGCTATTATTTATTCTGGTCATTTTTCAGATGTTGTGTGCATTTGAAATATATATAATATCATACGAATTAAGAAAAGATAGATACATGTAATATTTTGTATTTTAGCCTAGCAACATATTTTTCTTGCATGTAAAAGATAAATTTCATTGGAAGCATCATATAGTCTACAAAAATGAAGTAAGTACGAAAACATTTCTGAAGTTTCAATAAAATACCAGAATTTAGTTATTAAAAAATTCTAATGTTTTAAATGTTTTCTAAGCGCTTAAAAGTTTTAAGTATTTCAATGTAAATTTCGGTAGTTTTGATTAAAATTCATAAGGCAAAAGAATACAAAAGCATTTTGATTTAAAAAAAAAAAAACATTTTAAGTTTAGAAATAATACTTCAGCTTACGTTATTTTCAATAGAGATAATGTTTCGACATTTATTTCAACTAGAACACATTTCAAATTTGCATATTTATATTAAATTGCGGCTAAGCGATCATTTTTTTCTTGTGTTTCCAGAGCAATACACACACACACACACACACACACACACACACACACACGCACGCACGCACGCACGCACGCACACACACACACACACACACACACACACACACACACACACACACACACACACACACACACACACACACACACACACACACACACACACACACACACACACACACACACACACACACACACACACACACATTTACAGAAAATAAGCGGAGAACGAAATAATTTAAAATGGCTACCTTTATGAAAATTTGTGTGTAACAATTATACTTATTAAGGATATAAAATTATATTTTTTAAGGATACATTATATGATCCTGATCCATAATACTGACAAAAGCCGAAGAAACAATTTTAATTAGCTTCTGAAATTGGTAAAATCCAAAATTTCAAATTTTAATACTGGCTGTAATTCTTTATTTTATAACTGCAAAAGTATCTTTTTCATTATGTTTTATTTAATGTTCCTTTCTAATTAGTTGAAGTAAAGTTAATTTTTTGATATGAGTAAAAAAATTCTATTGTATTTAAAACCATTAGAATGTTTTAAAAATTGTGTAATATCATTAAAATGAACACAAATTGTGAAATAGTCATAATGATGAGTATTTCATAATTTTTTAACGAAACAAAAATGTATATTGTTTTGAAGCTTTTATTGATATAAATACATAGACAAAAAGAGTGTTATGTTTTTCTCCATGCCATTTCTGGTTCCTCGTGGGTTCTAATTCCTTCTGTATTTCAGTTCATAAAATGAACTGGACATGTTGCTTATATTGTGATCTTCATTATTAGATGATTATCATTATCTAGTACGTTAGACTTTTTTTCTGAAATATCTGGTGATATCAGTGAATTGAGCTACAAGTACAATGATTTTTAATAAATCTTTTATCCTTGCAATTGCATTTTGTGCAAAAAACGTAGCAAAATTTCATGGACAAATCTTTCACTTTCAGATTTAATGGCTAAAATCATTTGATTCTAAAATTTTAAAAATTTAAAATATAGTATCTCGATAGTTTTGCTTCGGGTAATTATCGAGTTCCGACCAACCCGAAAAAGAAAAGAACGCGTTTATATACCAGACCATTCATTTATAAATTTATGTATAGGAAAAGAATAATCGACTAACTACTTATATGAAATCAATCTTCACAAATCAAATTAGGTGTTTTGAATAATCTACATTAGTCAAGATAATAATAATTCTAATTAAAATTGCATATTTATATGCTACTTTTTGAGTTTTTAAACAACAAAATATATTTTTGACTTATTCAAGAATTTAGAGACAGTAAGCAAAAGCTTGTTGACCAAATGTTTCTAGAGATATTTGCCTAAACCAAATCTTCGATGGTTTACCATGGTAAATTTTCATGTTGTATAAGTGAAGGATTGCTAATTAATATCAGTAATTTACTTGAGATCTCTGACAAAATAAAGTATAAAATAATGTATGGGGAAAATGAAAATAAAAATATTTTAGTCAATTTCATTTATTCTCACATAAGATTTTAATATATAATTAGTTTTGGAAATGAAATATAATCTCGGGAAATAGTCAGAATTAGTTTCTAAAACCTATATTGATTTTACATAAATAATAAAGCACGAACCAAGATAAAACCTACAATGAATTTATTTATAGTTGAATATTTGCTCATTTGTTAAATTATTCAAATAAACTTCCTTAGCTTAATTGAACAATTTTAAGCAAATGCATTCTTTCTTATCCAGAAAAAACTACATTTCTTTTTGAAGACAGGATATAAAATATTGGAAAAAAAAATCTAAAACCTTTTATTTGTGAAAACCTTTTTATGTAAAAAATATTTATTGAGATTGTTAGTAAAATAAAAAAAAATATCGTTTTGATAAGATATGGAATGTTTGTTATTTAAGCTGAAGTTTAATATATTAAATTCAATTGTAAATTTTTTTAATCTTATACTCAACTGTTTAACGATGAGAGAAACGAAATTCTTCAAAAGATGGATTCTTATTTCAGATAACTTCAATGGAGAAAAATCAAATGCTCTTATTTTATTTTCATTGTTCAACAAAAAATTTATTCTGAATCCAGTGAATAGTTCTCTGGACAAAAAGAATAAACATGACAAAATTTCCTGGAATGTTTCCAGATCAAATCAAATTTTTTTTATGTCAGTGGGTAAGAATAGCCCTTCCAGATGATTTCTAGATTTCGAAGTCTTATAGATACTTATTTTATGGGGCATATTTATGATGCTTATTATCTCTTATATATTTCAAGAGTTAAGAAATAACAGTATAACGGGTGTGCGAAGCTGAAAAGCATACTCATGAAGTATATAATTAAATACAACAATTCTCTCTCAATGGAGAAGAATAAATAGACGCATCATAACAAGGAATATTACTATTTCATCATAAATGTTTCTTTCGTATTTTAGGGAATAAATTCACGTGACCGTTTTATTTCTTATTGCAAAATTTACCGTAATTAATTGAAAACTATTTATCTTAATCATGTTTGAAAACATCAATTAAATGCAGTAATTATTTCGTTTAAATTAACGATATGTTTAGCAATATTTCAAAAATAAAAAAGTGCAATATTCATAAAATATAATTGTAATCATGATACTTTATTAAAATCAGTTCAAAGGATTTAAATGGTAGATTTGTGCGACATTAGAACTTAAAATGTTACAATTTATGTGAAAAGAGAAAAAAAAAAGGCTTGGTTTTTTATATATTTATATGCGTATGATATACGTATGTCCAATAAGAGAAAAGTGAGTGAGTTATCACATAGTATTCCAATTTCTTTTATAAGAAAAATTAGAATATAATAATATTTTGAATTCATTTGAATTAAAAATTGTTTTACTATTCGAACATCTAAACAGAGATTTTATTAAGACCCAGAATTACTTTAAATAAATCTCAGAACGCACATTTTATTACATAAATTAGAAGCAAAATTATTGATAATTAATTAAATTATTGGTATTCAAATAATATTGACTTCTTTAAAAATAAAAATTTAAGAAAGGCTTTTCTAATCTTTCACATTATTTTCCCTTCTAAAAATTTATGTTGTGGGTTATAAAATGCTGTGTAGAAACAAGTTTAGTAAAATTGATTTGCAGATAACTTGATTAGGCATTTTATTATTGTTTAAAGATTAAAATTTATTTAAAAATTACTTTTTTTAATATGTGGTTAAAGTACAGAATATTTTAAGACAAAAATTCCATTAATTTTCTTGTTAACTTCTTAAAATGAAGTAGAACAAGATTAAGAAAATATTTTTGTATCATTTAATACGAAAAAATTCAATAAGTTAAGCTTTTCTTTCTCATTTCTACAAAAAGGGAAAATGCATAAAATAGCTACAACAAATTTTTATGTGAAATGTAATTAACACACACATTTCTAAATATTGTTTTAACTTTGCATATGTTAAAATATACTCAGTGATAGATATTGGGACGCATATTGGTTCAACAACAATATGTCAAAATATTATTGCTTTGAAAAGTAAATGGAGAGATATAATAAAAAATAAATATTTGACCTATATGACTGCAGAAGTAATAATTTTATCTTTGAATAAATTAAAGCTTTATTTTTATAAGTAACATTATATCAGGATAAACTAATTATTGATATTAATTTGATAATATTAGTATTGTATTTGAAGTAAAAGTAAAAAACAATTACACTGGTAGCACTTTAAGCTAAAACTTTACAGTAAAACATCTTTCTATGAAATCTGACAAGTTTTGCGTGCGAAAAATTGAATGCAGTAAACTCATTGAAAAGAAAGTCAATTAAAAACTTGAGATGTATTTTTATAAAAGTAAATGCAATGCAAAGACTTTGAATATATTAAATAAGAAGTTTAAGAATATTATATTGAAATTCCTTAAATTATGATTTATTTCATGTATGTAGTAAATCATTATTATAAATAACAATGATATATAATATATAAAGATTTATACAATGTGAAATATATAATATATAAAGATATATCCTAAAAATTATATCCAATAAACAGTGTCATCACAACAAACACAATATTAAAAAATGTTATTGGAAAATATATTAATATTTTTTCTCATATTTATTTTTTATCAACTTTATAGGTATCATTAATGTTATGGATAAAATAAATCGATTGTGAAGGAAATATATTTTCTCTCTCATTTCAACTTCTTTAGTATTTTTAAAATCTGGTTTATGTATACAAATTAAAAAAATTATTGTGAAATTTTATCTAATACTAATTAAAGAACTCTGAAAAAAGTCAAGTAGCTTTTTAGTGTTTTGCAGTTGTTTTGTTAAGAATTTATCAGAAAAATTATAGGATTGCTTTTTTAAAAAATTGCAAGGATTGCGTACATTTAGATCCACAATGCTACGATGTATAACTATACTGTTGGAAAAACTCTTAAAAATAATTATATATTATTTTCAATTAATTTAACTGAAATATTATATATGCGTATTTGGTTAGCCATTTTCTAGTAGTATATTAACATAATGTAATAAGTCACTGCCATGTGAAAAAATTAATTTAATTTAATTTAAATTAAATATTAATATTTGGTATATTATTGGCGTTATGATAGATTTTCAAATGATGCAGATATTTTTATCCATTATCCAAAATTTCTATTTATTGTTTCAATTTCTAAATTTTTAATTCACACCATGAAATGCTATATAAATTTATTCACAACAAACATATATTTCTTTTTATAAAGGAGGACTTTGAATAATATTAATGCAAAGTTATTATGCATTTTTACTGTATTTAATCCAATCTTTTTGTAATTTAAATAAAAAAAGGCTTTTAAATAACTTAAGTTTTAAAAATCTTGATTTTACTTGTGATCTCTTCATAGCACAAAGAAGTTCTGAATTACATTACTAAGTATTTGTCTCTAAAAATGTCAAAATATTTAACTAAATACTTGTATTTTTTAGCTTTGTGTTTTCTACATCATTATTTAATTTTTGCTAGCTTAAACAAAAAAGACGTATTAACATAATCAATGCCTGTAGGAATTCTTGAGAGCTCTTTTGGAAGGTAAAGGTAAAAAAAGCCCACCTGTTTACTTTGCTTTGGCCAGGAGTAAAAGTCTTTTTTTATGATCAGCATTTATACACTTTTTTTAAAGCAGGTGAGCAGATCCTATTTACATAAGTTTTGCATGGATATTAACGTTTTGAAAAATAAACAGATATTCATTTCTTTGCAGAAAACACTATTTTTCTTTTTTCACAGTTGTTAAAATGACATATTTTTCTCGAAAGTCAGATTTGAAGTCAGGATTTAAAAAAAGAGAATTTTTTCGATTCATAAAATATTCCTTTTTAAGTGAAGCCCGAGTGAAATTTTATAAATTATTTAGATTTCAATTTTTAAGGAAAACTGTTGCTTCTGAATTATAACTGTCTAACATTCGCATTTTCCAATATATGTTTGTGGAAAGAGCTATTGGTATGAATCATTTATATAAGAAAAGTTTTTATTTAGAAAAAAAATCATTGTTCGGTCAATTATATCTATATGAAATGCTTTTTCCTATATTATACATTTGTTTAAATTTCTTGTTTGTTTTTGTTGCATTTGTGAAATTACATATAAATGGAAGAATTTGAAAAAAAATATTTTATTTCTCTTTTATTTAAATCTAAATCTCATTTAGTATTCTTTATTCAAAGAATAATAATAATTATAATAAATCATAAACTACTAAAACGTGTTGTTTATGCATTCAAATTAAAAACACAGTCATAAAACACTTAGAAAATTAAAATAATTCATCTTCTATTAATTGTAGTTGTAGTTTGTGTAAATAATTTTAAAATACTATAAAAATAAAATAACTACGCAAAAGATTGCTTGTATATTATAAGAAATTGTTGAAAAAAAAATGTGATGCATATTTTATTTTACTTTTTAAATTTTATGTACTATTTCTTTATTTTGATAAAATAAAATCTCCGCTTAAATTTATATTTTGTTATTGTAAATTTTTTGGTATTAATTAATTTTTGAATATAAAACAATTGATAACGGGATGAATGAATATGTGTCTATAATACAGTGATTTCTGCAAATTTTGAATTAATTAATCATTGTGATGGACTTCCGATTACTTAATTCTCTCAATAGAAACAGCTAAACACAACAACCACTTTGAATTTTAGCTATGTTTGAGTAATGTATTTGACACCTGAGCTGGCTCCTAGATATTTTCTTCCCAGTGTGCTATGCAAAAATTGGACAATGTACCCCTTCATAGTAAAAACAATATTCATTATTTTACAAATTATTGTGAGCAATGTTTGTCTTCCTCGTGTGTGTGTGGTCTTGCACATACAGCACAGTATGTTTATCATTTAGTTCGGAAATTTTAAAAGATTAATTTTGAACAAAATTTATTTCTCAGTTCAGTAATAATAGTTTTTTTTGAAAATTAGCAGAGAATTATTTTGAGTGATTATATATTCCTTATATTTAGATGCAAACAATACAAATTAATAAGTAATATTTATTATTTTAGCTTTTTTTAGAAACACTTAGAGTTTTGTTCATCATTTTTATTTTTTTGCAAATGTGTCCTTATATTTATACTATAGCTTACAGAAATTTTTAAAGATCAATTTCGAAGAAATCTATTGCTCACTGCAGTAATAACAATTTTTTCGGAAGAGAGGAAAATGTCATAGTTATATAAATTTAGTTAAGCTGAAACGTTATGAACGTAAAGTCATTAGGAAACTGTAAAATAATGCATTATTGCGATGCCACTTTAAAATGAATCAGATAAAATGTTATATCCTAAAAAAGTAGTCCAATGAACACTAAATTAGACATAAAGATAAAGTTAATTAATAAAATTATTAATTAATTAATTAAATTTCATTTAAAAATTAATTATTATTTTTTTAACATATTTATGTTTCAGATCTTTTTATGTTTTTTTTTATTTTTTAAAATATTCTAAGCCTTTAATTTTTAAAAAAAGCTTTTTTTCCTTTTTGAAAGTATAAAACTATTTCATTTTTCAAAAGTTTAAGAAGGCAATCAAATGACTGCAAGGTAATTTAACGTAAATCGTGGGAAACAATGCACTTTATGATGAATCATCTTAAAGTGTGTAATAATGTTTACAATCGATTAATTTGGATGTGGTCGATGATTATTTACAAATGATTGTTTATTATATTTCTGCTAAATTTTTAATCAATTGAAAAATAAATGATAAAACAGTTTAAGTAGAATTCTATGAACAATATTCTTGTTTTTGCTTTCTATTGTAAATTGTTTCTAGCAGCATTTTCGAATTAAAATTGATATTTCATACATGCAATTAAGGTATTGTTCATAAATAAAATATTATTTTGTACGCATTCTTTTATAAGTAAACTTTTTTCCATTTATCAAATATATGTTTTTGAAATTTATGTTTTCCAATTATTAATTTCATTCATTTTTAGTATAAGGTTTTACAAATTTCATATAGAAACTCATTTGATTTCGAGTAATGAAATGCAAATTTTTTAAATATTATGAGCAAAAGTAAAAGAATGTATGTTTCTTTTTTATAATTTGGAATAACATCAATTAATTAAATTTCAATAAACATGAAAAGTTCTACGAACAAACATTAAAAGTTACATTATTTTGTTTATTTATTGAATTACTTATTTTTTCAAATATATAATGAGAAGTAAAGGGAAAATTAAAACAATATTTTATAGAAAATATTAAAAATTAAAAATTTAATGATTAGTATTCAAATAATTAACAAACTTTTATTTTAAAAAATCATTTACTTTCAAATATATAGTATTTAGATTTTTCTTATGATGCGAAAATCAAAATGCTCTAATTAAATAAAAACATTGATTAAAAGTTAATTAAAATAAAATTTTATAACAAGGTATTATCTTTTAGATTTTTTGATGTTTATTTATTTCGCAAAATATTCTGAAGATTTTTATCCTCTTTTAAAAAAATCTTATTCTTTTTTTCCTTTTTCAAAATAAAAATAAAAAAAAAAAACATTTCTATTTTAAATATGCAAGACGATAATCAAATATCCACAAAGAAATTGAACGAAAATCACGGTATAAATGACACTATAGTAAATCATCTTTAACTTTGAAATAATTATTGTAACAGATTAATTTTTATATGGTAGATGGGATGAGGAACTATTTATAAATTCACGCTTGTTTTTACTGTTTTATTTTTATCCTTGGCATTTATATGTTGAAGTGACATTAAATACATGGTATGTCTTTGTAATAGATTTCTACTTGCTTTATTCATAAGTTAAATTATTAACTTAAGCTAATGATAGTTTATTTTGCCAAATTATAATGCCATTAATTACATTCCATGGAAAGTACCCGATGGTTATGTGGGTGATTACACTGCCATTACACTGAATTTAAGACATGTGCTGAAAGCAAATAAGTGACACCTATGGAAATTGAATACAGCGGTGCATACGATTAAAGGTAATTCTTACAGATGAAGTAATTATGTTAATGAGCATAAAGAGAATTTAATGAAGAGGCAAGCATATCCATCATATTCATGCTCTCACTGATTAAGTGAACTTTTGATTTATCAGAGATATTAATTGATAAAACATTCTTATTGAAGTAAAGTTTATTGATTGAGAAAACTAATGAATTGTCAAAATGGTAATGTTAGTTTGACATAACTATTCAACTGTTGTCTGCAGTTGAAAAGTCACATATTATTTTCTCATTCTTAAGAAATATCTTATCATGAGGTAAGAAACAAGGATTTTGGTTTATTTTGAAGTATGACTGAGAATTTTTTATTGTTTGCAATTAATTATACATTGCATTAAAGCATTCGAAAAAAAATGGATGCTTTTATTGATTTGTGGGTTTCTGTGGGTTAGTTCTTTTAATCAACAAGTTTTGCTAAATTTGAAATTTATATGAAGATCATAGAAAATACTTAGAAAAGATGGGAAGATGGTTTGATTTTGAGAACTGAGGATCCAAATCCAAGGGCAGTAATTAGAAAGGTGACCATGTACACTCCCTCACTTGCATTTTATAACACCGCGGGTTGAGGTTTTGTCAACGTTAATAAGTGAAATCCAAAATCCTTCAGCTAGTGTGGCGTGGATGTGGAGAGGAGGCAGACAGATCAGATGTAAACTCATCACATGAGCATGGTTACAAATTACAAGGCACTTGATGATGGGTGAGTATTCCAAACCCGTTAACCTAAAGGAACAGTCCAGGGCTCACATACATCGCTATGTATGTATATTTATACATTGATTACATTGTTAGATACCCAAATTGCAACACTAAGAAAGACAATAGATATTACAACAAAATTTATTTTGTATATAATATTATGAACAAGTATCAAATGATTAAATTTATTGACTTCTGTGAAGTGTGGCTCCTGCGAAAATCAATAGCCAGAGTAGTCACCATTGTTGGAGATCACTACTGCCACACGCCTCTCAATTTATTCAAAGAAACTTTGGATTTGTTCTTGGGGTACAGCAGACCAAGCAACTTCTACACACTGCCAATGTTGATCTGGTGTGGCAACCGGGGATGTAATTTGAGTCAATCGTTGAGCAACCATGGGCCCCATGTTTTCTATCCGCGAAACATATGAATAACGATCTGACCAGGGACGCAATTCTATCTGGCGATTGACGAAGAACCTTTGGACAATGCGTGTCATGTGTAATCACGCATTATCTTGTTGAATTATATTTATGGGTAAGCTCTAAAGATAAAGAAAGAAAACTGGTTTCGACACCTTGGATATGTAGCAGTGGCAGTTTAAAGTACATGGAATACGTAGTAGAGAAGTGCGAAAGTCACATATCCAATACCACGTATTACCTTAATACTTGGTGCAGAACCAGTATGGTGGTGCCTAATGTAACTGTTTAGCATCCTCTTTCCACGTTGTTTCCACACTCGAATGTGACCATCCTGGTGTTGCAAATAGATGGGTGACTCTTCAATAAAGGCATTCTGTAGTTCATATTCTTCTTTCTTCTTCGCATAATGCGGAGGAGGAGACGTCAATGATTCTGATCAAGGATAAGTTCTGTATCAAGGATAGGTGTTCTGCATCAAGGACTTCTTGAGGACACACGACTCTGCTGTAAACGACATGGAATGGTAAACGCAGACACTGGATGACGCGTTAAAGATTGAATGCTCTGTGCTATGGTTCATGATGTGGCTGAGCGATCCATTACTGCCATGTCACCACGTAAGGTGATGCAATGAGGTGGCTGCGAGTCAACACGCCCATCCGTCGTACCCTCCTACATCCAACTATCACATGTCCGCATTTCAGTTGTTTGGTTTCGTTCAACATGACTACCAATTTCCCTGAAAGGTAATCCACAATCTAGGTAGGCCACTGTCCTTTTTTGGCGGAATTCTCGGATACTTGATCAAAAAATAATCACTGTTTCTAGAAGGAATAATTGATCATTTTTTTTGAAAAAACGTTAATTGCTGAGATTAAAATCGAATTGAACCGAGGAAAACACAATTGTCGAAATCTCCAGATCTCTAATTACGCTTTGAAGTGGCGCAACAGACTGGCGTGATGTGCGTCTGAGCTGAAATACTAATGATTGGCATATCTCACCTCCTCTATATATGATGCATGTTGTAAATTTCACGTCATTTGGACGGTTTCTTCAGGGTGTTGAATTTACGGTGGCCAGTAGTGTATTTATTTTTTAAACTTTTGTCATTTTTTATGTAGGCATCATTTTTTAGGCTGCTTACACACACACACACACACACACACACACACACACACACACACACACACACACACACACACACACACACACACACACACACACACACACACACACACACACACACACACACACACACACACACACACACACACACACACACACACTCACTTACAATGCAAGATTAGATATAGAACTGAAAAATTACAAGAATAGATAAAAACATTTATGCTTAGTAATACATTCATAACTTAGTAATTCATGTTTTCCTTGAAAATTTTTCCAAATATTTTCAACGTATTGATCTCTACTTTCTTTTGAATTTTGAGATATATATTGAACATTTTTCCAACTATTTACTATATTTCGTTCGTATTTTCAATGTAATGTTTCCCATTTAGTATTTTCAATGTATTATTCTTAATCTAATATTTGATTATTAATTTTATAAAATATACTATTAATCATATATATATATATATATATATATATATATATATATATATATATATATATATATATATATATATATATATATATATATATATATATATATATATATATATATATATATATATATATATATATATATATATATATATATATATATATATATATATATATATATATATATATATATATATATATATATATATATATATATATATATATATATATATATATATATATATATATATATATATATATATATATGTATATATATATATATATATATATATATATATATATATATATATATATAATTCCTACTTATTTTTACCTAGCTACTTAAACTGGTATCATATGTGACTTTTTAGCAATCAACATTTCATGTCTTTACAGTTAAATTATTTTGTTCTTAATTTCTTTATAAATAAAACAAAATTATGTAACTCAAATCTCAGTAATAATATTTTCTAAATTATCATAATTTAAAAAAAAGATTTGAAAAGATGTTATTGTGACTGCAATAAGAGACTTTAAAAGTATAGCAATCTATTTTAATGGAGAATATATAGTTATGTCTAGAGCAATAAAAAATACGCAATAAGTTGACGTGATTCTAATGAAGTTAGAAAAAATGTAATGAAAAAGAATATTCTTAAAAAGACTAGTTTATCTGATTAAAAAATTTACATTTACTTTTTGTAACTCTTTTTTTTGTAGCAAAATCGAGAGTTATCTTAATCGAAAGATTCCAATATTTCTTTTCTAATTGAATTTATTAAAACTATTATTACAAATGCAGAAATGAATATTACACCTACTATAAAAGTATCATATTATTATCTTTCTTTTATGAAAATAATCCTGTGTGCTAATGTCTTTGAGATGATAAAACTCTTATAAATATTTTTTGAAGATTTATTTTTCAATTTTTATCTTGTTTATCATAAGTTTTTATGACCACAATAATACTTTTATTTTATTTTTCCAGAATGTGTGCTGAGTTTTGAAGCTAGTTTTGGAGTCAAACTAAAATTAGCTTAGAATATTCAAAACAATGTATTTAGGAATAAAAATATTGAGCTTACATGCTAGACTATAAAAGGATTATTTAAAAAACTATACGTATTGTTTTTAGTGTGATCCAAACTTCATTTTAATACATTTCTGTATTCAAAAAATTATGTCAGAACAAGCTTTGATTATTTAAAGTAGTTAAAATATGATAATAAGCTTCATTTACTTATTTTTTAATTCTATAAACATTTAATATTTTTAAAATTATTTTACATTTTTTAATAAAATGCAAATGTTTTTTGTAACGAAGTGTAAAGTATCTGGAAATTCTTTGGGTTAAAATTTATAAATATCACTATCTTGATTGTTAGTAATAGTTAAATCATAATAATTTATATTAAAAAATTGAAATTAAGTTCTTATCCTTTGATTATGTTAATAATAAATTCGATTGAAATATTTATTCATCATAAATATATTTATATTGGTTACTTTCTTCATAAGTAATAGAGCATCATATGTTAAATTTATTTTATTGTTTTCAGTTAAAAAACATATGCTCGATACAATTCTAGAATTGCTTAATTCAACTTTTTTTCTGGACAAAATACTTATGCTTTATTTGAATGTTTCTAGAATTCTATTTAAGTACTTGAGTAATTATATATCATTCTGTTCCATAACTTTGATGGTACCACATAATAAATATTATCACTTGCAGTAAAATTATCTTTGCAAAATGAAAATCAGAATACAAAATGAATAATAACAAGCAATATTTATTAAATTTATCATTAAATTTACACAAATGGAGCAGTTTTTTATTATACATTATTTACATACGAAAAATCAATGTGGACAATGTTGCAGCCTTTTTCTTATGTTTTCACCTTAACTACAATCAATTCATAATAAAATTATACTATGTTATATTTTAGTGATAAATAAATTGAATCTTAATATTTTTAGAAGTAATTTTGAAAATTTTCATGATATTTAGTTTAGTATTAACATGTAAAAATCTTCAAAATGAAATAAAATTATCAATGTAGAAATTAATTATTAGATATCTTAAATTTAATTATAAAACATCACCTCGTATTAAACAACAAATAGTTGAAATCCAAATGTGAGCTAGTTATTATTGTTACCAAGTAAAGATAATTAATAAATAATAAATCAGACTTATTTATTGATTTAGTTTATGGTATCAAATGATGAGTTTGGTTAAAAAAATGTTTTCTAATAAGTATTAGTTACCTAATGTGCTTAAGTGTTCTCAAGTTCAATAACTATTATCATACAAATTACATCTCTATAATTTATTAATGTTAAATAATATAATAACCATGTAGAATTGTATTAATAACATTATCAAATAACAATGAATTAATATAATTTTTAGTATGTCAATTAATTAATATTATTTTTTTTATCAATTAATGTAATTTATGATAAGTGTAATAATAGCAATAGGTATTCTTAGCAAAATAGGAATTGATTGTAGATCCATATTATTCAAACCAATTTAAGTCAACAAACTAGAATTGTACATGAAAGTTTTCTTATCACTTTCTGTCCAGCTATAAAAATCCCACCACAGAAACTGCCAAGATCTCTAATAGAGTTATTAGGTCAAGAACAAAAGGTAATGATGCCACTTCCAATGATCTACTCAAACAATTTTATCACCTACAAGATCCACAGACAACACTTTTTTTCTCCCAGATTTGGCAGAAAGAATAAAGGAGCTTCATTGCAGGAAGTGGATCTATGGCACGGTAGTAGGATCACGTACGATTATTCTTTTACTCTATTACCTACCAAATAATTTGCTCAGAGTCCAGTAAGTAGTATTTCGTGCAGTTGCTGGTAGGTGGAGGGTGTAAACATGCCAAGGACGCCCAGCATGCTTCAAGAGCAGATCAAATATTTTCTTTTATCGCCGGATAGGAATAGGTCTCCAGATGATTTCTAGATTTCTGTGCAGTTAACTGTTTTATTTGAGGCGTGCTTGGGAATACTTTAATGTCTCTAGGAGCTTTGACGTAAGTAAAAATTACGCAGTATTGTGCGTGAAAATTGTAGAAAATTAATTTTACTGATGTACTGGAGGAAAATAGAAAGATCCTTCTTTTAACAAATGAAAAAAAAAAAAAAAACTAAGATACATTAAGGAAAAAAAACTTATATGTTTGGAAAAATATGGTTCTTGTATTTCTGTGAACATATTTTTTTTAACATAGTCTAAATGGACAGTTTAACACCCTAAGGTAAAGCAATTTATAGAGACTCTTCCTCTTAAATTATTTTACAAAATGAATTTTTATGTACAGTAAAATGTAATCACATGTTGTAAATGGATAAATCTGAAAGCCTATATCTGATATACGTGATTGCAGAAGCTTAACATTTATTTCTCGTTGTTCAATAGCAATTGGGATCGAACTCAGAAATTTTCATTCTAAGCAGTCCTGCCCTACCATTAAACTATAATGAGCTCTTATAATAATTTTTAATATAATGAATGAAACGTTATTTACCATTTAATAGTAACATTTTTATTATTCCTAATGGCAAGTCAAGATACAGCAATTTTTGTTAACTATAAAAGAAAGTTTGTACAACTAAACCCTAGAAAATAATAGGACACAACAAAAAGCTAAAAATGACCGACGCCATGTCTTAAACAGTCTCTGGCATGCCAGTATAGGGAAATTTAAAAGTCGTTTCCAAGAAGCTTCCTACAGCCACGAAGATGAGCTCTCTTCATATTTTCCTTACGATGACAGAGTGGGCAAAAAATCTGGATGGAAATTCCAATAGAGTGATGATATAAGCCTAAGCAATCATAATAAGTCCCTAACCTAAACGAGGCCCATGATTCAAGCCATGGATAATGTGGTAAACAAGCGAAGTCGCCAATTTTCCACTGCTTTCACTAAATTTCACCTATTATTTTCAACCGGTGTCTCTGACAGGTATTATGTAAAACAGTGATAAAAATAACAACATGCGAATTGAAAATATTTATACAGAAGTAATTAAATTAGGATTACTTAGAGGGACACTAAGAAATTTGTATCTGAAAGAAGCTAATTTATAAATAAATATGACGAATATAGTTTATAGTTAAAAATTTCCTGCATCACGTGTTAATATTGTGATATTTTTTTTTATCAATGTCATGCTAGCTATTAGAAAATAATCCAGTAAAATGCACATATTTCAATCTTAGTCACTTTTTAATTTAAATCAAAATATAAAACAACCATTTAAATCGAGATTAATTTCATTGTTGAAAACATATTATTTCAGTTGGTGATTCGCTGTACTAGTCAACAGTCAAAAATACAGCATATTCTTTTTTAATTTATTACGATAAGCACAAGTCATTATTATTGAAATATTAATCCTAAGCGGCACTTGCACAAAAATATCAAATTAAGAGAAAACTTAGTTTTTTCCTTTTATTTTACAGCCCATTGACTTGGGAGAAACTCAAAGCAATAAGATTTTAAATTTTGAAAAATTGGAGATAAACTGTCCAAAGAATTAAAAAGGAGCTTTTGTATCACTTGTACTTTCGTAAACTTGTTCAGCTAAATTTTATCTGGTAATGACTATATATAGATAAATAATGCAATATCAATCACGTGATTTGTGTTACATATGCTATTACAAAGAATTGAAATATCAACCGATAAAGTTATAAATTTATATTTTCCCAAACTAATTAAAATTTGTTTCATATTTTCCATGTACATGATGATGAAACAAAAGAAATGTACTTGCAGTTACTTTTTATTTTGTTATAAGAATCAGTTAAAAAATTTAAATATAGTTTTTAATTTCATTGAAATTGGAAGTATAGTTGGGCAATTAATAATATCATTTTTTAAGAATTATTGCAGCTAATGTGAGGAATATTTTTTTTTGTAGTTTCAATAAAAATTTCTAAATATTTGAATATTTTTGTGAATTATAATCATAATTCCCAAAAATATTCAAATATTTAGAAATTTTTAAATATTATTATTTATATATTTTTATATATTATATTAAGTAATATATATATATATATATATAAAATTAATTTTTTAATACCATGAACATATAAGTATAGTATTAGCTTCTGCTTGAAAATACTATGTGAAATTATTATTAGAAGAGAAAAATACTGTAATTACTTTTAATTTAATGAAATATATCGGGAATTGAATTACAATAATTCCTAAGGATTTTTTCTATGTATTCATTCTACAATTTTACTTGCTTATATAAATTAAGTTGATTACAGGCAATCCGCTTGTAAATACTTATGTAAATTTGGAACTGATGAACATATTTTACACGATTAAGATTTAATACTCTTTAGCTCTATTATTTTTACCGAAATCTTTGTAATTGAAATGAGTTCACGTTAATTATGAATAGTTTATTAATTTATTTTATGTTTTATAAAAAAAGCGCTTATCAATTAATAATATTTAGTTTTAGAAATTGTTTAAAAGAATGTCTTATTGCTGAGTAGCAAAAAATAAAAAAATCTATGATTTAGTGAATAGGTAACTTATGATAATATATTTAATAATGAAATGATATTAAATATAATTAGTATTAGGATATTGAATATTAATATCATTGTGTTAAGACAGATTATTAATATCTTTTTGTCACACACACACACACACACACACACACACACACACACACACACACACACACACACACACACACACACACACACACACACACACACACACACACATGCTTAAAAACTATAATGATATAAAATATTTTAAATACGTATTAGAGGGTTCTCTATTTTAATTTTTATTTACTAAATTTTATTTGTCTTTAAAACACAAAATATTTACTAATTAAAACTTCCTTTTTCCTAAATAGGTTTTTTTCAAAAATATAATATGCAGCTAATTATTATTATATTATAATAATTGATACTATTGTTCAATTTATTGTTTTTTATATTCACAGTAATTAGTAAAGTTTGTTGTACATCATACATTTTTTTCCACTTTCATTGAGATTTCATATACTACTTTGATTTATTTGCCAAGCGTTACTTTTATGTTGGTAAATTATTTAATTAGAAAGTAAATTATGTTGGTAAAGTAAATAATTCGTATTCTCTACTTAATTCACATGTATTTTCATAATATTTTTCTTTATGTAATAAATGCAGTAAATCCAGAAATTTGCGACAAATTAAGCAATTCATTTTGCTATTATTAAGATGTTTTGTAGAAATCACACATTCTCACACACACATACAAATTATAAAATGAATTATTCGTCTAAAAATAATGAAACATTTTGATGTTGATAAGCGCAAATAAGTTTATCATCTACACTGAACTTATTTTTGTATTTTGAAATTATTTACTTGATAAGAGTAGAATTACATTTACATATCATTAATTTTATCCCTGCGAACAAATTAATAATAAACCATTTCAGTTTCAAAGTCTCTCAGGTTTTAAATCTTGATGCAGCAATCTAAAAGTTCAAAGATTTTTCTGCATTTTTTTAAATCTACAATCTGCGTTTAGGAAGCTAAGAATCTTTTTTGATCAGGAAAAAAATTCTCCTTTTACGTTACATTGATTTCCTTACCCCTTGGGCATTTGGAATATGTGCTTTTTTTTCGGTGTGGTACCATGATATCGAAGAAGTTTCTTTCGAACATTTTCTATTGAGGCAATTTATGAAAATTTGTCTTGCCATTTTTATTTTTCTAGACTAGGAAAGAGAAGAAAGCGTAACTTTTTCCTTTCATCCACTTTAAAGTAAATATGCTGATAATTTTTATAACCTTACATCATATTAATTTATATAAAATATACAATAATATTACAAGTTATTCAATATAATGTAAATATTTTTGCTGTTTTAAATACAATCTTGAACAATAAAAATAATTCATTGAACTGCTAAATATTAGAGTCTTGAATAGCAAAGTCTGGCTTTTAAATACCTCTCAGCCTATTTATTTTGGATTCTACCACAAATCATTCCTTATCGATTATAACCTTGTATCTCTTGATATTCTGATAAGAATAAATTCCTAATATTAATGAAATTTAAAAGAATAAAATATTATTAGAAACTTTATAATGTATTTTTATATCTAATAAATAGATAGTTATTTTTGTTTGAAAAGTGTATCTTTCATTGCATATAGTTATGAACTATATTCCAGTAAAGAATAGTCAGAATAATATGTTAAGTAATTTGTTACAATTATTTAAATATTTAAATTAAAGTTTAAAACAAATTACACGGAAAATTTATTATTAGCGATTTTTATGTGTTGGAACTTTATTAAGTATTTTTCAAAATCTATCTAGAGGCTTTTCCAAATTCAGATCCTATAAGTTTAATTTCTTTGGATCTTATCGATTAAAAAGTCCAACAATATTAGACAATGAAAAGCTAAGGGCAAGCAAATCCATATCAAACGATCCACTTTCAGACACCCTTAACTAACCTTGGTTGACCACCTACGAATATTAATTACAGATTAGAAAAATAAGCAGAGAGTATATTTAGATCCCCCATAATCTGTTGGAAGAAAAAAAAAACCCAACCAAACCATCATATCAACGTATTGCTTCAACAGCACCATACAGAACGTTTTCATAACCGTTTGATCACTAATTTATTATCACATCACATTAATCGCGAATAATCATATCTAAAATTCGTGCAATAATTAGATAATGCCATCTCCAAATATTTTATTCTAGAACTAATTTTGATTTTTATCTGCCCGGAATTGAAAACTTGCACATTAGATGGCAAAAGGCTGCTTATGACGAAGGTATTATTGATTATAATACTGATTAAAAGTAAATTCTTACTAAAAATTATTTTCTGAATTTAATGCAAGAAAGAGAAAATACTTCCCGGTCTCCCTAATACACATACACATACATACACACATACATATACTTATATTTTACTTCTTATAATTTTGCAATTTACGATGGTTTCAAATATCCAAGTATCTTATACTTAGTGGCGGCATCTGGTGGAAAAAGAAATGTGTAAGTTTTCTCTAATGTTGGAAGGAATTTTGCTGTAATTAAAGTAATAATAAAGATTAGGTAATAGAATTATCACTTTTGTTTAAGTAAATAAAAATTATCTTAAAATTAAATTTATAAAAATACTAAAATTTTTATGTTTTAAAATGGAACTTTAATTTTATAATTATTAAAAATCAAGTAATATTAGATTATAATAATTATAGGATGGATGAAAGCTGTACGCGTACTTAATTTAATAATGGTAACAAAATTAATAATATTTTAAAATTATATATATTACTATAATTTTAAATAATTTTGTTATCATTATTAAATTAAGTACGCGTACAGCTTTCATCCATCCTATAATTATTATAATCTAATACAAAATTTACAAAATTTCATAAATTATGTCTGTGCATCCCATCATTTTTTAGGATTTTGTTGTATATATATATATATATAAATTTTCTGTTGTATTTAACTAAAATGACTATATTTTGCTATGCTTTTAGAAATAAAAAAACGTGTTGCATTATATAAATTGTGATGAGGGTATTTTACTTAAAACAATGATACACATATAGTCTTATAAGAAGAAAGTAGCCTATTTATATAACTAAATTTAAAATATTCTATTATTGCATGAATTTTAAAGCATTTGATAAAAATTCAATTGATAATTTTTCAGATTAAATAATATTCCGGTATTGAATGCTTGGTAATTAAAAATCTTTTGGTTGAAATTTTTCTTTTAAAGAATTTTTCTCTTAAGTGATTAATGATCTGAGCTATCGAGGATGTCTAAAGCAGAATCTTCTGTGCTCTCAGTAAAATAATAGCTCAACTCTGCTATGCTCTTAGAGCCCTGTTAATGACTTTGTTTCATAAAAAAAGCTAATTTAAACAGAGAATAATTCTTTGATTCAAGCATTTGTAACCACCAAACTGTTAATTATTCTCTTTTAATTACAAGGAATGAATTTTTGTGCAATTGCAAATCACGTAACATTAACGCTTTGCATAGTTACTAAAGAGAAAAATAGTTCCTGAAATATTCGAAAGTTTTCTTATGACAAATGTATCATTTGAAATGATTTGTAAAAATTAATCATGAAATAATTGCTGATTATTTTGTTGTGAATTGAATATTAATTTAAGATTTTATTTATAAATTTGATTTAAATGTATAATTTTATTACTATAATAATTGATGTTTTTTAAAAAAAATTGCATTTGATTATATATTTTTTAGTAGATTGTTAGGATAAAATAATTATCATCATTTAACAAATTTCCTTTTTGGATAAAATTATAATTTTTCATTTTTATGTGCATTGTACAAGATTATGATTATTAATTTAAGAAAAAAAAACACCCATCAATTCAGTTGGTATATACATTTAAATATGAAAACGTATAAACACACTTTCTTATATTTAAACTGTTTTCAATTTAAATATAAAAAAGCGTGTTGATTAAAATTGTGTGAGAAAATGTGTTGATTTAAATAATAGTAAAAATCAAACAACAAAATATGGGACTTTAGGCAGTTTTAAAAATATCCCAAAATTTATATTGTAAATGTTTTGATCCGATGAATTTATGCTTCGTTTGTCCAAAAACAAAATTTCAAAATGAGAGTTTATATAAAAGTAGAATTTAATGCAGAAATATTAAATGATATTATATGTTCTATTAAACTAATCTCCAGTTTCAAAATTTAATAAAAATGTTTTCTTTATTTCATTTTCCAATATTATTTGTGATATTAAATATTATTTTCAAATATTATATAACTTCTTACTGATGAATAACACTATCTAATTAATAACGGTTTTGTACTAAATTTATAAAAATTATTTAATATAGTGGAACATCTTACATTATAATATATATTTCATAGTATTAAAATTTTGATAATGTTTAAAATTACTTATAACATTAAAAAAGTAACATTTTTCTGGAGTTGTAAGTAATTTTTGTGAATAAAATTTGAAATTTTATTTTAGTTCATCGCGTATTTTAAAACTAATATTTATATATACATTTTTGAATTACAAAAGTCAGTTGTTTCTACTATTCGTTTGTCAAGAAAAACCTAATATTTTACTCCTATGCAAAACTGTACATTATAAATATCTGCATGCATGTTTTCTCTCTTAATATGTTTTATAATCTTTTATTAAAGGAATTTTCTTATATTTGTTATGTACTTATGAGATTTTTTGTGATAGTTTTTATCTCACGCAAGAATAGCTTATTTTCCAAATATGTTTATCTTGAGTTCAGTGCAACTATTTGTAATATAAATTATAATTAGTACCTTAAGTTTTTATGCATGTATAATATTCAATTAGATTGTATAATTTCGGTTAAGAAATTTTGAAATGCAAAGCGTATTCAATGAAAAACCGGAATTAAAGGTAGAATAATGTGATATTGATTTCAAAATACATTAGAAGTCATATAAATGTCTACTGATTGATAATACTGAACATCATACGATATTGCCCTAGGGAGCAGAACTGTAGAAAATTATTCTTTTAAGACTTTGTGTGTTATCACTTTTATTTTTTAATTAAAAAACACACTAGGAAAAATATATTAAGAATACTTTCAGAGATATAATAGTTTTTTGTGTTAGTATTCTTCTTCACTAAAGTTAACGAATTTCTTTTTTATCATATTTAGTAATAAATCACTAAATTTTAATAGACGAATGAGAAAATAGTTATATATTTATATTTAATGTTATTCTTTTCACACACACTGGAATGATAATTTCGTTGATGATAACCTGATATCTAATGAAGAGCAAATGTTTTCAGAATTTTATTGCTGAATAATAAAACAGAATTTCAGTATTTTGTGCTTCGAAAACCTGCTCATTAAATCTATTAATATTATCAAATCATATCTGTGCTTTTGTTAATTCACATTACTAATTCATGACAAAGTTACCTTTGTTTCATTATTGGTAACTATTTTAGCTGGAAATAGAATACCAATAATGTTAATAAAAAGAATTATAAGTTGAATAATTAAAATATCCGGAAAAAATTAATTAAAATAAATTCGTCAAACTAAGGAATTCTATTAAAGTCAGGAAAAAGGAGTTTAAAAAATAATTTAGTTGCTTGTACAATCATTAAGAAGTATTTCTGAATCACCAATGATTTATTTACCTCCCTTAATTATCAGATTAATAAATTAACAAAAGTTTTCTCTAAATTTAATGATACAATCTAATCACTTTCTTTATTAAAAAACTCTCTCTCTCTGTATATATATATATATATATATATATATATATATATATATATATATATATATATATATATATATATATATATATATATATATATATATATATATATATATATATATATATATATATATATATATATATATATATATATATATATATATATATATATATATATATATATATATATAATGTATTTATAATAGTTTATTATTTAGTTGCAAAATTGAACATTTAAAAAACAAAAATTCATTCTTTTAATCGTTTATATATTTTTACAATGCTGTCAAGTATTCTATACAAAATTTACATATTTTTACAATTTCAAATTGCTTCTACTATATTTTAACCTGATGGTTGGTTGGTTGGGTTTTATGGCGCAAGGTCCAAAATTGGACATACTGCGCCAAGAGTAAGTTTTTTGTAGCTTTATTTTATGTTAATTTTATTTATTTATTTAAAAATTATTTATTTTTTTGTTAAACCCAAACACAAACAACATTAAAAATTTTTTTAAAAAACAAAAATCTGTGTATATGTTATTTTAAAATCAAATTCTAAAATATAAAAGAGAAAATGAATAATATATACAATTTTAAAATTTAAATTAAAAATTTAAATAAAATATATAAAACCTATTGCCCTCAAGAAAGCGAATAGGTTTCTTTGGGGTGGATCCCCGATCATATCAGATAAAGTTATAAAATCACTGTGTGTTAAAAAAGTGTAAACGTTATTGGTTAAAATTATAACATGAAATTAAAATATGATAAACATTGAATGGTTCATCACACGCTTCACACCATGGATTTAATTCGCTTAAAAACAAATGTCTGTGTGTGAAACATGTGTGTCCAATATGAAGGCGAGTCAATCTTACATCTGCACTTCGTAACGGTAAAACTGGTAATGAGATGAGAGATGAGAAGATGGTATGCAACTTGTTGTCAACCTGCAAGTTCCATGATTCCTGCCAAAGACTATATATGAAAGTTTTTATATCTTTTCTCACATCTGAGAGAGGGACCGATGGTAAAATTAGATCAGATGCAGTCTTTGCAGCTGCATCTGCTCTCTCATTTCCTTCAAGACCCATGTGGCTTGGTATCCAACAAAATACAATTTCTTTTTCCTTGCCAGCAAGGGAATCCAATGCTTTGAAAATTATCGACACAACAGGATGACAGGTAAGACTATTGTTATTCAAGGCTTCAATAATACTCATGCTGTCAGTATAACTAAAAAATTTATGATAATCATCTGTATTCACGTGCTGAAGCGCGTAGCAGATAGCGGTTGCTTCAGCAGTAAAGATGGAGCAGGATGATTGAAGGCTGTAGCTAAAAGACGTGTTATTGATAAAAACTCCACAGCCCACATGTCCTGCGGATTTAGATCCATCCGTCAATACAGGTTTGTAAGATTGGTACTGACAGCGATGAGAATAATATAGCTGCTAAAAAACAATAGGTGTTGTGTCGGATCTTCTGAATTGCGCAAAGGTATTTATAAAGGTATTTGTTGGTTCATACCAAGGAGGATAGAGAAACTGGTCAATAAACTCTATCCGAACATCACATAGGTCTGTGAGCCAGAGATGTGATACGGCTCTTGTGAGAAAAGGAGGGATGCTCATTGGACGAGCATCATACAGTCTTTTAAGATAGGCATCAGGAACCATAAAACGTAACGGATGATCAGGGGTCGACATAATCTTAGCATAATAACCGAGAGACTGCTGCATACGTCTCAGGTCTAACGGTAATTGATAACATACAGCGTATAGACTCTGGACGGGTGATGTGCGGAATGCACCAGAACATATCCTTAAAGCAGAGTGGTGAACTGTGTCCAGTCTTCGTAATATGGAAGATCTAGCCGATCCGTAAACAACACATCCGTAGTCAATGCGGGATAGAATCAATGACTGATAAATTCGAAGAAGTGATGAGCGATCTGCACCCCAAGATGTATTTGACAATACCCTGAGGATATTAAGCGATCGCTCACACTTCTTCCGCAGATATAAAACATGCGGTAGAAAGGTTAATTTTCGGTCAAAGATAATTCCCAGAAATTTTACTTCATTGACTACTTGTATCGGGATGTTATTGATATTTATAACTGGATCATTGTGAAGGCTAGTCTTTCTACAGAAGTGAACACATCTACTCTTGCTTGGTGACAAAGTATGGCCATTCTCAGCACACCATGCAGCAAGTTTGTTAACTGCTGTTTGCAGTTGTCTCTCAATTAATCGCATATTAGACCCCTGACATGATATTTGCAGGTCGTCAACATATAGTGTACCATTTATGGAAGGTGGTAATTGATGAAGGATGTTACTGATGAAAAGACTAAAAATAGTGACACTTAAAATGGAGTCTTGGGGAACACCCTCGGCTTGAATAAAAGTGTTGGAAAGCACAGTTCCAATACGAAATTTAAAAACACGGGAGCTCAAAAAATTTTGCAGGAATATCGGGAGATTACCCCGAAAGCCAAAATCATATAATAAACGGAGAATTCCATATCGCCATGTACGGTCGTATGCCTTCTCGATGTCAAAGAAAATGGAGACCAGATTGTTCCTCCGCACAAAAACGTTGCGGATTTGGGTCTCCAAGTATGTGATATTATCAAGAGTGAATCTCCCTTTTCGGAAGCCACTCTGATTAATATGTATACATTTATTTTTTTCTAAGACATATACGAGACGGGCGTTGACCATACGTTCGAGAGTCTTACACAAGCAACTCGTCAGAGCTATTGGTCGATAATGTGAAGGGTCTGAAGGATCTTTACCATCCTTAAGAACCGGAATCACTATCGTTTTATTCCAAGCTAATGGAAATTTCTTTTCATTCCAGATCCTATTAAACAAATGTAATATGTTCAATAGGGAGTCTGGACTTAAATTTCGAAGCATTTGATAGCTGATTCCGTCTGGTCCTGGACTGGTATCATGGGTCTGCTTTAATGCTTTCTTCAATTCCAACATCCGAAACTCACTGTTGTATGGCAAGGCTTCACCATGGTTAAAACGAATTGGTGTTCGCTCAGCACGACTCTTAGTCCTTAAGAAGGAAGGACTATAAGAGTCGTTGCTTGAGACGATAGCAAAAGTTTCACCAAGGATATTAGCAATGCCTTCGGGAGAAGAGTATACAGCAGCTCCGGTTTTTAAAATAGGAATTGAAAAATCCTTATAAATCCCATTGGCTGCTTTCACTTTTCTCCACAACTGTTTACTAGATGTGGAAGATGTAATTGAAGATACATAGCGAGACCAGGATTCCTTCTGACTTCAACCACGAGCTCTGCGAGCTAGTGCTTTTGCTCTCTTAAATGCTAATAGATTCTCCGTTGTGGGGTATCTCCTAAATAACCCCCATAAATTCCTTTGTTTTCTATAAGTTTCCTATATTCTTCTTTATTCCACCAAGGTTTGCAACGCCGTTTTGGTATAGAGGAACTTTTGGGTATTGTTACATCAGCTGCATTTATAATTGTTTTAGTGACTTTTCTAACGGCTTCATCAATACTCTAGATCAAAACCATTTCATTATCAATAACTGCCAATTGTGTAAATGACGTCCAATCTGCCCGACTGTACACGTAAGTAGGTAGACGTTGTACTACACTACTACCTCCAGTCTGGGAGATGACGAGAGGAAAATGATCGCTATTGTGCAGATCATTTCCTACATTTAAATTTAACAATGGCAACAATGATGGTGAACAAATAACAAGATCGAGGGAATGAAATGTTCTTGTGGGTACGTGAAAATATATCTTCTCGTCGGTATTAAGCAGACAGAGACTGTTGTCTGAAATAAACCGCTCTATCTGCCGACCGTGAGAATTCGTATCATCACTTCCCTACAAGGTATTATGGCGGTTGAAATCATCTAACAATAGGAATAGTGTCGGCAGCTGATCAACTAATTCATCGAGTTCCTCTTGGCGGATGACATCATGTGGTGGTAAATATAAACTACAGACTGTTACTAAGCATGAAGTATGAATTCTTACAGCAACAGCCTGTAGAGTAGTATTCAATTGATGAACAGCGCTGGGGAAAGTATTCGATGTTAATATACATACACCTCCAGATGCTGTAACATCATCACCATGGTCTCGTCTAAAGCATTTAAACCATCGCATAGAAATGATGTTGGAAGACTTCAGGAATGTCTCCTGAAGTGCTATACATGCAGGGTTGTAATCTTAGATAGACTAATAGATAGACTAATAGACTTCATAGAGACTTGATGTCATCAAGATGTGATCGCAAACCATGGCAGTTCCAAAATACAAAGGAAGTTACTATTTTGTTTTAAAAGCTCCTTTACTGGAGCTGGAAGGCGGGTCTTCTGTCATATCCTCGAGCGATGTATCATCGTCCGAGGGAAATGGGGACACCGTGTCAGTCTCCAGGCATGAGAAAGCATTGCGGGTGGAAATTGATGTTTTTGCTTTTTTTAATTTTAATGCTTTCTCTGCTTTTGATTTAGCAAAGGTAGCTTTTCTTGAAAAAGTAGGAGTTTTCTTAAAAATAGGCTTTTCTTTTGTTTGGGGTAATTTCACTGGGGAAACCAAAATTGGTTCAGTTTGTGTGCTGCTTGATTTGGTGACCTTTCTGGCAACAGTGGCATAACTAACTCCTGGCTGTGGAGTACGGGAAGTGACCAATCATCTCGCCTCAGGATATGAGCATTTTTGAATAACCTTAATTGTGGTTATCTCTTTTTCCAGTAAATACTGAGAACAACTTCGAGAATAGGAAGGGTTCGAGAATAGGAAGGGTGGTCGAGAATAGGAAGGGTGGTCGAGAATAGGAAGGGTGGTCGAGAATAGGAAGGGTGGTCGAGAATAGGAAGGGTGGTCGAGAATAGGAAGGGTGGTCGAGAATAGGAAGGGTGGTCGAGAATAGGAAGGGTGGTCGAGAATAGGAAGGGTGGTCGAGAATAGGAAGGGTGACAGTTGACACACCTCTCCTTCGCTGTGCAGCTCGTACTATCGTGGCCAACCACCGCGCAACGTGTGCAGGTGATTTTGCCTCTGCAAGCATTTCTTGAGTGTCCAAAGCGCTGACACTGGAAACATCGCAAGGGATTTGGGATGTATGGTCTGACGGGCAAATTCATATATGCAGCTTTAACATACTGCGGAAGGTCTGGCGTTGCAAAAGTCAGAAGAAGCTTGGTATCAATAATTTTGCCTCCCCGTCTGACTGTTATGCGTCTAACGCCGCAGACCTTCTGATTCTGTAAGTTCTCCAGAATCTCCTCCGTCGGCGAGTACAGCAAATCCCTTGCAGAGATAACACCACAAGAGAAATTAAGGTTACCGTGAGGCGAGACAGTTACTACCATATTAGCCAAAGATTTCATACTGGCCAGAATGGCTGCTTGAGAGTCTGATGCAGCCTCTACAAGCAAGTCACCAGAGCGCATCTTCTGAACTTTCTTGGCTTCCCCAACTATTCCCGATATTCCTTTCTCAATTAGGAAAGGAGACACAGTTGTAAAATTGCCTTCTTTCCTTTTGATTATAAAAAACTTGGGCATAAGGTTTTCAAATTGCTGCTCCCGTGGGAGAAAAGTAAAATTTTTATTCTCCATATTAACTTACCGCACCTATTAACTTATAATATTAAAATTTTGGGACCTTACCGCACCACCCACCACCGAGTCCAACAAGGGGATGCAGACCAGCTGCACCAGTGCTAGCCAGGTCCTATACGCTCACAGTACATTCCAGAAGTGGCCTCCACCCTTAACGAGTCACCCAGTAGACGATCGCTTGATCTATAAAGCCGATTTATGTGCTGAGGACCACAACACACTTCCCGTTTACCTGAAGCAGAGGCCAAAGTAATGTGTTGGTCTCTGGGGGCCTCAATTACCAGGACCCTCCTTTCCAGGGACACGGGTCTCCACGCATGGCAAACACGTGGGTGATTTAGTCCCCAGGTGTAGCTAATAGCAACAGAGCGGCGAAAGCTACTCAAGGGGAGCCCTCAACCTCTTACGAGGCAACCACAATGAGGGAGAAAAGGAAGAAAAAGGAGAAGAGTAGAGTAGAGAGGAAAGTAAAGAAGAGAAAAGATCACTAGGGTACCTCGGGATTGTGACACTCATGTTTACCTAAAGAAGGTAAACCCCCTGAGGGGTATATTTTAACCTGAATCTGGTATGAAAAATATTTTTAGAGCAAAATAGCTCAATTAAGATAATTCATATTTGATTATATACTAAATGAATGATGTAGTGAAGAAAGTTAAAATTTAACATAATTTCCTTATAAAATAGTTTTAGCATTTTAAAAAAATATTTCAGTCACAAAAGTAACGATTATTGTAACTATAAAGAAATAAATTTTTAATTAATAATAATGAGGAATTTTTTCTTACTATTTTTAAATTTCAACATACAAAAATTCTTAGTTTAAACCAAACTGATATTTTAAATTTCTTCAAAGTTTATTAACGTAATTTCCAATAATGGGTCATGAACTATCATATAATAAAGCAATGATTTTCATTGAAATTTCATTTTCACCGATAAAAATTTATGATACATGTGTAAAATCCCATGGACTATGAAATAATGTTACCAATAATATAATTTGCTTGACCAACAATTATAAACTTTATACTAATATATGGATTTCACTTTGATAAGCAATTTATGTTTCTTTCAGTGAGGGTTTAGTACGTTTTTCTCTTCTTTTACATCACAAAATAATAAAAGTTTAGGATCCATTTATCACAAAATTAAATGAGAATAAATATTTTAAAATTATAGAATTCTAAAATTTAAAACAATAATCCTATGAGCATAGGATAGAACGTACCTTATTAAAGTCAGGCATTGCAAAATTAAAAATTTTGACAAGCAAATATTCAGTGGAGAAGAAATTTGGTTACAGGATAACAATATTTACAGTACTGAGATATATTTTTCCTATTGATTCAAAGAGTTAACAACTATTAAATACAGAAAAAAATCGATTCCTCCTCGAGTTGAGTAACAAAACAATCAAGATTTGATCAATTACGTAAGAGAAGTTTGTATTCACAATTTTTTAAGACTGAAAAAAACAATCAGCCGGCCTAAGGATGCAGTGGAAAATAAATGAAAACTTTTTCACAAATGCAAAAAGCAAACAAGTAAAATATACGTTCTGAACAATGGGAATTTATAGGGATTTGTAGAGAGACTAATGCATGTTTTATTTTAAGATATCCTGATAAGCGGCAATAATCTCTTATAAACAAATGAAAACATTGAAGAAGAATCTGTCTTTTCCAACTCATGAAAAACATATAATATTCTCAAATTAAAAATGGTGCATTTAGAAATTTTCAAAGCTTCTGTTTTTGTTGAATCTGATATTAGTGTATTCACATAGAACATTAGAAGAGTATAAGGCTTGGCAATGATGAAATAAGAAGAATCATAGGACACCCCACTTAAATTTATATTCAAGCAAATTTATTAGATCACGTCTTCCTAAAGACCTATATGTAATGATTTTGAATGCACTTGAAGAGTTTTAGCAGTCAGTGTTGTATTATTAATTTTTAGGTATTTCTCACTTAAATAGGTATTTATTCCTTAACCTAACTATATAACAAAACTTAAATCCTATTGGGAAACTTAAAATTTTAAATCTGGAAAAGAGAAAATCCCTTACATTATCAGACTATGCATCCACTATTAAGTTGATTTATTCAGTACAGAATACGTATAACCCATGATTCTTAATTCTGAATTTTTTGGCGATGAAGAAATGTTGCCAAGATGACATATCGTGACTTGCGCAATGACGTAAATATTAGGGTTACCAAAAAAGAGTTTTCTGCATAATTCTTATAGATCTCCATATGTATGACGTAATAAAAACGACGTTGCCTAAAACACAAGAAAATTTACCAAAAAGTCGCCAATCTCAGAATTTGACATCCTGGATTATACAGCACCAGTGCCATTTATTTTAATACTGAGGAAATGATTCGTAAGGAAAATTAAAAAATATATATATATATACGTATAAACGTTTAATTTCTGATGAAAAAACATCTGATAAAAATCAAAAATACTCATTAGTATGTTGCTGTTTTAATGAAAACTATTTAAGGAATATTAAAATGGAGTTATTACAACAAAAATATTTTTTCGATTAAAATATATTATAAAATTAGTAATATTTAAATAAAGAAGAAGAAAGACGTTGCAAAACTTTGCTTATAAATATTATTATATATAATGAACCTAAAATCATAATAACATTCGTGAGAATATAAATGATCTTGCAAATATTCCTAAGTATTTCAATCCCATATTTGGAATGTTCATTGAGTATAATACATTTTTAACCCATAGGCAAAAAATATTTAAAAATATACAAATATTTAGAATTGTTCCAATATTAAAAATAGATATTCTTCTAATTGGGTATAATGTTATTAATTCTTTTTAGAGAATTTACAATGGAATTGTTCTTTATTTTCTTTCATGTTTAAGTAACAAATTTAAAGGATATTTAATTATTTTTGAAAGTAAACTGTTAAAGTTACTTTTGAAAATAACTCGTTTTTAAAAACCGTATGTTCTAAAACATATAGGTCAAAATATTTTTTAAATGAACAATTGTAAATAACAATTTAAAATCTTTATTAAATAATTATTAGGGAACAACATGAAATGTTTTGGTATCAATTTAGTGGAATTCATGCCAACTTTGTTTTGTCGACCGAATTCGGCAGTTGCACCAAAATTATCTACTGTCCCATGATTTAATATTTATTTTGATTATTTTTTTCAAACGGTGGGCCCTTTGGCGATGAACCCTATGCCACAACAAGGCCTGAAACTGCTACACATTTGTCGTTACCCAGCGGGTACCTGTGAACCAAGTCACGGAGGCGAGTAGCGTTGCCCGCGTCATACCACCACAAACCCGTTTATAGGGTGGGTAACATTTATACATCATCACAGAAAAAAGGACAGAGAAACACAGGGAGAACAGAGAAAGAAAGTAACATCCATGCTCGAACCTGGGACAAACAAGCTTTGGAGTCTGGAACGCTAACCACTCAGCTATCAGTCGGCTTTATCTGCATTATAAATAGTACAACTTTCATATTCCTTTCTAATCATTCTGAGATGTAAAGTGCAGCTAAAGTATAAAATTATTTAGTAACTATTGCTGTCAATTCATGCACTGTAATCACGCATACAAAGTGTAATTGCATTGACCATCTCCACCGACACATAAACGTATAGAAGCAAAACATTATTCGTATATTTACAGCGGAGATGGATACAAAACGAAATATAGCTTAGAGCTGTATCATTATTTAAATCATATTATGTGAAATCTGGAATGATATTATTTTTTAAAAAATCATTATATAAACAAATGTGTGTTTAATTTTTTTTTAACTATATAGGGAATATATATTTTAAACCTCAATGATTTCTGAATTCAATTTGATAACTTTTGAAAATTGGTTTGCAATTCTTAAGATAATTTTTTAAGGAATTCGTAATATCCAAGTTTACATTTTGGCACAGTGAAGTTTTTTAAAAATCTTAAGACTTTTAAATTAATTAATGCAGGGAATTGATTTTTATGTTTCACAAATTCTTCTTATCAGCATTAAATATAAATATTAAGGGATTATCCAAATATTTAAGACTCTTTATATCTAGAGGTATTCCAATTTCAATTCTAAAACGCAGAATTGAATTATTTTTTCACGAAAAATCTATAAAAAGGGATACAGGGTAAAACAAAATTTTAAATAGGATCATGAATATTATTTGTTTAATGACAGAATTTTTATCTTAAAAAATAAAAATGCAAATAGCCTGGTTTTAAATTTAAAATGTTGAAAACTTAGTGGCTTAGAAATAAATCTAAAAAGTTAGAAATATAAATACAAAAATAAAAACTTTTAATTGTTTTTGTCGATTGAAGCTTAACTATAAAGTGATTGCTTTTTTGGTCTCTTTTTTATTTTTATTTTATTCTTTTTTTTTTCTACCTTTAGATTTTCTTTTTATGAGAATTATTCATATTAGAGCAAATGATTGAAAGAATTCATGCACGCAGTACAAAAATATTGGGTACTGAGTCAAGCAAACAGCATAGCACTGAACCAAATCGCATTAAATTTCTCTCAAAGAATTCTGCTTAGTTTTCAATTCAGCTTTTTTTTCTAAGAAGTAGGCTTTTTAGAAGGTAATCTACAATCAAGTACGGAAACCAAAGAATCATCAATCTTAATTGTCTGCTGAAGACAATGAATACAAGTTAGAGCACTGGTGCTGAATGATCTTATCAGATCTCGTTCTTCAACAATTAAAGTAAGGTGCTGTTTTGTTCTCTAATTCTTGTTCAATGGATTAGAACACTAAGCCTATTGATTTTTTTTATCCTTTCTTGCCGTCCTTTTCTGGATTTAGCCTTTTAACATCAGTCAACTTACATTTACTCAGGGTTGAATCTTTTATTTACCATGATATGAAAATGATAATGCCTTTTAAATTCATTTTCACATTATCACTAATTAAAATTAATGAATGATTAAATTTAGAAAAAAAGTGAAAACTTCAGAAAGCAAAATTGATGCAATTTTTAGAATTTGATTTTCGAATATTAATAGCAATAGAAAAGCCGGCCAACTTGTCTAGTGGTCAGCATGCCTGACTACGGATAGGATAGGTCCTGGGTTTGAATCCCGGTTCAGGCATGGATGTACTTTCTCTCTCTCTATCCTGTCTTTGTCTTTTCCTTGTGTGTGTGAATGAAGTATGAATGATGCCTACCCTATAAACGGGTTTCTATGGCATGTTTGAGGGGGCGATGGTGGTCCACCCCCTGTGGTACCCCCGGGGCAACGCCTCGGCGGCTAAGAGGTCGCTGTTTCTGGACGGTTCCTTGAGTATCAGGGAACAATAGATTATTGGACTATGTTGCAGTTGTAACTGTCTACAATCTGCCATTGGAAAGAAAATAGCAATAGAAAAAAAAGACACTGTTAAACTATAATTTGCGTATAAATTTGTTGTTATTGTCTTATTCTACTTGATCAAAAGAGACATTGATCATGACCATGAATACGTGCAAGTCATGATGAAGGATGTAAGATTCATCCTCAAGAAGTTCATTACCTAAGGACACTAAAAGAGGAAATCGAAACAATAACAAGAATTGGGAATTTCTGTAATATTGAAAAGTATTAGAAACAGATAAAAGCGATAAAAACGTTAAGCTCTATCTGAACGAAGACACTACTCTTTATGGCTTATTAATATTAGTTTAATGGAAGCAACTGAGATATAGTTCAATAATTTTAACGAAAGCAAAATTTATTGCCAAACAAAAAAATAATCTATTTTTCTAAATAATTAATAAATAAGCTATTGATGAATTATTTTAATACACTTGGTCATTTTGATCATAATATAGAGGTAATCGTAATTTCTACTTATTTATTTAATTTTTATATCTCATTTTTTGGCTTGGGTATAAATGCAATTAATTTATCTCTTGTATTTAACAATGATTTATTATCTACGATAGCAACACTTCTGATATAATTCCATGTGCTGATAAAATGCGTTAGAGATATATTCATTGTTTCAATCTTTTTCTGTATATAATGAAGTTAATAACATTAACTTGATGAAAAACAAAATTATCTAATTAATAGTACTTCAGAGTTAAAGGATTTTCGATGCTTGCAGATTATCGCCAACCATTTCCACGGGAAAATGTATTGGCATATGTTACATTTTGTTACAGTTTAGCGAATTCTCACTCTTTACATTTTATCATATTTAAGAGCGTATTTTTTTCTCTTTGACGAATGCGAATTTTAAATCAATGATTAAAAAACTGCAAATTGAATACCTAATAAGGTTTTATTTCTATTTGTTTCAATGGAGATATAAATGTAATTGCTCAGTTTCTTTCTTTCAAATTTTGAAAACTATTCAAAATTTGTTTTATTTATCTACATGATTTCTTGGTGGAAAAGTGTCTAGAGGATTTTTTCCCGCCAAACAAAAGTACCTCATTTCAGTTTTTGCAGCCCTGGTCAACGAAATGTTTGGTATCTTCGAAAATATTCAGTAATTTATTCTTCACAGATGCCTTCATGCGTCAATGTCAATAAGATTAATTTTTGAATGAAGCATACTAATTATGCAGCTACATAAGAAAATGGAAGTTAAAACAAAACAAACATTTATTACATTACACATAATTAAGATTAGTTACAAAAATAAAACACTTAATAATTATAAAATAATAAACAAGGTTACATAGTACCAGGGTGGTACAAAACAAACGTATTTAGGAACCGGATGGTTCGTCCTTACCATTTCTCACATCTCTATCCTCATCTCATTTAATGCTGTAAGTATATTGTGCAGCAGCGCCATCTACTGTCAATATTGTTAATATGGGTCTGTTACAATTATAATTTTCCACTTTGAAATACGGATGCTTTAAATAATTTTGTACTTTTTGTCATGCAATAAAATGTTTTAAACTTCTTTCAGTTACTGTTTGCTTAATTTTTTATTTATATTTATTACATGCTTATGACAACATATATAAATATAAGTATCATATTTGCATGAAAAACAAAATAATAGTAAAAAACATTTGTTTCAAATCTTCATAATACTAGCTTTAACAGGGAACTTTTAATTATTTTTTGTTTTTTGTGATTTTGTAATATATAGGATGTTTGTAAAGAAAGTAAAGATAATTTTGTCACTAAATCTAAAATATTTATTGAGATAAAAATTCTATTACATGTGTGGAACTTTCTTCTCTTCTCAACATACACTGTAGAGCAAATGAATAAAGAATCATTCTCGGATAACGTATCGGACTATTTTTTCTTTTGAGGACTACTTAGATTTGACTGGGAAATAATTTGATGAGTTAATACACAGTGTATTATAAGTTATTAAAAAACTTTTAAATTTGTTTTTTTTCTTTATGTGACATTAAATTTTGAAATAGACACAAGTGTCTCTTAAGAAGAAAAGAAGTTTGAAAATGACTGATTTAACTGCTTCGAGTGGATGCTACCAAAAATTATGTAATAACATTAATTTTATTAACATAAAATTAATTTTACTTAAATACTAGAAATACACACACACACACATATATATATGTATATACATGTATTTTATCAACAATGGCGAATACATTATGCATCTATTTACAATGAAAAATAATAAAAATGAAACGAATGTGAATTTTATTTTCCAAGCCATGTAGATATTTCTTCAAACTTGATTAAAACTTTCACTATAAGTTTAGCCTGTAATTTTTTTTTCCAGATTGAGGTCAGTTTAAATTTTATTTGCAGTTTTTTCCTTCTTTAAAATTCCAGACATCAATGCTATTAGAGTAAGTGATCTGAAATACATTACGATTTAAAATTTGTTTCCTTGCATTAGTTAGATAGAAAACATTTTACGAGTATTCAGCCAATAGGACTGCAATTTCATTTTATTCAGTCCTTTTCTAGTATAATTCAGGTTCCGTTTAGCATTAGAACCATAAGTAATTTCCTATTACATTAAGTTACTTAGCTTTTGATTCTGAAAGCATTCCCCAAACATTTAGCTTAAGGACCAGCAATTCTTTTCGGATTTCTAATACCTAAGTCTTTTTCTACCCCTTCTTCCAAAGTTAAACAAAAAAAAAAAAAAAAAAAAAAAAAAAAAAAGGAAAAGAAAAGGTATTTAGTCGGAGCTGCGCCTGCAAGAATTCTTGATTACTCAGGATGAAGGAAAAAAGAGCTTGATATGGTCCTTTCTATAGCAAAGGATAAATTTCGTGATTACTCATTTTTTATTTTTACTATTTATAAACTTTATTTTTTCTTTTTTGTAATATATCTGGGCGCAGTTTCATTTATCAACGGGACTTGGGAATTTTTATTTTGAAAATAAAGAAATTAATTGTTTCGTTGCATAAAAGTATAATTTTCATTTGAATAGGATGCATTTTTCTAAGAAATTCAAAAAAGATTTTCATTCTGAAACTAAAACCTTTTTTCAAATTCAAGCAATATTTTTTCATGACGTGTTCAGATTTATATATTATATTTTAAGAGAGAGACTAATTATTTCAAATAATCTATATATCTATCTATATATATATATATATATATATATATATATATATATATATATATATATATATTTACACACATATATATTTGTGGGTGGGTGGTTGTATATATGTATATACATTTAGTATCTCTTCATTAAAAAAATAATAATACCATGCTTAATGAGATTCGGTTTGATATATATGAATGCATTCCTGCATTTATATATCACTGAATTTAAAAAAGAATTAGAAAAGGAAAAATGTTTTTATAAAAGGTTTTTAAACAATGGCTTAATTTTATTTAAAAGGATAATTTTTTTTATTTGAAATTTTTGTATCAATTTTATGTTTAAACCTAAATATAATTCAGTTTTTAGTTTAAAATTAGTTTTCTAATTATAAAATAGGCCATTTACTTTACAATAAAGAGTAAAATTTAGTTATTTTTTATAAAAATGATGTAATTTAGTTAAATTTAGAAATTTAATTATAAAAAATTAATAAAAAATAACAATTGTTTTAAGTAAAGATTAAAAAAAAAATGGAAAGGATTTTTTAATCGACATGACATTGTTATAATTTTATCAACGAATTTGTGGAAAATATTCTTAAACAAAAAACAATTCCTAAAATGAAGTAAAATGCATCAATAAATAAGTTTCAATATGATAATGTTTTTGAAATTAAAAAATGAAAAGTTAATTTTCTTTTGAAGGGGATTAATGCTCTTTGCTAAAATTAAAATGAAAAATGATAATTAGTGTTAATTAAAAAAATAATATTAAAAATGTCAAATATAACATACAAATATTCATAAATTTGATATAATTGTGTATTCATCTTTGATATCTACTCATGTGGGAAAATATGCAATACCCTTACGAAACAACATAAAGTGGAATAAGAAAACTAAAAATATGTAATTTTTAGTTTTCAAGACAAATACTTATTAAAAAAATCTGAATATAATGTGTAATTTTTATTAAAAAATATGATTGAAATGTAATATTAAAGGTAAAACAATAATGTAGAAAATAATAATAACATAGAAAATATCCAAAATTATTTTATGTAAATTCAGTTTATTGGTATAATTAATTTTAATAATAACTCATAAAGAATAGAATAGAATATACATCATAAGGTATGGAATGAATAAGACATGGTAAGAATAAAATATAATATTTTTTTAATTCACAGCTGTATTGTTAAATTGTAATTTGAACTCTTAAAAATAATGTTTTTTTATGTTAATTTTAAATTTTCAGTTATAAATTAACAAATGATATGAAATGTAATTTTTTAATGTAAAAATAACAAAACAAACAATAGTTAAAAATCATTGTGAATGGTATTGAGTAACATACATTGAATCATAGAAATAAATATGTCCTTGAAGATGTGTTTATAATTTAGATGAAATTATTACCAAACGAATTTCCCCGTTTTTAGAAATTGCTTCAGTAGAGTCAGGAATTACCGTAGCAATGTTCTAAAAGTTCTACTTGTTTGAATTGTTGTAAAAATTCATGATTGCTACAAAATATATGTAAAATGAAAAATACCGCAATTTTTATTCTCTTCCAAAATTTGTAAATTTCTGTAAATTGAAAATTGTTGATGTATGTATGAAGATAATTGTATGATGAAATTCTCTTAAACTAAAATGTAAAACGATTAATACTTCCTTTTTACATTCATAAGGGGATGCATTTTACTGAGGTACTTACATAGCAATACAAAATAGATTTCATAAGTTTTACTTAAAGGAAATATCAGCCGAAATATAAAATTCTCTTTATAGAAACTCTTTAATTTTTAATATTTCTTTAATAAAAAACTTCCTATTTTCAGAGACATGATCAGTTACATTTTTAGCGTATTGAAAAGATATAATTGTTTTATGAAACTTTTTTGAAGCTTATAATTAACAGATGAAATGATTTACGTCCCAAGCATTTATAAGCGCAGCTGCTACCGTTTAATCCAGCACGTCAAATTCTGAATTTTTTTTAAGCTACGAAGGAATGTGTTGCCAGGATGGCATATTGTGATGTCTAGAATGACGAAAATACTAGGGTTGCCAAAACAGATTTTTCTAGATAATTCTTATGGGTTTTTAATTCTATGAAGTTATAAAAACTGAATTGCCAGGTGAACAAAAAATCCCCCCTAGAAAATTACCACACTCAGAATTTGGTATGCTGGATTATACGGAGGCAGATCCAATTTATATATAAAGATACGGTTTATATTTTACACAGGTAATATGCACTTTCCCTCTCTTAGGAAAAGATTTATATTATTTCAACGTAGATACAATAAAAGCTATTTAAAGATATTTAAAAAATAAAATTCGTCAAATACATATAATATTAAAGAATCATTGAAAATATACACCAGTAGACACTATGAATAAGTAAAAGAATATTTTAAACATTTCAAAAATATTTTAAGCAAAAATTTAAGCATATATTGACAAAATAAATGCAGGAAAAACCCGAAATAGGATGTAAAATTAATATAATTTTAATATATGAGCTAATGAAATTAATATATGAGCTAATGAAAATAACACATCAAAATACAGGTTTAACAAATGAATATAAGATATTTTAAGTTATTTAAATGTGTATTGAGAAAAATAGATGTCAATAAACAATATAGAACAGCATGAAATAAAAAAATGTAAAATAAATTATAAAAAATATCAATTAAGCAATTTCAATGAATAAAATGCGGATTTATAACAAATTCCATAGATAAAGTCTATTGATAAATATCTAAATAAAATCTAAGCTAATGGAGAATATTTTTAAATGAAGTATTTTTTATATCAGTATTTATATATAATAGCAAATCATTTGAGTGAGAAATAATATTAATAATTACAACTTAGCTATTTCCAAGGTAGAAGAAGTTTTGGAAGGAATATTGGAAATGTTAAAATTAGTTTTTGCATCACGTAAAAAATTAAAACTTTTAATTTTTTTTACTTTCTCATGATTATTAGATTTCCTGATGAGGTTTATTTGAGTGATTCTGATGAGATCAATGAGCACGAAATTTTCTGATATTTGCTAAGCAAAATGTTTTATAAAATCGAATTAATTTTACATTGAATGCATATTGGATTCATAACTTCTAATAACATCAAAATAATTTGGAAAATAAATTTGTTTTCTTACTCAGTTGATTATAAAGAAATGAGTTTATTCTTCTTTTATAAAATGCTTACTTTCGTACTTAGAATATAGGATATTTTTTTAATGAAATCATTCATTTTTTAAAAATAAATTTGACTTATATCTTAAAAAAATTTACAAGGAAAAATTGAGAAAAGCAGTGACCACAAAAATAATACATGTACTATTATCATTGATATCGTATTAAAAAGTTACAAGAAAAATTAAATATTTTTTAGAATGAAATAATTCTTAAAAAAATGCTAATGAAAGTATGCAAATATCCTTAGATATAAAATTTGACTATCATTACTTACTTAAATTTTACAGTTTAAACCATAAAAAGATGGCAAAGGTAGAAGAATTATTTTGATCCTCCATTTTATTTTGAAATGGTTAGAAGTATTTTGTTAATATTTGATTACCAAAGAGAACTTGTTAGTTTCTATTAAGGGACAAACTAATCCTTTATCCCAATATATAATTTAAGATAATAACCTCTATTTATATAAATTTATATTCGCTTATTCATTGGCCTTTCATTTTAAAATCTAAGATTAATGGTGGAAATTCTATTTTTGGATATTATTTTTTCATAAAAAAATAAGAATATGTATATGTTTACTTGTACGCGTATGTTTATTTAGGAAAATGTTTAGTTTAATATGATATGAAATACAGAGTGATTGCAATGAAGGAATAAATTTCAAATATCTCCTGTTGGGGAGAATTATTGAAAAACATATTTACTTATTCAGTGAATAAAAGAAAGTGGGCAGTAAATATGGAATGGAAAGCACTAAATAATGGAAAATGGGAAAATAATAATCTGTAACATTTATGAAAAATGTAAATCACAAAAACAAAATTTGTAATATAGTGCGAAGCGTCATCTTTTGACTTTATTAATACCGTGATATTATCTTTAATACTTTAAGAAATAATATTAGGACATTAGTTAAAATTAATATTACTCATGTATTTAACAGCATATATACATACATACATATTGTTAATCATTTATTTGAAATTTGATGTTATATTAAGTAATATTTGGTAAGAATTTCTGAATAAAAATATGGAAATCTTATGGCAGGCACTTTATTTTTGATAAGAATAAAGGAAAATATTGGAGTATATTAGGAAACTCAGATTAACGAGATAGCTAATTTAAATATTACTTTTTTATTTTTGATCTTCATAAAAATTAATAATTTTTTACACTAATTTAGAAAGCTTCTCACAATTTGACTTCATTAAATATATATGTTACTAATATGAGAAAGAATTATGGACTTTATCACATATGTACCCAATATGGTCTGAATTATCAAATTACATACAAAAACGGTGTAAAATTAGCTTCAGAAAAATGAAAGCAAAATTATACGAAATTAAATAAGCAATTTTTTTGACAACAAAATGATTTAAAACTGAAATTTTAATTTCCAATTATTTTTAATTACAAGATAATAAGGTATGCTTACTTAGAAGTAGTGTGAATTTCAGAAAACATAAATATTTTAATAGGATTGTAAATTATAGATTAGTTAGTTGGCAACTCTGTTATCTTTTTTGTTACAGGGGAGTTTATTCAAATATGGCTGGGGACTACTTGAATAAACTTAGTTACACCATAGCCTTTAACTGAGGTTAAAGGTTAAGATAACTAAGGTTATTCATCTAGATTGAGGTTTAAAATGTTTACAGAGATATAAGAACTGTAATCTTTGTATATGTCTAAAATTGAGGTAGGAATTTTGTTTTATTATATTGTTACTCTACAATGATTTGCTTTGTGATAGAGGCTTAGTTTATTAAGATTAAAAAATTTTAAAATGATTCTGAATATGTATGGATAATTACATCATTGAAAAATTACCATGTTACCATAGGTAAATTTACCATGGTACCAGGGGTACAAGGGAAGTGAGTTATTATGAGTGTAATATCTAGAGTAAATTTTCTCCCCCTCCAGATCAAAGTCAAAATTGAGGGTGTAGATCCTCTGGCGGTGTCTATCAAGTTCGCATTTAGTTATCATCGATGAAAGTCATACTTTCACTTTCGTGGTGCTCTGACTAAACGAAAGTCCCTTCTGACTTAATTTGTTGCTGTCGGCTAACGAGCTTGGCTAGTCCAAGTACCATAAGTAACAACAACCACAACTGGAAATTTGCTTTGTTTGTCGCTCAACAATAATTCTTTGTATACGACTGCTAATTAGACCGGAAAGTAGAGCTAAAAACGGATTTTAAAGTACTATAAAACCAAAGATCTGAGAGTTAATTCATCTAACCCACTAATATTTAAGCTGAAGGGCCTATTAACACAGAACTCATGGGCGAAAACCTGTGAACTGAAAGTTTTCATATTATTTGCATAAATTAGCATCTGCTATTATAATACTGTCATTATTTATAACAAGTATACTGGAAAGAAAATAATTAACTGAGTATGCTTAAAAATAATCATTAAATTAAAGACGCATCAACTAGGTATAAATAAATAAACACAAAAATATGTCTTATAATTAAATCAATAGCATATAAAGTTTAATAATACATAAATTCATGATGTTAAAACAAACTTTTTATCTGCGGTTGTGCAGAGAATCGTCTAGAGAACACAATGAAATTTAATTCAGGAATCTATTTTCTAGCTGACACAAATCATACGTTTTGTTTCATTCCAAAATTTGGATTACGGAGCTTTTAATTAATTTAAATCATAGATAAAGCTGATTTGATTTCTATGCTAAATTTCTTATATTGTAACACCCATTGTTCCGTAACATTGCTTGATTTAACTATAAAAATCAATGAAATTCATAATAATAGAATATTTTATAATGTACGGATACCAATTAATGTAACATAATTTATTTTACTTCTGAAATAAAGAACTTTTTATTTTTACTGTATAAGGATAGAAACATAATTTTCTGTTTAAGAGGAGAATACATTTTATTGTTTAATGAGAAAATTCTAAGTTTAATATTTAGTAATTTTAACTTTCTTGATTTATTATATTTTGTATTACACGTGCTTATATTAAACATGTGTAATACAAAAGATAATAAAATATTAAAGTATTATTAAAATATATCTATAATTTACTGAATGAATTGTCACAATCAAATTAATTGTAGATATAAAAATTGTATATTAAAATTATATATTAAAAAACGCGTCAAATAAAAGTATTTAATAACTATAAAATTTTGAAAGCAAAATTTATTTAGAAATTTATTTAAAGGTAATATTTATTTAGATACTTATTTAAAGGTAATATTTATATATTTAGATATTTATTTAAAAGTAAACTTTTTTGAATATTTATTAGATATTAATTTATTATTAGATATTACATTGGTATTAAATGAAAGAATTCTTCTATCAAGAGAGTTTATTTTATTAAAAATAATTATTTTTTGAAAATGATTGAATATATGAGATTTCCTTAACACACACACACACACACCCTCACACCCACACCCCCCCACCCCCACACACACACACACACACACACACACACACACGCACACTCACACGCACACGCACACGCACACACACACACACACACACACATATTATATATATTATACATATATATATATAATATTTGATTCTGTCTTATATAGATTAGCGCTATTATTGCTATTAAAGTCTTACTTTTCAATAAAACTTTCAAAAACAATTAGTAAATATTTTTTATACTTGATCCTGTCTTTAAAATACATGACTTTATAGTACTTTAAGCTAAATACTTTTGAATTTAAAAATATTAAATATTTATTGAGTGGAGATTTAATAATATCTTATGTTTATGCTCATGAATATCAATAAAGAGTTATTCCACACACAAAATATATATTAAATACTCTAACAGAAGAGTTAAAGTATATATGTTGTAGAAATGGTTTTATTTTTGATTAAAATGAATAAATAAAAATCAGAATGAAAGCAACATTGAGACAGACTTGATTAATTTTATTCAAAGGTATTTGTCTAGACGACTTGAAAGGACTTCATTTTACAAGGTATAAAAGCTCAAATACTTTGAATAACAATAAACTGCTTAAAGAATATAAAGCTACGGCTTTATGCTCACATTCTATAGATCACTGGGAGAACATATTTCATTTGCATATCAGACCTTATTACATTAGATTTTCTGCATGCAGTTGTAAATTTTGTGAGTGATGCTAACAATTATTTCAAATATTTGATATTCTATATACACTTGGAGAAAAAGTTTGAATATAGTTGAAATAAAATAGATGCGCCATCTATAAGATGAAATGAATATGGTATAACAGGCTTATTGCGACACTTCTTCTGTAGGTATACAAAATTTAAATTAGCTGGATACAAGAGAATGCAAGAAAATGTGATATTTTGTTGAGCTCCAATTCTATGTCAGTAAAATGTTTGATTCTGTGAACTGATTTTTATTTTCAAAGTGGAAAATATTACATAAAATTGTCCTTGCAATGTTTACTGATTAATATAAATTGAATATCTTGTAATTGGAAATAAATTTGAAATGTTCTGAATAGAGAAATAATCTAATTGATTAAAATTCTTAACTGAAAAAGTAAGCGAATGATAAAGTTCTTAGATTTTTCTAATATTATTTCCATTGTCTTTCATGCTTTTAAAAACAAATTAGCTAAATCACGGGACATGTTTTGACAAGGTACTGTACAAAAAAATTAAGCAATTTTTTTTTATACGTTATTATATTTTTTTAAACCTAATTATATAATTAATAAGATTTTAACTGCATTTATTACAAAATGTTAATTTAACTGAATTTTATTGATATTTTAAATAATAATTTTGTATATTCTACTTATAATTTATAGCACTATGGAATATAAAAATTTCTTCTGATCCATTATGATTAAGCCAATAAATTTCTCTGAATAAGTGATAAAAAGATTAACTTTAATTCTAGATACTATATGTAGAATTTTAAATTTATCAAAAAATTAAAATTGTTACTTTTCTAAAGGAAATATATAATTAATAGAGATTCTTAGAATAAAATATTATATTAAATAGAACATATGATTCTGTTTTGCTAATCCAATGTAAACTTTTTTATGAGGGGATATTTTGAGTATAACTTAAGTTTATTATAAGTGAGACATGAGGGTCTGAGATAAAGAAAATTAACGATATTTAATATATATATATATATATATATATATATATATATTTGCTTAGTTTTTTTGTATACTACCCAGTCAGAACATGTCCCATAATTTAGCTGAAAACTAGTGAAATGGAGCATTGAATCCTTGAAAATTAGGAAATTTTAAAAACTTAGTCTTGATTCTTCTTATGTATGTTACAATGTTATCTTAAATTTCTCCGCATTGCTCAAAGCTTAATCATCAACGGTGTGGATTGGGTAAAATCAATACTTTTTCAAAAATACTAAAAATACTTTTTCATTAATTCTTAAAGAAATACTGTATGTATTTAAAAAAAAATCGAATATTTTTTTCTGCCAATGATTATGTATTGATGACAACTTTAAATAAAGGAGGAAAATAATTATAAGTATCTCGTTCTTAGAGCTGGAAAATTTTCGGAGCCATTTTACATCACTTAAATTGATTACCACGTGACATAAACAACTCAGCCTTAATTACAGTTCAGATCAGCCTTAATTACAGTTTAAATTAATTACAATCACTAAATTAAGTTTAAAAATAAAATAGGGCTTTTATTTTAAATTAGCCATTGGCCAACAACTCAATATAATTTTTATTCCATCATCCATTGTGTGTAATACTTCTCATGACCCAAACAACAATTCGTCAGATAAACAGAATAAGAATATATTTTAAATTTTAAATAATTTATAAAAAAAAAAAAAAAAAAAACACCTGTTATACAAGGAATTTTCAATAGGAAATTTAGAATGTATTCTGAATATGTCAACTGAGTGCATTTCTGTCTGCATATTATAGATTCAATGAAGTGAAACTGGGTATGGTTCATACAGTAGAAAAATTTCTCTCATCTATATACTATAAATATTTAAAAATGCATTATTAACTTTGCATTTGGTTACTCATTATATCACTCAAATGCAAAGTTTAAACCCAAAAAGGAAATTATATTTCAAATTTCATAAAAATGTTCACAAATTATTGATATTTTTTTTAAATTTTTCTTTATATTTTGTTTTTAATACTCTTTTTTTTATCTCTGAGAGGTGATTTTAAGGTTAATTAGATTTTTAAGTAAGGATATATATTCTCCTTTTATGAGTCTCCAATAGATTATTTTAGATTTGAAATTCAATGCAAAATTATCTTGAATGAAAATCAAATTTTAAGTGAGAAAATTTTACCTAGAAGAGGGTATATAAAGATTAATAATTTTAGCGTCTAACTAGAAAAATGGAGTAGTGAATGCTTGAAAATTAATTAGGAAATGTTAAAAACTTAGTCTTGATTCTTTTTATGTATGTTACAATGCTATCTTAAATTTCTCCGCATTGCACAAAGCTTAATCATCTACGATAGGGATTGGGTAAAAACAATACATTTTCAAAAATACAAAATATATATATTTTCATTAATTCTTAAAGAAATACTGTATGTATGTAAAAAGAAGTCGGGATATGAAGCTGCAAATATTTTTTTTGTTCCAGCGATTTTGGAATGATGACAACTTTAAAAAAAGAGGAAAATAATTAAAAGTATCTCGTTCTTAGAGCTGGAAAAAATTAGATTAGATCGTTCTTAGATCTAAAGAAATTGAAATCCGCTGATTATTTAACTATTAAAAGCAGCTAAGCGGTTTCATTATTTTTACTTATTGTTTTTTTAGTCGACTGAAGTAATATGGCCCTGACTGACACGATTAATAAAATTGAAGATAAGAATGCATTTTTGCTCAAAACATTTTACTATTTATAAATCTTTTATCTTTTAAATAATTAGCTTCTGATTAAGTTAGAAATACATAAAGAAAGAGTAAGAAATAAATGAATTTATATATAGAATTCCAAATATTCTATAAAAATTAATATTGATTGAATATTAATATCCAGGTTTTTTATACATTATATTCAAAATGTAAAAAAAAAGTTCCTTTTATTTGACAATTTAAACGAGTTTATTTAAATTGAAGGAATTAATGAGTTAACTTCATCAAAATGGTTTATGGTTAACTATTTTATTGGTATTTATTATGCTGAAATAATAATATGATATAGGAGCACACAATATAATACGAGTAAATAATGTATCTGTGAGTTAGCTTTGCGCAGATAAATTTGATTCAGTGATAGGCATTTTGATGGATAACCAATCACAGCTCCTACATTTATAATTTGCAATTGTTTGCTAAAAACGAGGGAATATTTTTATGCGAGTAATAATCTAATATAAATTAGTGCATCTCGTATTTTGTTGCAGGCAATATAAACTTATTTATAAAAATAGCTAAGACCGCTATCAAATGAATGTTTTATTTTACCCAACATAAGAAGAGTTATACGTGATTACAACTGATGATTATTTTATAATAATAATTTTAGGATGCATGCATTAAACTTAATACATTTCTTCATTTAGTTATATAAATATTTCAAATATATACATTCTAATTGAAAAAAAATATGTTTGTATTTTTAAAATGATTTCCAGATTGACGGAGCTTTAATTATATCACAGCATGATACACGAAATTAAGTAAATGAATCATTTTCCAATATAAATGACCACTAAAAGTTTATTCATGTCGTTTCAAGTTACAAGAAAACAGAATTTAATAAATCCTTTAGTAAAAAAATTTACAAGTAACAAAAAATAGGTTAAGTGGCTTTTCAGAAAAGATTTCCTAGAAACTAACTAACTAACTATATATATATATATAAATCAAATTTTGAAAAATATCTCAAATAATTCTACATAGGAAATCAGTTTGTTAATTTCAAATAATTATCTTTGGAACGAAACACATTCGTCATTATTATTCTTAAAAATAAATTCATAGTAGTGTATACCTTTGAGCGATTTATTTTTATATATATATATATATATATATATATATATGTATATATATATATATATATATATATATATATATATATATATATATATATATATATATATATATATATATATATATATATATGTATATATATATCAGTATATTATTAATAATATATTTCAAAAAAAATGTCGCTAATATTTTACTAAGAAAAGCTAGCTTTGAGTTAAAAAATATGTACTGATTAATGTGCTAACCTATATTCATAGTTCACGTACAAATTCATGGCGTTTAAGAGTTCCTTTACAACAGACCCATAATATTTAATGAAAGTAGGAATCTTACTTCTCAACACAACTCCTAGTTTCCGAAAGTAATTACTCATTTTGAGCGATAGATGCAGTCTATGCTTAGAGCAAGTTCAGGAGCGTTAAGCAGTATAAATGCAACAAAGATTTAAGAAGTTTCTAAGAAAGTAAGTAAAACATCCCAAAGAAGATAAGTTTTGATGAAACTACAAAAGTATGATAGATAAAGTATCTGGTAACCTCTTAGTAGTGATAATTCCTTAAATAATGAATAAAAGTGAGTAACAAATTAATTTTCATTCATTAACACATCATTTTTTGTTGAATGATTTGAAGCTGCATAAAATATTATAGCTATAAACATTTTTTGACATTAATTTTAAAAAATGTAATCAGTATAAAAATTTGAGATTCGAACTTCGAATCTTTTAGGGTAAAAATCTATACATTTGCTAAGAGTTTAAAGTCACTTATGATGAAGCGAAACAAAGAAAATAGGTTAAGAAGGATATTTAAGAGTTTAAATCTTAAAATTTTGAAAACTTATAAATTATTCTTTTGTACTCAAAGATGAATCCATGAGTAGGTATTTAAATTTTATTAATTTTACATGTAGTAATCATAAATATTATGATTGTTCTTGAATTTTGGTTATTATGGAAATTAGGTTTTACTAGAAAATATTTCTGATTGTTTGTTTTTATAATGTTTTTAAAGAACTAGAAATTAGAAAATTTATTATTTAAAGTAGTTTGCAAATTTTCAGAATACAATTTTTATAATCAAAGTTCATATATATTAATATATTTTAATGCAAAAAATGTTCTAAAGAAGTTCAAAGAAACTAAAAATCTTTTTAAAAAGAACGAAATAGAAGAATTAAATTTTAAAATATAAAGTGTCGTACAGGGTAATAATTGAGACAAGCATATTTTAAAACATACAGGATATTTATTATAATTGTGTTGTTCATATATTGTATTAATTTTGCTTTAATAATGAAAAATATCTTGTTTAAAGAATTAGAGGTTATTTAAGTGTTCTCAAAGATTAATTATAAATATGTCGTCATACAGATATTTATGCTCATATGATTGACAGTTAAGTAATCTTAAAATATTTCATGTTTGCACCGAAACTTTCCAAAACTTTTCCAGTGGTCTTGTAACTTATGCATTAAAGATAATAAATTTTAATTCCTTTTATTTTCATAAATTTCATAATAATAAGAAATTAAACTCTGATCCATTTTATTTTATCTTCATGAAATAGATTAAAGTTGCAAAATATGCTGTCATAGATTTATAGATTTCCTCAATGTATATATATATATATATATATATATATATATATATATATATATATATATATGTGTGTGTATATGTGTGTGTGTGTGTGTGTGTTAGTGAAGAACAAATATGGTTTGACAATTTATTTTTAATATAAGAGCTGAGCAAGAGTTTAAACTAATAATTATATTGATTCCATTATTCCAATATTTTAAATAAATTGAAATTCAAGCAAAATCTGGGTAAAATGAAATGGTATCAATAAACTCGTCCACATTTTGAAACCGGATTACGAAAAATCCTTTATGTTAATAAAGTATTATTGAAGGAATCCAAAATTAAGCTCTTTATTTTAAATTTTGTCCTTTAAATTCTAAGGATATAGTTGGAAATTAATTTACGAAAACAAGCTTTGAATCCATAAAATTATCCATTTTACAGTTTAAATAAAAGTTAATCCGCATTTAAAATATTCTTCCAAACAAAAGACTTTGATTTTGAAAAATGCATTTATTCTAACGCTTGAAATTTGATGGCATATTACTGAATTTTAACCTAATCCAGAATTTGTGTTTTAAACTTTTGAAAAGAATTCGCCTTTAATTACGTTCATGAGACAAACACTTGAAAACTTATTGACAATAGCTTGCATTTTCATTAAAGATTCAAATTCTAATTAAAATTTTGTTTTCCTAGTATGCTTGAAAAATTAATATTTAAACCATAAGTGAATTATATACATGGACTTCTATATATACTATATTTCTTTGTAGTTTTAAACATAAATGTTGAATGATTTTTCCTATTTTGTCTATAAATGTTCATATAATAAGATTGAAGTTTAGGAACAAGATTGCTGTCAGTATGAAAATTTCCAATCACGTATGATAAAATAATGTTTCGTTGTTAGTTAACTTGATTCATAGTTTTTATAATTTGTATGCAAACATATTTATACGTTTCATGCACAGTAATTTTAAAATTTATTTGTAGCTTTTTAAGAAATTCCAATTACAATGATACATAAAAAATTGTAGTATTAATATTAAAACTTTATATAAAAATAAATATTTGTCCTTTACAGTTATTTTATGTTTATTATCAATGTATACATAAATTATTTTTTGCCTATTCCCTTTTTCTTTTAATTTTTTAGCAAATATTATTATAAAATTCTATATTTGATATATATTTTACCAAAAAAATGTAAGCAATTTTCAGTGTATAATAATATGGTTTATATATATATATATATATATATATATATATATATATATATATAACAGTGGGCACTTGGGTGACGAGCCTTATGCCATAAAAAGGCCAGAAACAAATATTCATTTATTGTTACCCAGCGGGCATCTGTGAACCAAGTCACAGAGGTGAGTAACCTTGACCTCGCCATACCGCCACAAACCCGCTTATAGGGTGTGATACATTCACACATTATCACAACAGAAAAACACAGAGAGAGACAACAGATAAAATAACTAACATTCATGCCCGAATCGAGATTTGAGAACGGGACCCACAGCTCTGAAGTCAGGAGCGCTAACCACTCAATCATCGGTCCACATTTCACCGTATGTAATATTGGTAAATATTGTAAAATATTTTGCTGCTTTAATCATTCCAAGCATATATATTTATAAAGATTTTAATGTTTTCAAGAAATGGTGAAATTAATATTTTAAGATTTAAAAAATCGATAATGATAACAAAAAAATTTAAATGTTCCTTTATGTATCTGTTCATGATATCAATACTGCACTGTATGTAACATCCGGATGTTTTAAAATATTCCTGATACTCTCTGTATTCAAAATCATTAAATTTAATGACTGCATGGTTGGAAAAAAGGACAGAGAAAACAAGACGTAAAAAGATATATTTTACCTTACACAAAAATAAAATGAGGTGATATTTATGTTAGAGTTCCAATGAGGTTAGGTTTTTTATGGAATATTTTATTTACAAAATTAAAAAAATAGTATGAGATAAAAGTGAAGATATTGTGTAATGGACATAACTATATTAATAAAACAAGTTACGAATTTTAAACTTCCCATCCTTTTTTTAAAATTATTTCTGTTTATAGGCAAATAAAAACCAAATAAATAACTTTTCAAACAATCATGCTCAGTCAGATATAAAGTAAGATTATAGTCAGTATAAACGTGGTTACGCTTAAATATGTAGGTGTCCAATTGGAAGGAATTCTTTGTTTATTTTACGTTTAAAGCATAATGAATGTTTCATTCCAGTTTCTGGTTAATGTAGTCTCTGTGTAAACTTTCTTTAATATGAAATGAATATATCAACATAATACCCTGTTTAAGTAAGTTATTTACTTTATTTAAGTAAGTGTCTTTCAGTGAATAGATATGGTCAGTAACAATTATTTCGATCCCTATGCCAATTGAAAGGAGAGTTTCTGCAGAATATTAGTGAACATTGCGAATTTTCTAAACTGGATTTTGCTATATTAAGAGTTAATTATATATCTCTAACAAAAAAATCGAAAGACTTCTTGAATTGTTCTACATTGAAATTTAAAACCCCCAAATGTTGTTTAATGCTTGTGGTGTAATTGATGCAACACTTGCTTCAATACCGTTTTTTAGATCGGGTAGGTCAGCTTGTAGTGAATGCAGATACACACGATTCTTTATAAACCACCGCAGGTGGAAGTCACATGGCGTGACATAGGTTGAGCATAAAAGTGATGTCAAACAAGCTCTGTCATGAAGTGCATTGGAGCCAACCCAGTGATTATTTGCATTGGAAAAGCAATTGTATCTGGTATTTAATATCTTTTTATTTTACAACTAAGGTTATTTCCCCAATTAGCAGAGAATGATTGAAATAACACCATTTGGCAACAAAATGGTGCACCACCTTAATGGAATAAAGAATACGTGTTTGATTGAACATCATCCTACCCAATTGCCCTATTGGTCGCAAATAATACAATGAGAGCTTGTTCCCCATGGCTTTCACGCTCACTCAATCTAACGCCACATGATTTCTACTTGAGTAGCATATAAAGGATCGTGTACATGTGTATCCACATCCAGGTGTCCCACTAGACCTAAGAAATAAACGAAGGGATTTATTCCAACAATTACACCACAAGCACTAAACAAGGTATCAAATATCGATTTGATGTCTACACAAGCACAAATATCGATTTGATGTCTGCCGTAAGACGAAAACATTACGCACTTAATAGTTTCCACGTGTGGTTCTTTGGATTTCCCTTTCATTTCATGTATTATAATTTAAGAGTTTTCTGCAATAAATGCTACAAAGCGTTAAAATATCGATATTTATTTCTAAATACCCTGCACTTAAAAAAAGCCTATTTTTTAGATAAAGGAATACATTTACGAATCAAAGCGAAAAAAAAAGCAGAAAAATCCCGTTGTAATTAGTCAGGTTTTATAGTAATATTTTCAGTCTGTAACTTTAAAAGACGCCAAAACACAATTGCTAGATACAAACTGAAAGAAAAAGACATCAAAATGGAACATCAATTATTTGTTGTCAAGGCAGACAGGACTATTACCAGAGCTATTTACAGACTTAGAACAAAACACTTCTGTGTGGAATGACTATAAATACAAACGGCACCAGATCTTATAAATCATGTAGGGACTAATCTGTGGAGGAGCTCATCCCGGAACATATTTTTAACTGCCTGGACACTATAAGAAGTTAACAGGCTATTGACGAATTTTCTCTTTTCAGGGAAATCTCTATAATGATAAATTTGTACACATTGCCATGGCTGTGATTTCAGCACATGGAAGGATTGGAGTCGACTTCAAATGGTCACGACACCAAATCAAACCTAATAATAATATTTATCTAGAAAAGTAACATTTGCTTCTGTTATAGATAGCTGAATAAATTTTATTATCACTTTTATACGTAACCATTTTTATATATACCATTTTTGTATGAACCTGTTAAAAAAATATCAAATCCATTGTATATAGAATCGTATTTATTAGATGTCTATAATGATTTGTTGTTGTAATGAAGCTCCAGATACTTTTTGTCAGCAATTAATAAAAATTAGTTGCCTTTATTTAACAGCCAAAAATAATGCAATAAGACAGCCAAATGGAGCAAATTATTTTCTCTCTCTCTCTCTCTCTCACACACACACACACACACACAAACACACACACACACACACACACAAACACACACACACAAACACACACACACACACAAACACACACACACACAAACACACACACACACACACACACACACACACACACACACACACACACACACACACACACACACACACACACACACACACACACACACACACACACACACACACACACACACACACACACACACACACACACACACACACACACACACACACAAATTCTGTCAATTTAATGATAGCAACATAAAGGAAATATTAAACTGACGATATCTCTTGACTTGTTTGAGAACAATCCATGAAATTTTGCTCAATATGAGGTGAAGTTGGAAAAAGGAAACAAAAACATTCTGCAGGAAACATGGAAATTTTGATGAGAAAACAAACTTGAGATTTTGACAATACAAGAAAAAGAAAAATGACAAATAAAATGTACAAAAATATTCACAATAAAATGCAAAAATTTCAGTTGGAATTGAAAATTGAGAAATTTTAATACTTTATGATATTACGACCATTTCACTAGAAACATATTTGATAGATTTTTTGGTTTCTGAGCGAGGGGATGATTAACACAATTTTTTCAAAAAAATTAAAGAGTTACATTTAACATAATGTATAGAAAAAAATATTTAAAATATCAGGTTATAACACTTAAAAGGAGAATATTTGTTTCAAATTTATTTTAAGATAAAATATAAATTCTGAAACGTAACAAACAAATTCCACTATTCCATTATGATATTTTGAAAGAAAAATTTAAATTGCTTCAACAAGAATATCACCGTTTTCGAAGAAAATACCATTGATCAAGGAATTTTATATATTTTTATGAAAACTGATCACACACACACATTCATAATTCTTTAAAACTTTGACAGATTGCATAGTTTTCTAACATTTTTTAATGTTACAAAAATTAATAATATATTTCTTTAAAAAGAAACTAAATGTCTGTTCCTTATTTTGTAATCTAAATAAAAGTGCTTTTTAATTTAGTAAAGCTTAAGAAGCACTTAAAATTTTCTAAACTAGTTTGAAGGAGTATAATTTTGTTATTGAAAAAAGAAACTGAATTAAACTTATAAAAGAATTGAGAAAATAGAATGCAAGCAATTAAAATGTCATTCATATAAAAAAGGACGTTAGCACATTTTAAAGAAAGGAAAGGGTTCATTAGTAAACATGTTAGAAGAAAGTACGTTTTATATGAATCTCTTAATATATTTATTTATTTAAAGATACTATAAAGCAAATGTGTAATAACTGGACATAACAATCAATCGCAGTAGGTAAAATATATGCAACTAACTCCTTTGCGTGTTATCATTTATGTCAAATTTCGAAAAATAAATCTAATTTTTAATAAAAGAAGAGGTATTCCTATATTAAAATTTTTTCTTTTCTTAAAAAATAGAAACTTTTGATTGAGAGAAAAAGATTTTCTGCAGAAATAAATTCTTAAGTACATAAAAATAGAAAATTATTATACCATGTCTCAAAATACAAGAGCTTTTATGTTACCTATAGTGTGTTTAAATTATTAAAATGCATAATTGTGTGTGTGTTTTGATTTGTATTCTTTTTAATAATTGTGATTATTAGCATGATCAATTAATCCCACGATAATCAAGAGTTTCTTATAATTACTCTGAAGTATTTTAATTAATTTTCTTGCTACATTTTGCATTTTTATTAATTATTTGAAGCAACTTGTTGAGAAATTAATTGAAAGTAATAATCAAACGACAATCGATTAAAATCGATATGATCAAGCGATGAATTTGAAAATTTCATGTTCATAATAATTTTCACAATCCTATCTACCAAATGATTAGGGTGAGAAACTTTTGCATTTATATTGTTGTAGGGCATCCCTCTGTTTAGCATAAGTTCTCGGGTTCGATTCCACCCACTGTTGAAAAATGGGAGATAGATGTTGCGCTTCTGTCCTAATCATTGGAGTAGGGGTCTGGAGTTTCCCAGGTTTCACTTAAAGAAATAAGCTCTTTGACGAAATAAAACATTTATAGATGATAGACAGAGATTTATAGATGGGGGATAGATGGAGGACAAGGACTTAGAAACTGCAACGATTCAAAGTGTATTTCAGAAAATGTGCTTTCACAAATCAGCTGATGTGCTTTCTAATGCAAAATAACAAGAACAATCAAAATTGAAACAATTAGTAAGAAATATTAAAGTAGAAGCACATTTAAAAAAACATCATTTTATATTTTTTTTTATTTAAATATCATAACTTTAAATATTTTTTCTGAGCGAGTGAGTTTTTTAGTTTTTTTTTTAACTATTGCCAAAATAATTTCTAAGCATTATTGAACTCGCTTTGATAGCTATTGAGAGAGTTTTGTCTTATATCAGTCTTTTTCATGTGGGATCACACACATTATGAAAGAACATAAATATTGCAAGTATTATATTTTTATTTTGCAACACTTTGAAAGTAATTGTAAGACAAATTCATAAGCACATTTTTAACAATATTTTATTTAAATCAATTTACAATTTAAATGTTTAATATACGTTTTAATTTTTTTTTTGATACAAACGGCCTTTATTGAACCCGTGAATTGAAAATCTAGTCACTAGTAGCTCATCTTCTTTCGAGTTGGCCGTCAGGTATTGATTACTTCTAAGTTTTACCACAGAAATTTCATAAAAACCGAAATGAAATCACATTACAGCCTATTTCAAACTTTTACCAAGTCACTTTGGTAAAAAAAAATGGGATTTACAAGATTTAGGAGTTTTATCGTAACACGCACTCAAATCAAGAAATGTATCTTAAGATATATAGATTGCTGGTAACATCCAAAAGGCAATACTCTGGAGGAAGCAGGCAATTCGGTATAATTTACATTCATGTGTTTACTGTGATATATTCATTGCATCTGCATTGCAGTGCACATACACACCACAAGTGACTCTAATTTCACATGTAAAAGATTAAAAAAAATTCCTTACTTAAGGTAAAGGATAAAGAGATTACTGTTTTAATGTAAAGGATGAAGAAATTGCTGCTGATTTGATGTAAAGGATAAAGAGATTGCTAATTCAGTGTAAAGGATAAAAGGGCAGTGCAGCATTATTTTTTCCATACATTGTTCTATGTATGCCTCATAGAAGACATTAAAAGTGTTCAGAGAAAGCTAATGAGCGTGATCGAGTAAAAATAAAACAGAGAGATTGTGGATTAACCTATAGAGAAATCAGTGATCATGTTGGAAGAAACCAAATAAATGTAATGTTGATCTGTAATCAGTAAGGAAAGCAGGAGAATGTAGGAGAGAACGGTGGACTGACGAATGGATCATTCAATCACATCACCAACCACAGCATAACCAATTCAACTTGATATTGATCATTCTGTGTCTGCTCGTAATAGTCCTTTGTATATGAGAGGAATGTCCACCCGGTAACCCTTTCTTCACTATATTTTGGCACAAAACCAAAGGCACATTTGCGCTGCCAATGGTATAAAGAATGACGAACATGGTATCAGAATGGAATAACATAGTCTTTACCAACGAATCTAGATCTTTTCTGAAACACCATATTTATGGAATTCGAATGTGGTGAAACCTTGGCAAGAGACAGCTGAACTGTTGCCACACTGAGCTGCATCAGGTATCATGGTATGATGCAGTATGACAATTCACTGCTGTTGCCTTTAGTACTCAGTGGAAGTACATTGTAAAAAAAGGCTACATGTATGAGTTGTAGGAACTCCCATAATTTTAGCGTTCGTCATTAGCCATATTCTAATTGTATAACTTGTGCTCATACTTGGTAATGCTCAAGAAATCTTCTTTACCCAAACGATTGAATTGCATCTTTGAATTACTTAATATCCTGATCTATCACTAATAGAAAACTTGCGGTATATGGTTGCACAAAAACTGTCCTGCAATGCACCTCTATACTACACCAAGTCAACTGTTTCATTATGTGGAAGCTTCATGGATTACTACACTTGTACTTCAACGGTTCATCCAAATTTTTTCACTCTATGTTGGCAACAGTAGCTACTGCATTCATTAAGGATTTTGTAGGGCAACGGAGGCCTGGTTAGTTTAGACATGGTTCTTATTACTAGAAAGAAGTCATTCGAATCTCAGTTTAACCAAATATAAATCACGTTCCTAAAGTCTGTTAGGACACCTTAAAATAGGTCATGATTGTGCATTGTTATCTAAGTGAAGTTATATCTCTGGCAGAGGCATGTCAAATATTGGGGCTATTTTTGACTCCAGCTTCTAAATTATGAAGACTTCCACTCGGCTGTTTCATCTAAGTGGTAGGACTCAAATCTATGCTAGGTACAGGGTAGCATGCTGATGCAATAATTATTGATTTTGTCATATTCTATACTTCAGAAAAATCTGTAATTTCAATCATTTGATCTTTGTATAAGTACTATTTGACAGCAAATTTTACTGTGATATCTTTGGTTTTTCATGGTGCTGTTTTCTAAGCACCCAGCAGTGTGTTTATATGCATCTTAATATATATATATATATATATAACATAGATTCTCGTTTCTCTGAATTTTAATTATCTAGTCAAAGTAAATATGGAAATATTTCATTTTCTAACTATTTAAAATCGTACTTTTCGTTTAAAATCTTTAACGTAAATTTACATGTATATATTTCCTCATATTCATCTCGATTTTATAAGCATTATCGTTATTAAAAATTGATTGTTTCAGCTATTTTTACATTTTTAATTAAAAGCAGATAGTATTTACAGGAAAACTTTAAATATAATTGATAAAAAAATTGATAAATGAATCATTTTTTAAAATCACATTTTCCCTTTAAAATTAAAATAAAAACATTATTGGCCTCAAAATGGAATCCCTTCATGTGAAAATGGGAGAAAAATTGAATCTAAAATTTGTCAACGAATTTGTTTTTCATAAATATAAATATTTAGAGCAAAACATATACATTTTATCTTTAATTCAAGTACACTGTATCACAAGTGAATTGTAAAACCCATATAAATCAGAGTTTTTTAATAGAATAGTTCTTCAGACACTAAAGAACATCCAACGTAAAATTGTATAATTTAACTTGATTGAAGTAGTTAGAATGTGCTTTTGTGACGCAAACTATCCTACCATTAAACAGACGTACACTATTTCAATATGTATATTGAAAAGTTTAATGCTAATCTTATGCTTAAATTCCTGAATAGCGAAAAGATCAATTATGTTCAGAAACTGATGGAAATGTCTCTCCTATCTTCATTATAATGAAAGGGTGATATATCTAAGCACATTAAGCGTGGATCTAGTCTACATTAACATCAATTTCATGAGTTCCCCCACTAATTACACAATACTTAGTTTATAAAGTTAACAGTATTTATAATAAGTTGTGCACCACACACACACACAAATCTAATTAGGTATTTAGCATAGTGGATATTAAGGGATCTACCAATTGTTTATCTGCTATTATATTTATTCAAGGAGTCAGAAAAATAATAAATAGATATAGCATCGTTGCTTATGTCATACTATTTATGCTGCTTATACTGATTTATGTTTCTCATATAAATTTATTTAATATCATGTATAGGATGATGGAAAGTAAAAAGGAAATACTTAATTTCTTTCATTAAAAAATATCTGTGAAAATATTTACAATTTTTATACAAACCAGTTTCAAGGTATGAGGTATTTATATTTAAAGAAACATTTGGTTCACTTTTCAGTTTATGGAAAAGAAAAGTATATTGTAGTATGTGATGAAAAGGATAATTAAAATAATGGGCCAATATTAACTACGCTGTGTGTAACAGCTTCACCATTATAAGACGGGAAAATGTAATTAGTAAATATAACATATTAGTTAAAATAAAAAGTCATTGAAGTGAAATATTCTGTCACTATACAAAGAGAATTTTTTAGTTGAAAGCTTCTATAGAGGCTTTTTTTAACATTCACAATTGAGATTGAATTTCAATAGTTATCATAAATGGTGGGCCTTTTCCCCCTGTTACTATTGCAAAAATGCATGAAATTTCCAAGCACACACATATGACAGTACAGAACAAAATGTCTGTATCAAACTCCTGTTTCCCAATTATGTATGAATTGTTAAGAAGTTTAAATGGGCTCTACACTTTTATTAATTGAAGTTTTTTTCTAGACCACTAGAAATTTCATCTTTTTTGGCATTTCAAGGTGGGGAATTGCTGGCACATTTATATAATAGGGCACCCATTGGGAGTGGCATCGGGACCTCAAAAGGGTGTGTTTTCGTTATTTTCAAAGCTGGGAATAAGTATTAGGGACTGACACGGATTGTCAGTACCTAATATCGACACCATAATCAACCTAGCCGCGATGGCCAGGTTGATTATGGTGTTCTCATTACTGGAAGGTAGTGAGCGTGAATCCCGGTTTCATCAAAAATCCGTCATGTTAGCTAAAGGCGGATGAGGCCCATTAAAACTGGGTGAAGTCGCGTTGTCCTTCAAGTGAAATGATACCTATGGGAGTGACCAGCCAAGTATTGTGTGTCTTTTGCTTGGTCATTGCTTTAAAATCACGAATAACTTCACCCGGCTGCTTCTATCTAATTGGTAGAGCCCAACTCAGTACTAGGTACAGGTAAGAATGCTGGTGCTATAACAACCCTGAGGTATTGTTATACTTATATATATATATAAAGCACTGTAACCATGACCTATTTGGCGAAACCCACCAGCTTTTATTGAGAACATGATGGATCTTCGATTAAGTCGGAATAGGAATTCACTACTTTACGATAAACTCGACGTTTACTCAACCTAACCTCCACGGCGTTTTCTGAACTGAAGTTGAACCATCTATTCTAATGAATGGGGGAAATTATAATTCAGAAGCTTGTTTTTACCACAATTTTATGATAAATCCTTCATAAATATGTTTTTGAAGAGAAAAAACTGTAAACATTTTTTCCTTACAATATAAAATCATGCATTTACAGATATGGTTTAAATCAGTGTTCGCTAAACGTTGTAACCTCACAGACCAACAAATTCATAATTTAAATCCTGTGTAATACTAATAAGAGAGATTTTTTTAAGTGTTAAATATATTTATAAAAACTCTGATAAGGACACATAAAATGTTCTCAATTTGAGATCCATATTGAGCTAAAAAGGGCACCAGTTGATTTTCCATATCGGCATGGATAGGAGAGGGATTTTAATTTGGGTGGTTGAAGACAAGTTTAGCTCTAAAAAAATAACCATTTTCGATTTTTTTGAAAAATAAATTCGAAAGTAATTTGCGTTTGCATGTTTTTTGAAATCACATATTTATTTTAATAGAAAATATGATAAAAATTGTGTTTAAAAACACGGCATTAGATAAAAATTTAAAAAAAAAAAGCTGAAGTATTTTTTATATTTATTATTAAAAAAAATGCAAACCAACTTCTTCCTTTGACAATTTTGTGTATAATTTAAATCCTTTTTTAATGAATATTTTTTTTTAAAAATTTTTTATAGTATGAGAAGCAGTTTGAAACCTTCTTTTTACCCTGACACTTCATTCTTTGATTTTGTGTTTAAACAATTTTCGTAAAAGGAAATAAGCTAATTCCAAAACTTATGCTGTAATGATATTTTTCTTAAAGTGCACTTTCTGTAAAACCAGTTTTGTTTCAAATTTCAAATTTTCTAAGAACAACCACGTGCGTATCAATTTGATTTTCTTTGATAGTATAACACTCCTAGTTCTCAAAAAATATTTTTTGACATAATATGTTATGGTTTCAAACCTCTCTTACATATTTTTAAGACAAAATTTTTGAAGCATGGATAGCTTAAAAATAAAATTTAAATTTTTGATATTAGTTTTAGTGACAGAGATTTTACTAACAATTTTTTTCAGCTTGAGTCAAAATATAATTTAAAAAAAATAAAAATCTGTATAAACTCTTTTTTGGGGAAAATTTTAAAATTTTTATTTCTGTACATTGTTATTCAGTCTTCGATTACTTCAATTATTTCAATAAAAATAATTTAAAATAATTAAAAAGTTGTTAATTTAAACATTGTAAAATTATTTTTTACAAAACATATTAATTTATAAACATATTATTAATTTCAAAATATATCTATTGAATAATATTTTTTGTTAAAGGATAATATAAATACAAAGATCTATAAAACGAAACCGATAACTTTTATAGAAATATTACTGACAAGGAGTGGGAAGTTGGCAACAGTTACAAGGTATTTATTTACTTTGTCTTGTGCCAGCTTAGGCTGAAAATATGGGGTGCGCTGCTCCACTTTTCCATACTGAACCATATTTGGTGTGGAGTCCGACTTCTTCAGTACACACACATGCCATAGGAATTCGTTTATAGGGTAGTCAACCATTTACACCTCATTTATACTCAGAAAAGACAAAGACAGGATAAATAGAGAGAGAAAGTACATGCATGCCCGAACTGGGATTCAAACCCAGGACAACCCTATCCGCAGTCAGGCACTCTGACCATTAGACAGGGCGGTCGGCGTTTACTTTTATTTTTTACGAATATTATCCATTTTCAATTAATCTTATGAATATGTTTTATCACTCTGATTCATAGATTTAATATTTTCGGATCATGTTTGTGTTAAGCTTATTTCAATAATGATTAAAGATTTAAATGATTTCTGTTAATCTTGTTGTCTCAGAAACAGAATAAGTAGCACTCATTTTATGTATTTCAAAGAATGCTATTTATTAAAGTTTTATAGGCTAAATAATGTCACTGACAGTAATTTGAGCAATTCAATTCTTAAGTGTAAAAAAGAATGAAAATAAAAATTGTATTTATTGTTTAATGTTCATGATCATAGATTTCCAATAATTCTCCATATGGAAATTTTGAGTCACCCAAAAGTCAATAAAAACCATTTATTTCTTTTAGAATAAGATACTTTTCAAATACCTTTTGTTTATCTTCCACAAAAGCAAGCAAGTTCTCTCTCCTGCAACAGTGAAATATTGCTTGAAGTGGATTCCACTTTGTTCTTAAGATATTGATTTCTTACGCCTTTCAGAGAATTTTAGCCAGTTTTTTCCTTTCTCAGCTTTGTTATTATCCCTTTTTCTTACACAAGTCTTTCAGATTTACACAAATATTATTTTCAGAAAGTTTGGTCAGTAATATTTAACTCCAAAAAGTATATCCTGTGAGATCAGCATTGTTTACAATATAGCGTCTTTTATTTTATTTCAGTCTGTAGGAATACAACAGTTAAAATCAAACGAAATCATTCATGTTCATATTTGTCATTTTGAATATAGAAGTATGCATATAATTTTTGTAGAAAGAAAATATATAAATATTCTGTTTATCTATGAATTTAATTCAGGCTTCACGAAGACTGACTGCACGAAATGGAATCAAACTTTTTAGAACGTTTATCTGTAAGCAAAACTTAAAATATATTCTAGTGAAAAAACCCAACACTAAGAAGGAGTTATGCACGATAAACGAAGTTTAATAGGCTAATGCGTCCGTATGTAAGATAATGTAAGTTCTAACTAAGGTAGATAAATATGGCTTTAGCAGTACTGCTATGAACATGTTAATCAGGTTTGCTTTAAAGATGTGAGTTCTGTAACATTTATGATTAAATTATCGCTTAGATGCTTCTTAATCAGTTATTGTTGGTTAAAAATGTTTTTTTAAAAAAACAACGAAGCTTACTGAATTTGAACGAGATCACTTTGTAACGCTACAAGAAAATGGGAGTCTAGTGGTCAGCGTGCCTGACTACGGATATGGAGTTCCTGGGTTCGAATCCCGGTTCAGGCATGAATGTATTTTCTCTCTCTCTATCCTGTTTTTGTCCTTTCCTTGTGTGTGTGAATGAAGTATGAATGATGCTTACCCTATAAATGGGTCCGTATGGCATGTGTGAGGGTGCGATGGTGGCCCACCCCCTGTGGTGCACCCGGGGCAACGCCTCGGCGGCTAAGAGGTCGCTGTGTCTGGTCGGTTCCTTGATATCAGGGAACAATAGATTAATAAACTCTGTTGCAGTTGTAACTGTCTACAATCTGCCATTGGGAAAAAATTGAGAGTTTTCTCCTATATATTGTAAAAAGAATAGGAGCAAATGCATCCCCAGTGCATGATTGCTGACAGAAATTATGACAAATGTCAATATTAATGAAAAATTACAGGGTTACAGATGGCCACTTGGCACTACGGAAAGGAAAGACTGCTGTGTACGTCATGTGGATATGGGGTATTTAAATACGTTTGCATCAAGCATTCCAGCAGAAGAAAGTACTATAGTGACAACATCTAAGAGAACTTGGTTACTTCAAGGATTTCCAAGCTGATGTCATGTAGCATGAAATTTCTGATCCCAACTACTCCTGTTTGTGAAATGAATGGTATCAATTTAAATTTCATTGAAGAATGGATCTGAGATCTATTGCCTTTTCTGATGAAAGCCAGTACTGCCTTGGGTGTCTGTGATAGTGTGTTGGGTAGAAGAAGGTCACCTGAGTACCTATAGGCAACCTATCTGTAGCCTAGATGCACAGGACCGACACCAGTCGTTGGAGCAATTTTCTATTATGGCAACAGTTTTCTTGTAGTCATATCGGGCAATTCTTTACTACGAATGTATACGCCAGTCTGATGTTATAATCTGTTATACTGTCAATTGTGATCAGCATTCTAAAGGGTATTTTTACAAGATGATAATCATTCTCATACCGTTATTGTAATCGAAAATGTCCTACAGATGGTAACATGTTATCCTGCTTTGCTCGATCTTCATATCTGTAACTAATAGAGCACGCACTTTGGACGAAAACTCTTCGTCATCCACAACTAGCATTGACCGTTCATGTTGACGATCAAATGACACAAGCATGGGATTCTATGACAAAAATTGACATGAAGCACCAGTATGACATTATTTTTAAACTTGCACGCTTCTATTAAACGTTTCAATGGATACACCAGTTATTAATGTACAAAATTTCCCACGTGCATTGGCTCTAGTAAAGCTACTTTCACATGTGAAATTAAAACTATAATGAATTGAACAAATTGCCTACACAAATGAGTTGCAGCAATTTCCTTCCTCTGTGTTTGTTTGTTTTTGATGTCGGAGTTTTTCGACGGTGTAAAAATTATTTCCATTTCGAATTTTTGACTACAGGATTTGTAATTAATTTAAGGTATATTAAGTGCTAATTTGAAATTTATAAAATATGTGATTATTTTTTTCTTTTTAACAATGTCAACCAAATTTCATTTTTTAGGAATCGCGAAAAAATAGCATGATATGGATCTTAATTCTTTTGATGTTTCACAATGTAATTTTTTTCCTTAAAATGATGATATCTTCAACAGATTTCCTATATATATTTTTTAAAAAATGTTAGGTTTTCTTTCTTTTTTTTTTGAAAAGGTTGTGCTGTCTTCAGAGAATGTGTTTTCCCTATTCTCAATATATCACTGATCGGAAATGCATTATAAAGCGGATGAAAAGTATATAGACTTCCATATCTATTTATTTCTTAACTAAAACAAGTTTCCAAGCATTTAATAGTTGTTCTGATTTTTTTTTTTTTTTGCAATCTATACATGATAAATTTTTTATCTATACTGGACACTTTATTTCATAATTCAAAGTTTGTTTTGTGAAGCTGTTTATAAAATTATTTTATAGCGGGAAAAATCTTACTCGTTAAATAGTAAAGATTTATACTTTTGCGTCTAATCTGAAACTTCAGTCAAAAATTTTTTTTATTAGCTTTTATTTTTTCAGCGTGTCTGTCTTGTAATTAAAAATATCTAAAGTAAAATTAATTTAACTTTTGAGAATTTATACAGTTCAAGACTATTTTTAGAAATTACTATATATTTTGTAATATGTGAATTTTTTTTATGTTAAACTGTAGTTGTAAATATTTCATTCAGGCAAAAAATTACTTAATTTCCTAACTATATTAATAAAGGAATTACTGTTGATTCTTTAAAATTCTATATAATTCTATGTCATACTTCAGGTAATACTTAAAAACCCATGTATGATATTTGAAAATCAAGTACGATATTTGAAAATTTTTTTACTAAACGAAAATTAGATGATTTATGTCTTTGAAAGATAGGATATTCTTTGTGATTTAATGCTCACCTTGTGAATAGAATGTAAAAAAAAATTAAAAGAATGGCAAGTACAAGCCATGTAAAGTAAGACAGGTGAATGTGGTATTATGTATACAAAATTGTCTCTTTTTTGGTAAATTGCACAAGTTAATCTGTTGGTAAATATATTTAGTTTACTTTGCTTTTAAAAAATTAGTTAAGCAATTATTTGTTTCATGTACTTATTATGTAACTCCGTCACACTATAAATGTAGCAAAAGAATAGATATAAAACAAAATATTGTTGCTTTGATTTAGATGGCAAAGCGTCATTCTCTTATGGAAAATGTTAAGAGTTGTATATTTTGCCCATTTATTGATCTTTCACCTTCAGTGATAACGTCTTATGCTCGTAAAACAGGTAGTGGTTCAATTTTTTCACTTAAAGAACAATGCATTTCATATTGGTAAGCCATGTCACAAAGTCATTTGCTTTGTCCATGGATCTAAATCATGAAAGAAATGATATATGGAGTGAAATAAGTCATTAAATTTTAGTTTATGTGTGTGTTTATCTTTTAAAGTTAAAGGTATTTCTTAAAATGAGTTATTATACAAATTTATAACAAATAATATTTAATCAGTATTTGTAAAAAATATTCGAATTCCAGTAAGTAAAAAATTAGGATATTTTTTTACAAATATTATATACTATAAATATGTAAGATTGCCTGCAAATATTTTGTACCCATTGGGTACACCATTATATATAAGGAGCCATCATTTCTTCTCCTGAGGGATAAAAGTTCAAAATCATAGAAATCGGGGATAACTAAACTATTATCTAATAATAATATGTGATAAAAATTGTTTGATGAAAACAAGTAAAAAATTTTACAAGTAATATAAGTTAAAATGGAAATTTATTTGCTAGTTTTCAATCGATTGTATTAATATTTGTAAACACTTAGAAGAGTAATTGATTTTGTACATTGAATGTAGCATTTGAAAAAAAGTTTGTTTGCGAAAACATGTTATTGGAATTTTTATTTTCATCATTTGAAAAACTATAATTTTACGAAGCAAATATTTGTTCAACTGTGTGTTATATTTTTTCTTATATTTTCAAGTAAAAAATATTTATTGATAAGTAACTTTGAATTTTATCTTTGAGTCTATTTTAAATAAATTTCATCCTTTTTTTGTAAATATATTTCGTTTTAGCGAGAAACGCTTGCAATGTTTGATTCTGAAAATCGGAAAAACAAAACTTTTCTCGGTATCACTGAAATACATGTTGATGGTGTTAAGAGCATATACTTTAGAGATTTCGTTGTGCTATCTTTAGTTTAACTTATATGGCTTATATAAGCTGGAAACTGAAAGTAGCTTTTGAATTCATGACCAGTGTGTGAAAGAAAAGGCTTTTACTACCTATTGCAAGAATGACTTTCTAAAAATAGAACAAAATTGAATGCAGATATAGCAGTCTTTCAAAAGAAATTTTCAAAAAGCCGAGATGAGAAAATCTTTTCCCTTTCGTTCAAGTGATGTAATTCTTTTGATAATATTTTAAATTTACCCTTTTCAGAAAATATGAATTATTTTCGAAGAGATTTAGGTTGCACTATATTTTTTTCTGTAAAATTATCAATACTGATTGAATAAAAATCAAATGGATAAAATTAAAATTTACCCTTTTTTACGGTTATAGTTAATTTTGTTTGAAGTTTTACTTTAAATTAATAACAAAAATCGAAATTTCAAAAATTGAATTTGCATTTAATTTACAATTTTTAACACTGCGTTCAGGAAGTTTTATCTTTGCATATGATCCTTTTTTCTCTTCGAAAATGGATATTTATGAGTAATTGATGTGAATAGGGAAAAAATATATATAATATATAATCGCTCTTCTGTCTATATTCTCGTAACATATTCTTTAATAGAAATTAATTTTTTCTGTTTTTGAGGAAGAGTTGTTTTTACTCACTGTAGTGAGAAGATATATCAGTGGTAAGAAAACAAAAGTATCCTCAATTCAAAGTTAAATGATTTTATGATTAAAGGAAATTTCGAAGCATTTCTATCCTCATTCGAGTTATTGTTTGCTAATTTATTCGAATACCTCAAACTGCAGGGCAACATTTTTCGTCACTATTTATTAATTTATTTAAGCAGGCAGTAAATTTCCTAAAAATAAGATATCAAAACTTTTCAAAACATAATCTCCGTAAAAGCTAAAAAAAATAATAACGTACATTATAATACATTAATTATACGGGTTTTTATTAATTCTGCAACCAGCAACTAAAAGTGCACAAACAAAACAAGCGTTCAGAAAGATCATGTGTTAAGCAAATGAGAGAGAACAAAAGAGATGATGCATGTATGATATCAAGATACTCAAAATAACGATTATATCTCCCTGGAGCACTAATAACACATATCGCCCGTACAACAATTGAGCAGGGCATTGTTGGTATCATGGTTAATACATAATTTGTCTTTCATACGAGGAAATACAGTACGCACAACGTGAAGGCATGCTGAAGATATCGAGCTGCACTAGAGGTGGAGAGCTCTACTCAAGAAGCAATGCTCTTCAACATATAATTAAAAGTAAAAATTCGGTCTTTATGTCGGAAGAGGTTGACGGGATGCAAGTCGTCGGGCAAGAATATCCTGCACATGGCCTATCGGATTCAAATCCGATGAGAATGCTGATCATCCCATAAAGGTGATATCCTCCGATTGAAGGCAGACGTTGAACATGTTCTAATGCGGTGAGGACAGATATTGTCATCTATAAACAACAAATTTTGCACCAACGGCACCCTTAAATAAACATACATGTTGTTCCTGATTGATTTTCTGATAAATGTGGCCTATCCATGTTTCCGATTTGAAATGCAAACTTGTTCTGGAGCTCAGTATGAAGCCTCTCCAAGCGAGTACTCCTGCACCACCGTACTGTTGATGTTGGTGGTATTACATAGCGTTCTCCAGATAAACGTTCAACATGAATCGGAATGACAGTTAAACAATGACTCATCATAAATCATAACACAAGTCTACTGTGACGAAGTCTACATTATATGTTTTATAATTTAGGCTAACCCCGCTTTTGACAATGAATTGCGATGAATGGAATACAGCTTATAAACCTGTGAGTATATGCCAGATGATAGCTAACATAATAGGTCATCTGCCTGATTCGCCTGTCTATTTTGGTGGTTACTGCCAAATACTGGTGGTCATTTGTCGTTGTCACTCGGAGTGACCTTTACTGTAATGTCTACAAGGCTTGGACCGGATGGATCATCTTGGAATCGTTACTACAACCTAGATATGACACTCCGACTGATTCCACATTTTTCGTCTACTGCCATCTGCGTACGCCTGGATTTCAGGAGGCAGATAATTTTATACCAGGTAAATCATCATTCACATTTGTGTCATACCTATGCGATAGTGGTAGTGAGCCCCTTACCGGTTGTAAACTCGTTTCCTTATGTGTCACGGGTCCTTGTATACCACTCTCTTAAGATCTCGTTATTGTGGTATACTCTGGGCGTTATCAGGTGCCTTCCTGTAATTTGCTTATAAAATTTGACCATGAGTGGGATATTTCTACAGATTGCCTTTCGCATTATTTTGCTGTATGCTTCCTTAATTATCCTTAAAGTACAGGCATGTGTCCGTAAAGTATCTTAAACCGAGTAATTTTACTTTTCTTAATATTGTAAAAAATATGTATTTATAGCCATACTGCTATTTAATTGCTCTTGAATTTTCGTAAACTAAAAGCACTATAATAAGAAAGAAATTACACCAAACTAAAAGGGATCAAAAGGAGAGAAAAATAAGAATTGTAAAAGTTATCTAATAATATATCTCTAATAGCAATTAAGTAGATTCATGTAGAAACATTACTTTGTTTTCTGTGTGATCAATTTTAAGAGCTTGCTTAAAATTATTTAAACCTTGCATAAAATTATTTTAAAAAAATTTAAACTTTTTGTTTACTGTTTGTTTGATATGATAACCAATTTTTACTTGCTATTTACGATGAATAATTTAGTCAATCTTTTCATAATAAATGAAAGCCAATTTGGAAATACCGATGATGGTACACATATAATCAAAACTTTTCATTCTGTTAAATACTCAAAACATTTCGTCTCTGATTTAGATTTGAACACTTTTATGATTGACTCAATGAAAATACTTTAATTGAAGTTATTTAATTAAAATGTATTACAATTTTTTTTAAATGATTGTAACTTTGCAGAAAGAAATCATCTTTTATCTTTCTTCCGACATTTTCTTACACTTGGATAAATTATAATCCAGTTAATTTCTTCGTTTTAATTAAATTTATTTCGTATAGATAAAAATATTCTACTTCGATAAAGCAACTAAGTTTATTTCCAATGAAGAGAATGTGAATTAAAATAAAGTATCTGAATTTGTAGAGTTCAAAGTTTTGATCCTGCCTTTTCATTTAGAAATTTATAAGCATTTTAATCAGGGAATGTTAACTCAATTTAAATGACAGTAACTGTTTTACATTTCAGTTTATTTACCTTTTTGGTATTCTAGTTCAAAAACGTTTACTTTTGTATTATATTCTGAGAATTTGATTAAGCGACGGAATGTTTCATAATCATTTGCATTCCGTTAGCTAACTAACTTGGAGTGTGATGTTGAGAGCCAGACTGTTGTATGCTGTTAGTTTTTAGATTTATATATATATAAATGTCGCAACCTTTTGTCAGCAACATCAATAAGTTTTCGCTCAGAGATTTTTATTACTTGAAAAGTATCAATATTTCGCCAGATATTTAGTATATCCAGATTGTACCAGTATTTTTAATATAATTATTAAGGTGTGTGTGTGAACTTTCGTTTTTAAAACGTAATTCAATCATGTTTCACGTAATTCAATCACTTACAAATGGAAAAAAAAATATTTCCTATTTTGGTTACTAGGCATAATTTTATATTGTTAAATTGTAAGCAATGATGAGAAGTAAATTGTCTTTGATTTCTAGTATAAGGGAATTCACTCTTGTGATTTGCCCTTTAAAGAAAATTTTTTAAGAATTTGGTTTATTTTAAGCAAAATAAAATTGGAATACAATGATTTTATTCCTTAATATTTTCTGAATTTTTAAGTGGTATTTTTTTTTCGAAATTGTATTCTCAAAGTATATTTGATGAAAATGAGTTTTGACCCAAAAATAAGATAATTGATTAAATAATGTCACAGAGATAATCAGAAAGTTAAGAAAATAAGCAAGTTTTAAATTTTTAAAATTAATTAATGTTTTCGAATATAATGAAAACTATTTAATTAATATAAAAATAAATTTAAAATAAAATATTTGATTCCATGAGTATTAAATTAATGAAACTACAGCTCAGTATTAAAAATCATTATTTTTTTATTTTGTTGACATAAAAATTTATAACACTCATTATTTGAAATTATTTCCTAATATACAAATTTTGCTTACTGATACTTTAAATTGCTAAATTTAATGTTGCATGAATTTGATATTTTTCATATTACAATTCCTTGATATTACAATTTCTGAATGGAAAAATCAGAAAAATATAAATACTACACTTATTTTTTGTTCTTAGTCGAAGCTTAAGATAATATAGCGTAGTTTGATATTTTTTAAAAACTGAAAATATTTGATTACATACAATGATACAAATATATTGCAATTAGTTTTAATTTTTAATCAAAATAATCAACATTAAGTATTACATTAAAATTCGTTAATTTTACTTTGCTTATAGTTCTTTGCTTGTCTTTCATTTTCATGCACATGTTTTTGAAACTTAAAATGATTTTTTTGATAAAGCCTAATGCAAATTATTTACCTTTACATACAAGCTGAATATTTTTCATATTTTTTGTGTGATTCAAATAATTTTAACAAGCTTGATATTTGACAATTGTCGAAAGAGAAATGGATATGAGTGGTTAAGGAGATTCAAATTAATTGCTTGATATAATGCAGAGTAATAGTTAATGGATATGAGTGGTTAAGGAGATTCAAATTAATTGCTTGATATAATGCAGAGTAATAGTAGTAAGGAAGAAAACTAAACTATTTACTTTTTATTTAATATTTTAGATAATGTATTTGAACCATTTTTTAAGAATCAATGTCAACTTATTTAAAATAAAAATTATATTTATATGTATATTCATATATATATATATATTCATATATATATTTCAAGTGAGTTTTAAAATTATATCAGTTTTGAATATAAAGATCATAGTTTAAAATCAACGTTTCTGATTAGAGGGTTTGTGGTGCTACAGTTATAATTTTTTCCACATGAGATCTAATTTGAGAGGGAAGTTTTGATTTCAAAGTAAATGCGGAAACCGATTCAAACATCCATATTGTAGATTGGAAACGAATCTAAGAATTCTTGAACAGAATTAGGACACGACGATAACTTTCTGGCAACTAGCTTAATTAAATTGCTTTAAATAATATGCAAATGTTAATTAGCCATACAATAACCAAAGAAGTCTAACTTTCTTAATTCAGTTTGTTTTCTAACTGAAAGTGTCAACTTGAAATTTTTAAGTATTTAAAAGGAAAAATATATTGAGTTTATTTCAGTTTACCACTCACGAATAAGAAGAACTAGTTTGTTTCATTCTTATGTAGTTGAAATTGACTTAACAACAGGTCCAATGTATCTTATTTTGATTATTTGAAGCAAAAAAGATAATGTGGAAGTGTTTATTATCAACTTTAGGTACTGCAGTGAGATTGAATGGATATTCATGTGAACCCTTCCTATTATCATACAAAATATTAGGATAAACTCAATTTTATAAAAATTTTTATTGAAATAATTTCAATTAAATTCCTTTAAATAAGAGTCATATAACCCTTATTTTGCATTATTTTATGAATATATTATAATCCTTTACATATATTTTATTGCTACTCTTTTAATTATTCTCAAAGAATTAATTAATATTATTTAACTGCAATGTAAAATTCAGAAGATTCACAGTAAGTTATTTAAACCAGATATAATTTTAAAGGCAAATTAAAAAAAAGTTGGGAATTTTGTAAATTAGTATTGTGTTTAAACAGATCAATTTACAATTTATAAATAATTTTACATTTACGTATTGAAAAAATAACAATATATTTTGCATTTTAGAAATATGTTTTAATAATTTTACCCATATAAAATTCATTATACTAGTACCGTGTATATCTAGATTCCACTCTATCTAGATTCTGGGTGACCTGGATGGGATCTGCTCTTACTTAATCCAATTTATCGAGAGTATGATTCTGATCTAGATAACAATCACGATTTTCTGAATGTAAATATTTTCGGAAATCTGTTTATCGGGAAAATATTTCGAAGGATTTTCGAGGAAAAATATTTCATGTTTAGTTTTAAAATGCAGTTTAAAAATAACTATGCAGTTTAAAAATAAAAAGTTCCAACACACTAGCTTATATTTTATGGTATTCATATTACATATCTGCATTCTTATTTAGGTAAGCATACGTTCAAATAGAGAAAATATAATATCTTTTTCGAATATATTTTTATTACAATGTTTTTTAAAATTTCAATACTGTTATTTAACTTAGGACAAAATTAAACTTTGTAAGAACCGGGGAAATCTTTCTAATATTTTAAAATCGATTGAAAGGAGTGGATAAAATATTTTCTAGGTTTTCTTATGATAGAATATATTTTTAAGCACAGAATTGAGAGCACGTATGTATTTTTGTTTCTTTCGTTCTTCAGAAAAGGTCATTCCTATCTCACGGATATTGTTGCAAAAGTTTTGTAATGCTTTGCTTCATAATATGTTATTAACAAAGATAGACTTCTCAGTAACTTGGCAGTGTAGTTACTATTATTAACTACAAAATGTTGCCGTATAATAGGAAAGTATTTGTATAATAATCCTGAATTCAATTTTGATTGATTCGTTTGAATACATTGATATAAAGTGATGTTTAGGTTTTATATCGAAATACCATAGTTTTATTTGTATTATTAGTTAATTCAGTTGGTTTTCTTGTATGTTGAAAGATTAGGAATATTTATGATACATAAAAAATGAAATATCAGATTAATACCATGTCAATATTTAAAGATTAAATATATCTGCATTATAAATTAAAAATTCTCTTCGAATGAGTACACATCATCATGGGGAGAGTATGCTTAAAACTGAAATAATAAAGCTTCAAGTGTATTATTCTAAATTTAAAAAGAACCTGCTTATTGACCTTAATTCATAATAAGTTTCAATAATATCAAAATACTACTACAAAATGAAGTGTGATCGGTATCTGTTTTTGATCTTCAAACCAATTCAGTATGCTTGGAACACAATCTCTCAACACATTTCTGAAAAAAAAAAAAGAAAAAAAAAAAAAAGATTTTTTACATGTGATATTAGAAGAAAGTGAATTTTCACCACATCGAAGTTTTATATGCCTAGAGGCTACTCGTAAGAAGGAATGCGCTAAACTAATGCCTGATGAACTGTAGTCCATTGTAGAAAATTTTGCGTGACGTTTAAGTTTCTGTATCGATGCTCAAAGAAGCCATTTTGAGAATACTTAAAGATGATGTATCTTAGTAACAAATGCTTTAAGTAAAAAGTTAATTTTTTGAAAATAAATTTCATGTTTTTAGTTTAATACAATATATTTTGATCAACAGTATAATGTTGTTACCCTGTATAAACTAAATTTAATTCTGATGTACGACAGCCCATGCGGGCCAAGCCCTACAGTTCCCATCTCTGCTTTCTTGATCGAGAGACTCTGGGGTGCGAAGCATGTCTTGATTATATGGACAGCCTAATGTGAAACACTCAGTGCTTAGTTCTAAAGCATTCTCGGTACTCAGTTGCCCACTGAAGGGATGAAAGGCTGACTCGACCTCGCCCATCCCGAAGATTGAACCTCGAACCTGTGTCTTGGGAGCATGAAACGCTGTCACTAAGCCAATAGGCTAAATATTAATATATTTTGATGCTTAATATCTGCATTCATTTGTATGGGGAGAAAGAATAAATTTATTATGTATAAATGAAGCACAATTTTGAATTTCAAAAAACGAAGGAACAAGATTTTTTATTGGAAGTATTACTTTAATTTAGATTCAATCAATTTAAATTAAATTAAAAATCCTCAATCTTTGAGTACTGAAACATCGAAGGATTATCAAATCGCATTTGGAATTAATTCATGCAATAGTTTAAGAGTAAAATATTGTATAATTCATCATATAGAAACTAATCTCATACAATTAAAGGAAAGGAAGTGGCTGCATGAAAAATTTAAACGTCTTAAAACGAATTTGATGTACAATGATCAGTACTCCAGCTGATGTACAAAATTTCTTGGTAATCAAATTAGTTTCTTTTTCCCATATTTAAATTTTAAACTAAGTAATCATTAAATCTATAATTCTGAATCATATTTTGGAAGAAATTTTAAAAGTCATATTTAGAACAAATTATTCAGTAAAACAAAATAATCAAGTAAAATTCATAACATTAATCTTCTTAATTATTAAAATTGCTTTAGGAAATAATGGATGATTCTTATCGGTAAATATCTTATTAATATAATGAATGTTTACATACTTGTTTTTTATATTTCATTTTTTATTGATTTTCCAAATTAATTGATCAGCGCTAACATATCTTCATTTTTTTTATTTTTCTAGTATATATCCTAACAATATGTAGGTTAATCGACAAAATATTCATTTCTGCTTATGTATACAAAACGTAATTTTAAGTTTTTTTTATATATTTTGAATAAAATAATTCTGTAGGAACAAAGAGACAGAAATTTCCAAATATATGTTATTGAAAAAATATATAAAATTAGGCGTTGAAATTTTTGAAGTTTTAGTAATTGCAACAGAGTTTTGTAATGTTATAGACCTGTACATTATTCTTTTATTGTTTGTTTATTAGTCTAGATTGTTATCACATAAGTTTCGTAAACGTATTGAAGAATAATATTGTAGTTCAACATATATAGTTTGCCGAATGTGTGAATAGATCAACATATAAGAAAAAGAATTTGTACATCAACGTACATGAAAAACATCTTGTAATTCAACAAGTATAATAAATGCATATAATAAATGGGACTCAATACATATTATCAATTATTGCAACAATCATAAATAATTTAAGAGATTTTTTAAATACTTTATAAAACACATTCTTTTCATTTCTTAAATTTTAACTAGATGTGACAGTCATTATTTTAATGCGTATATTCATGCATGTGTAAATACGTAATATGTAAATATATTTGTTAAGTTGTTTATAAACTGTCTTTTGCTTCTTTTGAAAAACTATAAAAATAAGTACTTAAAGTAAAAAAAAAAAAAAAACTTAGAAAATTTATTATTTCAGTTATTACATTACAACGCCGGCCAACTTGTCTAGTGGTCAGCGTGCCTTACTATGGATAAGGAGGTCCTGGGTTCGTATTCCGGTTCAGGCATGGATGTACTTTATCTCTCTCTATCCTATCTTTGTCCTTTCCTTGTGTGTGTGAATGAAGTATGAATGATGCCTACCCTATAAGCGGGTCCCTATGGCATGTGTGAGGGTGCGATGGTGGCCCACCCCCAGTGGTGCACCCGGGGCAACGCCTCGGATGCTAAAAGGTCGCTGTGTCTGGCCGGTTCCTTGGATATCAGGAAACAATATAGATTATAGACAGTTACAATTGCAACAGAGTCTTAATCTTCCATTGGAAAAAGAAACATTGTCAAATTACACGTGTTTGAAATATGTCATTATGCAAGTGACAAGACAAGAACACAAATGTTCATTGACTATTATCAGAATTGTAGGAAGAACTTCCCAATCAGTGAACACTAATTTTGATTAGATATTAATTGAGCTAACTTCTAATTTTCCACACGATAGAGGCAACATACGAGCATTATTGACAGAAGTATAAGGGACATTTCCTTTTACAAGTATTTAAAGAACCTATCGCTTTTTGATCGGCTACTTTAAATGAGCCGTGGAAGATTAAATGAGATTAATTTCTCGTACAACCACGTTACCCTAGCTTCAGGAATTCTAGTAAGAGAAATGTTGAAGCTTATTCAAATTCTGCTATTAGTTGGAAATGCTTGATTTTACTGATCAATTGAAAATAAACATTAAGTTGCAACGCTAATTACGTTTTCCCCATCTCTATCTGAATCGCGTTTACTTATCATAAATTGCATATATGATTATCGATACCAGACACAATCTAAATTTATTTAAATACTCCTGCATAGAATATCCATTCTAATATAATAAGAAAACGTAAATAGAAATTAGTGACATTATATGAGAAAACATTTTGTGAAATTTATAAGTATTTTGATCTTAATAATTTGTGTTCCTTCATCATATTCATTTACTATTAAGGATGCAAAAATAAAAACGGAATTTATAACTGGTGAATTATTGTAATTAATTTATTAAAATCTATTATTGACTGTAATTTACTATCCGTAAATAAAAAATATTTAAAAAGGTTTGTTTAAAATATTAAAATTATCAAAATACAGTGAATAAGTTATGATTTTATATGAAGTTTGTTTTTCAATTCTAAGTCTTGTAGATAACATAATAAATTCAATTAATTTCAATGAGGAAATTTTTGGCAGATCTTAATTATTTCAAAAATAATAATTTTAAAGTAATCATTTAATTTTTATTTAAACATGAATTAGAATTACTTAAGTAAGCTCATTCTAATATTTTATTCTTCTAAATCAGTTACAGCAATATTTTATTAAATAAATATTCTTCAATTTCTATTTGGTTCTTAAAAAAGTAAATTTCATCGGTAAAATGTAACACACTGAAATATATTGGTAACAACTGGCCGAGAAATGACAATCTCTTAATATGTTACCGATTTTATAAACTTTATAAATCTCTAATATAAATCTCAATAATTAAAATATTACGTCATTCTTTTTTCTTGTTTAGATTAATAACTAAAAAATATATTTTAGTCATTTTAGGTATTATTTCTTCAGATTATTCAGATAAAATATTTCATTGGTTCGCTTATCTTTCAACAGTAATTTTAAGAGCATGAACGCTAATTACATATCAGGAACTTGAAATTCAAGTGGATGACGGACTATGAAAATCTAAAACGAAGGTAAGAATTGTAACTAAAAACTGTCGAATTCACAACATGAGCGATAACTACTTATCTTCCAGCTTAACTATAAAAGTGTTGATGTAAAAGAAATATTATAAATATTATGTATAAAAAAGCTTATACAGAGAAGAGAGAAATATCTCCAATTTTTAATTATAATGACTGCATTAGGATAAAATTTTTTTGTGCAACACCTAAATTTAAATAAAAAAAATTTTTTTCATATTTTTAAATAACGAAAAAAATTTTTAGTCACTTATAGATTAATAAATTTTTTACTCTATATAGATAACATTTTTTTTTCAAACACTTTAAAAAATGACTTTTTAACAAAATTATTAATTAGACATTAAGAGTATTAGATATGATCTTAATTAATGTCTAATCAAAAATTATTATCTAATTACTTTCAATACCTTTTTGCAGTTCACGTGGAAGAAGTACATATAAATTAATTAAAAATTGTGTTTAAAGGATAACAATTGAACATACTGATGTTTTACTACTTTATCTTTATGATACTTAGAGAAATTTGTTACAATTTATTGACAGAGAATATGCTTTGTGTGAATAAGTTTTCTATTGTTTTAAGAAGAGTCATACACACACATATTTTTTAAGAAATATCACTCTTTTTTTATAGGAAAATATACATATAACAAACATCCTAATAGAATCGTAATAAGCTTTATATTATCGAACTTTTAACATGACATACAAAATTATTTCATGTTTTATTTTTTGTATGTTGAGTATGTAAGAATTTAATTTTTTAATATTCAATGTGAATTCTATGAAAGCTTGACTCATATGTAGTTTCGGTAAAATGGAATTCCTTAGTCGTTATAATTTTGAAGACTAATTTGGGTATGACATACATAATATATTTGCAAAATTTTAAATCTGAAGTTATAAATAATAAACGCAATTTTTAAGAATCATTATTGGATATTGAATAATTTAAAATGTTAAGTTTCTTGAAAGAAATATGATCTTATAATTGATTTCCAACTAAAAATTATATATATATATTAAAGTTTTTTACTTATCTTTTAATTTAATTTAATTAGTTTAAATAGTTGAAATTTTACTAGTAAAAAGCTAAAAAGGAAAGAATATTGTTGCCATTAACCACAAAAGTCATTTTGAAATGCAAGCGATACATACATAAACAATTAAAAATAAAAAATTTGTAAAATTTGTTTTTAAAAATAGCTTATTTGTTATGTTTATACATTAAAGAAAAATTAACATAAACAAATAAAAATAAAAACTTCTAAAATTTATTTTTAAAAATAATTTGTTATGTTTGTTTATTAAAAAATTCAAAATATATTTTATCACTACTTAAGAAAAAATATTGAAAGTTTTATAAATAATGTATGACGCCAAATTGTTATGTTTGCACTTTATCATTTTTTGAAATTCATTTTTTTTCTGTTAATTTTCCTTGTTTTTGTCCATAAATTGTTTCCAGTTTCTTGTTTCAGATTACCAATGCTTAAATTAAATCACGTGATTAATTCATTGTTTTTATAGATTGCATTGTACATTTTCTTTATACAGTTTATTTCTTAACAAATGAGTAATAATCAATTTAATGTTATCTTCATAGGCTACAAAATACGTTTTGTATATTTTATTTAGGAAAATATTTGTTATTGAAAAATTCATGTACATTTTAGAATTGAATTAATTGAATAATTAAATTTCAAATATAATTTTTAATAGATTCAGTAAATTTGAATTAACTTTTTAGAGGAACAATCGCATAAAAAATTTGTAAATACATCCTTAAGGTATAAAATTAAAGTTTCCTATGACTTGAAATTTTAACTTTCTACTTACTAATAAAATCAGATTTCTTAAAATTTTTACTTGTTTGTCAATCAACGGTCATTTTTTGCACACGAGGGCTAATTAGACCGGGACCTACGGCTTAAAGTGGATTCCGAACCACTGCAAACATTCATACCCCAGGTGGGATTCCAACCAACGAACTGTTGAACCGAAGGCAACAGCGCTAACCATTCGGAAGATTTCTTAAAAATTTATATTTCTTAGATCCTTGTATGCGAAATATTAGCTTCTATTCAAGTTTCTCTGTAAATATATAAAACTGCAAAAACACCATGTTTTAAAAATTTAAGAATTAGAAAATGTGCATCTTGCATACTTTTAAATTCGTTTCAAAACCACCAAGCTTTAAGTTTTAAAAGATCTCAATCAAGCTGTAAAATGTTTTTGTATTCAGTCAATTTTTAAGATTCCTCAAGATACACCCTGTAGAGTCTTGAAAAATACAATAGGGTTACCGAATTCTTTAAAGACATTTTAGCTTACTACACTCAAAAATAAGGATAATTTTCAGATATCATACCAGTAACTGTAGCATTAGTAAACTTGCTAATTTTATGAGAATCATCAGCATCAATTGCGATTAATAGAAATCTTTAGACTATTTACTAAAGTGCTTACACCGTTTGGCTAAAAACATAAAATCACAGATTTCTAAGAAGAGTTAAACAATCATTAGTACTTTCCCTTCTAATATTTTAACTTATTACTCCTTAATGAGATTATATCGGTAATTCGCTAGGACTATTAAAGAATTTTCATCCTTTTAAATGATAGCATAAAATACTTAGGATGAAAATTTTTTAAACAGCATAAAAGTCATTTACAAATCACTATAAAGTAAAAAATATTAGCTTAAAAATTATTGGAGAAAATAGCTCGAAAAATGCTACAAAATATCAGTTTCCTGAATGCGTTTCACATTCTTTCAGAACATTCACAAAGACTTCTGTCCAAGGATGACAGCTGATTGGGTTAAATTTGAAAACCAGCAGCTGCTCTTATATGCTATCAATATAATAGATTTTATAAGAGTTGAGCTCCTGCTCACATTGAGGCAGGACTGGAAAGGCAGGCACCAGAGCTCCTGTTCACATTGAGGCAGGACTGGAAAGGCAGGCACCAGAGCTCCTGCACCCATTGAGGCAGGACGGGAAAACCAAGCTACAGATCTTTTGAGGCTTGCAGTTTGAAACAATGGAAATCAAGGTCTTAGACTTGTCAACACTAACGCATTAGGTTGCTAGGTACAGTGGAGGTGGTAAAAACAACGGCTCAGGTATGGGGGGAAAATGAATTTATGGGGCTTCAACAAAATATGTTTTAATTGTAGGTTGCCAAAACTGTCTCGGACATACCTGAGCCATTCGCCAACCCAAAAACTGAAAGGCTGATAACGTTTCCTGCCACTCCGCCGGAGTGGCGTCTGAAAGGTACCAGCTGGAGGAGGCGGCGGTGGAGGAGGAGCCACAAACGCTGGCGGAGGAGGAAAAACAAATTGCCTTGCTGGTGAAAAAACGGCTGGATGATCTGCAAGGAGGTGAAGGATTATAGCTTGATGGCGGTGATGGATTCTGGACTGGAGGAAGTGGAGCAGGAATACTTGGTGCGGGAGGCTGAAGGGATTGCACGATCTGTGCGGGTCTTTGGCGTCGTGGACCTGTATAATAAAACATAAGTTTAGTATTCAAGTTTAATACGAAAATGTTTTCAGAAATTACTATTGATCCTTTGCTTTATCCTAAGATCTCTTAGCAGTGGAATGTACAGGGTTTACTTAAGGTAGTCATTTTTTAGAAAAAGCTATTTTCAAAATTATCCATACACATTCGGGATGCTAATAATGGAAAGGAACATCTAATTTAAATAAAGCATGTTGTAGTGGTATTAGCAGCTCATAGAATCCATTTGTTTGCTACAAAAAATAATAAATTTGATTATAGCCCGGACGTGTCGTAGTTCCATAATCACAAAATTTGTAAGTGAATAAAGATTTTGAGGTTCTTTTTGTATATCCTCATCTTTACACGTGTAATGTTTGTAAATATACCCTTTCCGAAACAGATTGTTTGGCTAACCAGTTTTGAAATCTAGGGACCAATTAAAAGTCTCGTTTCCTCTTACTATGCATTCAATTTCTGCTCGCATAAAAATGAGATTCAATTATTTAAATAGACTATAATATACGCATTTCTCCTACATCATTAAAAAGATACCAAACAATTTTCAATTTACAAAATTTATTCAAATAACTGAAGTCCAATTATAGAATGTCATATTTCAAAAGCATGTTTTAATACAATCCGTATACATATTTGATTATGCGCAACTACTGAGTCTGTTAGAATAAGGTTCTTTTTTTATTTTGAAAATTTTGTGCAAATGTTGATGAGTTCTTTTTACTTGTAATCATTTTTACTTATGTACTTTAAAAATTTTATGTAAGTTTTACGTTTGCTATAAAAAGCCTTTATAAAGATTAACTTTAAGAAAATATTTCTTTTCGGTAAATGCATGTTATATATTTAAACCATCTAACAATTTTACGCTCGTTGTAAAGGTCACATTAAGAATTCTGCTTTCTCAATTATTATTTAGAGGGTGTTAATGACATTTAGAGAAAAATACAGCACACTAATTGGATAAAATTTAAAAATGCAAGCCTGGTGGACATTTTAAATAGCATTTTAGTTGAATGTTATATCATTGCAAATAAGTATATTAGTTTTTCTGATTCCCTTCATGTATTTTCATTCCTGAAGATGCATATATCACTTATAACATCTAAAGTGTTAATAGAAATACAGAAATGATCGATATAGGCATGTTAGCAGTCATAGAGTACCCACGGAAGTTAAAATTGACCATGAAATCTTAAATCGTTTGCAAAGCTGGATTTTAACAGCTTTCGGTTTGGGTGGCACATTAAAACAAACACGATTCATCATGATTTGATAATTTGCAAAGACACTGTAATGAAATTTAGGAAGTGTATCATTGGTCATTAAGATGGCATGACCATTGTCTTTAGTTTCTAAGCATCGATATAGTAAATTAGTTTACCAGTAAGGGCTAACTTTTCCTTGAGAGATAATTAAGTAAATTTTAAATGGTAACAAATTCTGAAACCAAATTGCACATTTGACCAATATTAGTTAACTATAACTTAAAAGGAAGCATTAAAAATCTCATCTGATTTTTCTTCCGATCTAATATTTACTTCTGTGAGCCGCAATGTTCACTGAGAGGACCCACGTCATCCATCTGTTACCCTATATCAAATGCAAGGGAAAGCACATTCCTTGATGAATTAGGAATTATGTACGTGAAAAAATAGCTACAACAGCTGTAATCTATTTTGAGATTTATAGTTATTCTGCATATTACGTATTTTGAGCAGTATTAGACATTTTCTCATGGGCGTTTTCAATAGGAAAATTTTGATATACTCAAATTCTAGGACATATGGAAAATGGTATTGAAAGAAATTTGTTTAGAAAATGGAAAATCTAGAATGCTTAAAATTTAAAATTTAGTTATCGAACATCTTTTCAATGCACTTTCATGTAGAGAAAATGCTCTAATATTTTCAATACAGAGACACTAATTTTACTTTTGAAATTTATAAAAATTGAATTTTAAAACGATACTCAATGGTGCGTTATTGAATGTGAATAATTTAAAGTGTAAGTGGAAATGGAAATACTGTTTAAATATAACAAAACATGGTTTGTTCATCGGTCAACGGACATTTTTTGCTCACGAAGGTTAATTAGTACCTACGGTTTAAAGTAGACTCCGAACCACTATATACAACCATGCCCAATGTGGTCTATCCATGCTTTGGTATGTCCACGAACATTCCAAAGCATGGATAGCCAATAGGTTAATATTTTCATCGATGATAACTAATAAATTAATCAAAGGTAATTTGTCTTTCAAGGCAAAGTTTTGTTGGTAAAACATCTTATGGAATTCCCCAGAAACTAAATGATTTCAACACTTCATAAATTGCAAATATTGATATTTTTCAAAATGCAAGTGACTTATCCACCTTCGTCTAAACACTTAAGGAATGTGTCAAAAATTTTTTTTTAATCATGAGCCATTTAAAACCTTACAGCAAAACACAGCTTGTAGCTAATTTAACTACAACTTCATTGTTGTTCAGCTTTAACCAACTGCATGGTTGCTAAAAATGTAAATTTTCACAATAACTAAATCTTCTCGATATAACAAAATGGCAAAATGAAAATATGCAAACTAATTTTATAATACTGGTAAAATAGATTTTAAACTTTCATGTTTTTATGTGAACAAAATCTTACATTTAAAATTTTCACTGTTTTTCAATATTTTAAGAGTAAGATTTCATCTACATTATATTTCTGAATTATTTATATTCTGAAATTTACATATAAAATATAAATACATTTTTTAGTACCCCTACATCCAAGAAGCTGCTTTTCGCGAAATCATTCACATTTACTCGAGTGAGTGATTACATTCTAATACATTGAAAAGTTCGTTAATGACAATTTTTTAGATTCACTTTATTAAAATAATTAACATTTTGTTATACTAAACTGAATCTAAAAATTGAGTGACAATTTCTTATTTGAGCTGGAAAATCCTCTGGCTGACAAGATGGCTAAAATTGTTTTATCATATGCAGCTTTTCGTATTATTTGGAACAAAAATATTACGATATAATTTAAAGTATGTGTGAGTAATTTAAATGCGTTGGAAAAGCGATTAAAAATGTTTGGAAATTGTACCTTTTAAATTTGAAAACTAATTTATCTCACTTATAGCAATAAGATAAATGTTTTGCTATTTATGACATCAATAAATTTTAAAAATGAAAATCAGTATGTGGATGTACAGCAATTTTTTTAACATAAAAGTATAGAGTTAAACAAACAATTTTAATAATCTGTAAAAATCAAAAATACGGTTTATTCTGTAATTTTAATTCGTAATATTTAATACAAAGGAGTGACTTAAAAAATGCAAATCGCATGAAACAGATCCGGAGACTAAGCAATGACAAATATCTGCACTGATAAAACAAATGATATTGCATATTAAATGGAGTGTAATTTATTCTTTACTTGCCAATTTCAAATTTTTTTTTAATGAATAAAAAGAAATGTTTGGAATCTAGAACAATAGATGCAGATTTTACTGTAGTATTCCCAATTCCCACGTTACAAGGAATCCAGCAAAATCTATCAACGCGTATTGCATGCTGTTTGTTTATTCTAGTACATTTACAGCAGGGGTAACAATTACCGTCAAGATTAGCCAAGTGATTCAAAATACTCATAATCTGAGTATACATGCAAACGTTACCGTGTGAACAAGACGCCAAACGTTAAAAATCGTGTACAACATCAGTAGCTTCTGTCGCATAAAAACAAGTGTGGAGGCCATTATCTTTAAGTGATGCTAATTAAACTAAACCATGACTAATTTTCATTCAATTTAATTAGCAAACAGATTTAATACAAAACTAGGAGCATTCCAAGGAATAACATCTTACAATTTATTCCAGGCTGCATATTTGAAATCCTATATTCTGAGATATAATTTATTCTCTATAAAGGGACAAAATCGCAAGGATGCATGACGTACAGCGTCTTCAAATTAGGAGTAAGTTCAACCTATCTCAATAAATGACATAAAATTTACGATGATTTTAAAGTAATAGTTAAATAATAAATACTTATGACATAAATGAAGTTGAAGGGTAATCAAAAATCATAAGCTTTGACTGAGTGAAATTCAACCGGGTACATACGAGACCAATCTAAGAACAATTCTTTGCTGGACCTTCTACATTACAGCAATAAATTAGAGATAATGTACGGGTGTATATATAAACTAGAAGTAACATTTTACGATTTACACCACAAATTATTGAAAAGAATATTAAAATGTTTAATGGCATTTCTTCCTTAAATACAGGATGGGAGACCGGTAAATATTGTTTAAATATACCACAAACAAGATATTTTACTCCATCAACTATAGGGACCTGTTTCATATGCTGATATGATCAGAATGAGGAGCAATTTTACGACAAAAAGTAACACATTTACCTTTTGTAAGAATTTTGTAACCATTTTCATCGCATCAAGAAAATACGTCATGAACAGTTGATTGCAGTTGCAACTAAGGATCGAAATGAACTGTGAACTGATTTTTTCTCAAATTGAAAAATCAAACAGCATACATTTCTTACAAGCATCTTCCAAATTCTCCGGTCCTACTAGATGTTTGGTTTGCCTGTTTTATACTTTTTCCAATAAATGGCTTAGTTATTAGGCATTGCTTAGACTACAAGCCATTAGAGATTGCGGTGGGAATCAAACACACAAACTACTCAATTGATGCCCAGATTCCTCAGGAATCACCTACAGCGTAAACAATTTCCTTGAGAAATCACACTTCAGAATTTATATTCAGATTTTAGTCTTAATGACAATGATATATTCAGCCAAAAACGCTTTTCTCTTGTCTACAACAGGATTCTAAACTTGTGGGAGATGTGAGCCCACTGAAAGGGTGTGCGAACATTTCCAATATACAACACTTCAAAATTTGATTTACTGACTGAGAGGAAAACACATAACAAATAATTATATCAAAATTCCATTTACCAAATTTAAACAAGTTCATTAAATGTTAGTAAATTAAAAATGGAATTTAAAAAACTTCTCTCTGAAGGAGAGTCTTAATAAATTATTAAAGGAAATTTTAACATTAAGAATAGGCATTCAGTATTTTGTCTTTAAAAGCTACAAAAGAATATTCAGCTACAAAAAATTAGGATTTCTAAAATAAAGTATAGAAATGCACTTTTTGCTGGAAAAAACTCGTACTCCTGCGAATGTTCAAAGGATATATTCTTTTTGTTTCAGTACTAGTAAAATAAAAATAGTTCAAATATTCTGGAGAGAATTTTCTTGATTACATCTCTGGAACGATTTTCGTTTGTACATGTTTATGATGAACTATCCTCTAATTCGCACTAACCCTCGCTTAAAATTTCCATTATGTTTCTGAATAAGTCTTCTGCTATGGTTGGTTTCATGGCGCAAGCTCCAAATAGGAGAATCTTCTCCAAAAATTAAGATTTTAATAAAAACTTCGTTTGCCATGGATACTTAGATCAATGAATTGCAATTTATACGAAAACAAAGTAGATTTAGAGTGATTCGATAACAATAAAAATAACGACATCAACGAAAGTGCTAGGAATTGAAAATGCCATTACCAAACATTATTCTTTCGATGAGCAAAGGGATGGTCACATGTGCGAATGCTCAGATAGGGCATTTTGTCTATATATTCCAGAATGTTCGAAAAGAGTCAGCATTTCCCTTGAAACCATGAGAGTATTTGACATGGTAGATAAGAGCAGAATCCGGTTCATAAATTAGCCGGTTTCTAGTTTCATCAATGCTGAGAATCTGTGCAGCCAAATGTCCAAAAAATTCAGTATTCTTGGGAATTTGTAATGTTTAAAGTTAGTCGTAGATTTTGCTACGAAATACACTAACACACTGCACACTGGAGATTTGATTCAAATCTTGCATATGTGAGACATTTTTGGTATGAATTGTCAAGCAATTCCTGAAGAGCTAATTTTTAACGAATGCCATTTGATTTAGTTTATTTTTATACGATATGTTTTGAATACGTAATCTAATAAAAAGAACAGGCTTGCTTTTTATTTGGTTTGTCTCAACGGTTATTCTCTTCATTGGAGCTAATGAAACTAAGTAGACCAGGATCCACAACTTTCAATGGATGTCGAATTGTGTGAAGGAAGTAAAGAGTCGACTTTACATACTTCATATACTACATACAAAATAAATTCATTAAGACAAGGCAAACTATGTATTTAGGAATACCTATAATTATATTAAAAATTAACGACATTTTATGTTATCATATTTAAATATGCATTTTCAATGCACAGTTGATACGCTGTATATGTTTTAAAATTCAGTGTAAAAGAAATGTAATTTTTAATGTATTGAAGATTCTTACGAGTACGCCGAGGTGGTAGGGCGTCCTGCTTAATTCTTCCACTTCTTAATTTCATCGTCAAGTTTCTTGCATTAAATTTAGTTAGCTGTAAAAAAATATTTGATTTAGTACCATTTATATACATATGGGAGATATTTATACATCATTAGATTATTTAATTCAAATTTATGAGCACAATAAATCTACAAGAAATGTAATAATTATCAAGATTACGGATGAATACTTTAAAAATATTGGTAGAATATAAACTGGCATTGAGCTCAAAGACTGAATTAAAATGATCTGACAATATTTAACTCAAAGGTTCTTAAAAGAGGCATAAGTACAGCGGGTTTTCCGATATTTAGTCAAGTGAATTAGATTGCATTATTGAAAATAGACATAAGTGAATCTTGTTTTTCGTAATGTTTATACGATCAGAAGAGTTTCAATATGCTAACAATATTACAGAAATTAAATGTTAGCGAATCACTCAGTATACTAATTAACGAAAATATTTATAAGTAAAACAGAAGTTAATAGTTCAGTAAGACTTAAAATTCATTTTTAATGACGCTTTAATTTTAATGAATAAAATGTAACAATTTCAGATTTTGAAGAACTATTGCTATTATTCAACAATTGCACCTTAAAACGACGCGTATTTTTATTGGTCAATCAATAAATACATTTTCATCATACCACAGAAAATTTAGTAATGTGATAAATCTTATTTTGTTTATTTTTAAACAATCGTGAATCATTTCTAATTTTTTTGCACAATGTTTTTTGACGAAAAAAGCAACTTGATTTAAGGATTTCGGTAACTACGACAATTTCCTTTTGTAGTAGACAAATTGTTGACGCTAATTTTTCAACAAGATTTGCTTTGTTAAATTTTTACTAATGAATTTATACTAGTTTTATTCCGTTTAAAACTGAGAAACATTCGCTTTCTACAAAATTAAATTCAGAAGGCCTCCTTGAGAACTGAGTTCTTATGTAGATTTGACTGATTGCGTAAGATGCTCATGGGATAAGATGAGCCGAAAATGTAATCTTGGATAAAATTAAATACTTAAGTAAATCATTGGATAAAAACTAATACAGATAATTGAGGTGAATGGCTCAGAAGAATAAAAGTAATGAAACAGATTTATGAAAGCCAGGAAATTAATACAAATTTTGAAAAAAAACACTTTCCGAGAATCACGGCATTTCCATTAAATTAATGTTGCCGTGAGCAGATTTTATTAGATGGATTCATCCAACATTCTAAACTATTTGAGTAGTAAAGGTCCTTTCCCACATCTGTTTCAGAAGTCGGTTCATCAGTTATTCTTCCAAAGCTTTTTTCAAGAAATTTCTGGTTTTCAATTTTTGCATCATTAGTTTCAGATTTATTGGATGTTGATGCAAACTTCTTCATGCTTTTGGTAGTTTAATATATACTGTGGATTTAGATAGAAAATTTGAATTTAAATTAAATAACGGTAAAGTTTTTAATTCAAGGTCTTATAAATTCAGACATTAGCAATCATATTAAAATAGTTCACAATTATTTTATACTTAAACTATTTTAAGAAAGAAGTCTTCTAGCATTTATCTTCAGTATATTACTTTTTTCGCAGTGTATACGAAACTTTGTTTAGTATGTATCTTTGGTTGATATTATTCGTATTCACAAATATACATTCTTTGTTTTATAGTAGAAATTGTTTTATTTACGCACAGAGCATCAAAATATACTGGACTCGCAGCAAAGTCTTAATTATTAATAAATAATTTATCGTACACTACTAAAAATCTACATTTTTCAGTTTTCATACATAAGCTTAATAGATATCGTTTAAAATATACTTTTTAAATTTAAGGGAAGGTTTATTACACGACACGCAATTTTTATTAATTTAAATCAATTTACTCATATTTTTAAGTACAAAGTTCTCCAGAACATCCAATATTCAAGAAATATCAAGAATTAGTTTAGTTACTTCTAATAACATACCTAACGCAAACGGTTGAGAACTGGATTCATAAGGCATTGTTGCTCAAATAAAACTCTGTTTATTAAGACTTTAAAATAAAAGCTTCAAAATTAAATATTGTGCTATATAGCTTCCTTTTTTCAAGATATTTCAAATTCAAAAGCTAAAACATGACAAAGATTTGCTTTAAAAAATCCTATTAATAATTATTCATGAAACAAGTTTAAATTACTTAAGGGTTTGAATGATATTTCATAGGTTTTGTTGGAATCTGGAGTTCAAAATGAATTAAAGACTACATGCACTTAAGAATATAGTACAATTCAAGTTAATGAATCGCAGAAAAAATTAAATTTTAATGAGACAATACAAATCAAAACTCAACTCCATTAAAACAATGAAAAATATTTTTGAACGGCAATAGTATTTGTGTAACCGAATACACTGCTGATATGTAAAGACAAATGTCGAATTAAGCTATCTTAGCTTTTCATGAATATATTTTAAAACTATTTAAAATTATAGCTTATAAGCCATTCCTAGAATATTTTAATGATACAATACCTAATTACTTAGCAGTATTTCGTAGCGAATATACATTAATAAACATTAAAACCTCGATTCATTACAAAAGTTTGAATCTACACCCAGATGTCAGAACGAGCAACCATATTTGTCATTGACATTTTAACTTGCGGGCTGATTTTAAGTGAACCTATAATCTAAAATATTTTCAGATTCTCCGTTCAAGAGTGAAGATGAACCCTCGAAATATCAGACTAAAGTAAATTTCTAAAATTTTTACTAAATTTTAAAAGAAACCAAATGAATTTTTTTCTAAGAATTATTATCATTTGCGAGTAAACTAGTTACATAAAAAAAAGTATTTATTAGTACATCTTATTGGAATTCTGCTAATTTTTAATGAATTATGCCAAGCTTCAACAACCAATGTAGGTAAAAATGAAACATTACGTGGATATAATATTATATTAAGAAAGTTATAAAAAATATTAAAGCAGAATTTAGGCCTAGAAATTTTAAAATGATTCAAGTTGTAAATTTCTTTCATTGCAATCTTTAGCGCAAATTGTTTTATGTGCTTTGGTGTATTATTTATTAAAATATTAAGTTATCTTCTGGTTAAGAGGTATATTTGACTGCAATTATGTATAACCGATTCTGTTACATTTAGTTTTACGGATAACGAGCTGTCATTTTATGAGACTCTAAACAATAAAATATTGTTTTAGGATAATAAATGCTTAAGGTATAATTCACATAACTTAATGTTTATTCTTAATTTTAGATTCCAATAAGCTAATTAAGAATACGAGATGGCAATATCTAAATACTGTACTATTTTGAACTTTAGGCTATCGAAAATAACTTTTGAAATTTAAAATGTTCACCATCTGCAAAAGAAAGAACTTCATAATTCACTTAATTTCTAACCATACTGTTCACAGACCAATTTAGGAAAGATTGTACACAGTTGGGAAAGACGAATGCATAAAATTAAACTTACCTTTCAAAATCAGCGATATGAATGTTGCTTGGAAGTAAAGACTTATATAAAATTTTGCTATTTGGAATCACATGATTTATAAGGCGGATTGAGTTGTTTCCAGAGCTAAGATAATAACACAAATTTATCACCGATCTGGCTCAGTAGTCAGGGTTTTTTTTTCATCTTGTAATAAAAATTTCAAATGTCATCGGGAAAAATATTTTTATTAAACATTATTGCATGCATTTTTCATCAAGTTTTTTATTAGAAAAATCTAGATTTAGAGTTGAAAATTACATTGTAAAATATCTTATTTTCTGTTTATATCACACGAGAGTTAAAGAATCTCTTATAGTTTGGTTTACATCGTAAGAGAATACTTTGTTAATCTAATTCAGTTCATCACACATCATCGAACGTGTTGATATAAACTTCTCCAATTTTCTTACAATATCATAGAAATACTTTTAGACATGATACCTTATATTTAGACATGACACGATATAGTTTTAAAATGTGAGTCTTGGATTAAGAACAGAACAAGTTTCTGCAATAGGAAAATAACAAAAAAAAAACTTTGTTATTATCAATAACAAAAAAATCAAAATCAGGAAAATCTTAGTAATAAATGATATTAGATTTCGATTGGATTAACGTATTAGAAATTTTAAAGCTTTAGTCTAACATTATTATGCCTATATACTTTTCCTTTGGTTTAACTAATGCAAAAACTAGATGACAGTCATTGCTCTATGTTAGGCTAAAGATAACATTTGGATATATGCTTCATTCCAAGTCACGTGGCTGTTCTTGATTCAAACTCGAATGAAATTCAATGTGTGGTGATCAATGTATAAGAGCTGGGAAAAGATGACCTTCGACTTTCCGAGAGAAATATGTTTTCTTGTTCTTGCAAGCCAGTAGGCGCTATTTGAAACTGAGTGGAGCTTTAAGTAAAGTAAATATGTAGACTTGAAAATGTTGCTGTTGCACCGTATATTCTCCTTTGCCTAGCCCAGATTTGGGTTATATTCCCGGGCTAGACGCAGCATGGTCTTCATAATTTAGCAGCTTAGGGGCCCTTATAGTTATTCTGTCTCTCCCAAGACTTTCATTGACACCATCATTGAATTATTTCACTTACAAACCACACATTATGAACCAACCAACTTTGCCAAACAGTCTTCAGTGGCCGCGGTGGATCTTCAGTTAAGTCGGTATTTCGGTGATGAGAACGGCCCTTTTACCAACCATACTATTGCTACATTATTTGTAATGTTAAACATTTGAATTAAAATATGTATTCCTTACCTGACTTGAACCCTAGTGTCTTATTACATTTACGGCACTCCTTGTAATATCAGCAAAGTAACATTGTTTGACTCGAGCTCCAAAAGGCAGGTTGACCACATCTGTCTCTCTGGATTCTTATAGCTTTGGGATTTGCGGAAAAGTTTACTATTTTTTTGATATCCAAAGACCTTCCACTGGTGTCGTGTTGCAGTGGAGAAGTAGGTGGAAGCTAAGGATGTTGACCATGTCACATGACCATGTTTCAAAATTAAAAGGCATTTGAATATTAGCTAAAAGCAATCTAGAATGCAGTTCCAAAAATTATTTTTACAATTTTTAGGAACAGCTTGCCATATTCCAGTTTTGCAGACGTCCTGTGGTGATGAAATAATTTGATATCATGACAAAATCCATTACAGAAAACCACAAATAATGCATAAGTGGATACAACTTGACAATAACCATCTCCTTGATTTGCGAAGGTAATCCAAATTAATTGTACATGTATTGTATGAAGTTGAAATGCTATATTAAAGACTTGGAGGCTTACATATTCGGCAGTTTTAGTTTTTAAGATTTCAAAGAAATTGTCGTTTACTATTTATATTGCTTATATATTTTATCATTATTAGTGTTTCCACTCTCATTGTAGATAAGCATTATATTGATATTTATAGACATTTTTAGAGAAATAGACAATAATATGGGTATTATCCTTTCTTTGCCAACGAGAAAACTCGAGAATAATAATGACATTTCCTGCAATTATGTTGGCAATTCTAGAATAGCGTTCGAAGAAGAAAAACTTTTTTTCAGTTTTATGAAAAATCAAAAAAATTATTATTACATATTTCCATAAAACTAACCGTTTCAACAGAGACATTATTCAAACTTCACCATGAAGCTTATTGAACAATAAAAAAAAATATTGTCGAATATTATTGTTCTTAAATTCATAAGTGATGCATTTTTAAGACATGCATATTTGATCCTTGTATACGTTTTAAAATAAATAATATAGGTATAATAGATGCTATACTCAATAAGTTTTTATAACTTTATCAAAATCTGAACATTCATTAGATTAAAACCTGAATCATCGAACATTTTCTTTGATACCTTATAAATTTAATATTGCAAATGATTTACAACAATATTGCAAATAAACATGCATGCGTGTTTTTATGCACTTATCTAATATATATCACTCCTTTAACAGCTCTAACAGACATGCTTTTTAAAAACCATTTCGTCTTATTGAAGGTAAAAACAACACCTGTGCTGATAAGTTATTTCTTATTCCATTTCAGTTTTACCGATTGCGTTATTATATTGAATTCACAAAGATGTTAATTTATATAATATAAATTTTATTTTTTTAGCTTTATATTAGAATTGGGTCGCGAAACGTTCCTTTCATCAGAATTTATTCTCTCGTTATCTTTATTTATTATTTTTTCTCTTGTGCTTCAGAGTATTTGTAAGAAGCAATTGACATGTACAGACTAAATTTTCCGCGAATTTAAATTGTATCGTGTAATTGTCCGTATTTGAGTGATTATTTTTATTTCATTTTTTATTCTGTTGGAAATGATTAGTAAGATTGATAAATTTTTAATTTAAATATTCCAGACATTTCTTGACACCTAAAATGTATTAATAATCCCCTTATAAAAATTCAATTTTCTGTCTCTTTGGCAGGATTTTAGTAAATGGAGGGGAGTGATACGAATCTAAATATGGGATCTAAAATATTAATACTTCAAAATGCTTGCAACGGTCACCTCTACAAGATTCAGTTTGGTTCCAGACATATATAGACTTCTAAATTGTCCTAATCAGCCCCCACCCCCCGTTTTAAGTATTCAAACTTATGTGTCTTTTTGGTCGGATTTTAAACAATTGAGGTGTGCACCGACTCCAACCATAGGATCGTAAACACTAATACATCAAAATGTTCCCAACAGTCTCCCCTACAAGATTCAGTTTGGCTCCAGACATTTCCATTCACATAAATGACCTATATACGCCACTCCCCTTTTAAAAATTCATTTTTTTTATCAAATTAAAAAAAATGAGAAGTGTTACGACTCCAACCATGGAATCCTAAATATTAATACATCAAAATGTTCGCAACATTCTCCTCTATAAGATTCAGTTTGTCTCAAGACATTTCTAAGCTTCTAAATTGCCCTAATCAACACCCCCCTATATTAAGAATTAAAATTTCTCTGTCTTTTTGGTTGGATTTTAGAAAATTCAGGAGTGCTACGACTCTAACCATGGGATCTTAAATAATAATACATCAAAATATTCGCAATAGTCTCCTCTACAAGATTGAATTTGGTTTCAGACATCTCTAGTCTCCTAAAATGTCCTAATCATCCCCTCCCCACTTTTTAAGAATTCAAATTTTTGTGTCCTTTTGGTCCGATTTTAGAAAATTTAGGAGTGCTACGACTCCAACCATGGTATCTTAAATATTAATACATCAAAATGTTTGCAACAGAGTCCTCTAAAAGATTTATTTGGGCTGCGGAAATATCTATCCACCTAAAATGTCCTTATCAACCCCCCCTATAAAAGTGAATTTTGTGTTTTTTGATTGTAGTTTAGAAAATTGAGGAGTGTTATGACTCCAACCAGGGGATCTTAAATATTGGTACACAAAAATGTTCGCAAAAGTGTCCTCTAAAAGATTATGTTTGAATCCAGACATTTCTAGGCACATAAAATGTTCTAATCAGCCCCTTCCCCTTTTTTAGGAATTCAAATTTTTGTGTCCTTACGGACGGATTTTAGAAAATTTAGGAGTGCTACGACTCCAACCATGGTATCTTAAATATTAATGCATCAAAATAATCGCACCAGTGTCGTCTATTAGATTCAATGTGGTTCCAGACATGTCTAGTCTACTAAAATGTCCTAATCAGCCACCCCGCTTTTTTAAGAATTAAAATTTTTGTGTCTTTTTGGTCGGATTTTACAAAATTAAGAAATGCTACAACTCAAACCATAGGATGTTAAATATTAATGCATCAGAATGTTCGCAATAGTGCCCTCTACAAGGCTCAGTTTGGTTCCAGACATTTCTAGTCTTCTAAAATATCCTAATCAGCCCCCCCTTTTTTAAGAATTCAAATTTTTGTGCCCTTTTGGTCAGATTTTAGAAAATTTATGAGTGCTACGACCTCAACCATGGTATCTTAAATATTAATACCTCAAAATATTCGCACCAGTGTCGTCTACTAGATTCAATGTGGTTCCAGACATGTCTAGCCTTCTAAAATGTCCTAATCAGCCACCCCCCTCTCTAAAGTATTAAACTTTTGTTTCATATCAGCTTTTAGGAAATTTAGGAGTGTTATGATTCCATCCATGTGATCATAAATATTAATAGAACAAAATGTTTGCAATATTCTGCTCTACAAGATTTGGTTTGGTTAGACATTTCTTGACACCTAAAATTTACTAAGCACCAGCCTTATAAAAATTCAATTTTCTGTCTCTTTGGCAGGATTTTAGTAAATGGAGGAGTGATACGACTCTAACACCATGGGATCTTAAATATTGATACTTCAGAATGTTGGCAACGGTCTCATCTGCAAGATTCAGTTTGTTTCCGGACATCTTTTGTTTTCTAAAATGTCCTAATCAGTCCCCACCCCCCGTTTTAAGTATTCAAACTTTTCTGTCTTTTTGGTCGGATTTTAGAAAATTGAGCAGTGCACCGACTCCAACCCTAGGATCGTAATTATTAATACATCAAAATGTTCTCAGCAGTCTCCCTTGCAAGATTCAGTTTGCTTCAAGATATTTTGAAATCTTTAAAATGTACTAATCAGCAACCCCCTTTATTAAGAATTCAAATTTTTGTGTCTTTTCGGTCGGATTTTAGATAATTGAAGAGTGAACCGACTCAAACTGTAGGATAATAAATATTAATACATCAATATGTTCGCAACAGTCTCCCCTAAAATATTTAGTTGGGCTGCAGACATTTCTAGCCACCTAAAATGTCCTAATCAAACCCCTCCCCCTTATAAAAGTGAATGATGTGTCTTTTTATTGTATTTTATAAAATTGAGGATTGTTATGACTGCGACCATGGGATCTTAAATATAAGTACACCAAAATGTTTGCAAAAGTCTCCTGTAAAAGATTCAGTTTGGCTATAGACGTTTCTAGGCACCTAAAATGTCCTAATCAGCTCCCCCCCTTTTTTAAGAATTTAAATTTTTGTGTCTTTTTTGTCGGGTTTTATAAAATTAAGAAATGTTACAACTATAACCATTGGATGTTAAATATTAATGCATCAAAATGTTCGCAATAGTCTCCTTTCCAAGATTCTGTTTGGTTCCAGATATATCTAGTTTTCTAAAATGTTCTAATCAGCCCACACCCAACGTTTTAAGTATTCAAACATTTGTGTATTTTTGGTCGGATTTTTAAAAATTGAGGAGTGCACCGACTACAACCATAGGATCGTAAACATTAATACATCAAAATGTTCACAGCAATCTCCCCTACAAGATTCAGTTTCGTTCCAGACATTTCTAGTCACCTAAAATAACCTAATTACGCCCCTCCCCCTTTTAAAAATTCATATTTTTGTTCATTTTGATAAAATTTTTTAAAAAATGAGAAGTGTTAAGACTCCAACAATGGAAACTTAAATATTAATACCTCAAAATGTTCGCTAAATTCTAATCTACAAGAATCAGTTTGGTTCAAGACATTTCTAAGCTTCTAAAATGTCTTAATCATCACCCCTTCCCCTTTATTAAGAATTCAAATTTCTCTGTTTTTTGGTTATATTTTAAAAAATTGAGGAGTGCTACGACTCTAAACTTGGGATCTAAAATAATAATACATCAAAATGTTTGCAATAGTCTAATCTACAAGATTGAATGTGGTTCCAGACATGTCTAGTCTTATAAAATGTCCTAATCAGCCCCCTTCCCTCTTTTTAATAATTCAAATTTTTGTGTCCTTTTGGTCGGATTTTAGAAACTTTAGGTGTGCTACGACTCAAACCATGGTATCTTAAATATTAATACATCAAAATTTCCGCACCAGTGTCGTCTACTAGGTTAAATGTGGTTACAGACATTTCTAATCTTCTAAAATGTCCTAATCAGCCCCCCCTTTTATTTAAGAATTCAAATTTTTGTGTAATTTGGTCGGATTTTAGAAAATTTAGGAGTACTACGACTCCAACAATGGTATCTTAAATATTAATGTATCAAAATGTTCGCACCAGTGTCGTCTACTAGTTTAAATGTGGTTCCAGACATTTCTAGTCTTCTAAAATGTCCTATTCAGCCCAAACGTTTTTAAGAATTCACATTTTTGTGTCCTTTTGGTCGGATTTTAGAAAATTTAGAAGTGCTACGACTCCAACCATGGTATCTTAAATATTAATACATCAAAATGTTTTTAACAGTCTCCTCTACAAGATTCAGTTTGGATCCCGACATGTATAGTCACTTAAAATTTCCTAATCCACCACCCCCTTTAAAAAAGTCAAATTTTATGACTTTTCGGTTAAATTGTAGAAAAAATGAGCAGTGTTGCGACTTCAACAATGGCATCTTAAATATTAATACATCAAAATTTTCGCAACAGTCTCCTCTACAAGATTCACTTTTTCCCAGACAGCTCTAGTTTTCAAAAATGGCCCAATCAACCCCCCTTTTTTTAAGAATTCAAACTTTTGTGTCTTTTTGGTCGGATTTTTGAAAATTGAGGAGTGCACCGACACCATCCATAGGATCATAAGCGTTAATACATCAAACTGTTCAGAGCAGTCGCCCCTACAAGATTTTAATTAGCTCCAGACATTTCTAGCTCTTTTAATAGATTTAATTACGCCCCTCACCCTTTTAAAAATTCATTTTTAGGTTCTTTTAGATCAAATTTAAAAAAATGAGAAGTGCTACGACACCAACCATGGTATCTTAAACATTAATACATCAAAATGTTCGCACCAGTCGATGTCGTACTAATCACCCCTCTTATAAAAATTAAATTTTCTGTCGCTTTGGTTGGATTTTAGTAAATTGAGGAGTGATACGAATCTAACTATGGGATCTTAAATATTAATACTTCAAAATGTTTGCAACGATCTCTACTACAAGATTCAGTTTGGTTCCAGACATATCTAGTCTTCTAAAATGTCCTAATCAGCCCCCAACCCTCGTTTAAAGTAATCAAACTTTTGTGTCTTTTTGGTCGGATTTTAGAATATTGATGAGTGCACCGACTCCAGCCATAGGATCGTATATATTAATATATCAAATTTTTCACAGCAGTCTCCATTACAAGATTCAGTTTGGCTCCAGACATTTCCATTCACATAAATGACCTATATACGCCAATCCCCCTTTTAAAAATCATTTTTTTTGTTCTTTTTGATTAAATTAAATCAATGAGAAGTGTTACGACTCCAACCATTGAACCTTAAATATTAATACATCGAGATGTTCGCAACATTCTCCTCTACAAAATTCAGTTTGGTTCAAGACATTTCTAGGCCTCCAAAATGTCCTAATCAACACCCCCCTTTATTAAGAATTCAAATTTCTCTGCCTTTTTTGTTGGATTATAGAATATTGAGGAATGCTTCGAGTCTAACCATGGGATCTTAAATAATAATGCATCAAAATGTTCGCAATAGTCTCCTCTACAGGATTCCATTTGGTTTTTGACATCTATATATTTCTAAATTGTCCTAATCAGACCCCTCCCTTCTTTTTATGAATTCAAATTTTTGTGTCCTTTTGGTCGGATTTTAGAAATTTTAGGTGTGCTACGGCTCCAACCATGGTATCTTAAATATTAATGCATCAAAATGTTCGCAATAGTATCCTCTATAAGACCTAGTTTGGTTCCAGACATTTCTAGTCTTCTAAAATGTCCTAATCAGCCCCCCCTTTTTTATGCATTCAAATTTTTGTGCCCTTTTGGTCGAATTTTAGAGAATTTAGGAGTCGTAAGACTCCAACCATGGTATCTTAAATATTAATACATCAAACTGTTTGTAACAGTGTGCTCTACAAGATTCATTAGGTTCAAGACATTTCTTTACACCTATAATGTACTTATCACCCCTCTTATAAAAATTTAATTTTCTGTCGTATTGGTTGGATTTTAATAAATTGAGGAGTGATACGATTCTAAACATGGGATCTTAAATAGTAATACTTCAATATGTTCGCAACAGTCTCCTCTACATCATTCAGTTTGGTTCCAGACATATATAGTCTTTTAAAATGTCCTGATATGCCCCCACCCCCCGTTTTATGTATTCAAACATTTGTGTCTTATTGGTCGGATTTTAGAAAATTGAGGAGTGCATGACTCCAACCGTAGGATCCTAAACATTAATACATCAAAATGTTCACAGCAGTCTCCCCTGCAAGATTCAGTTGCGTTCCAGACATGTCTAGCCACATAAAATGACGTAATTACGCCCCTCCCCCTTTGTTCTTATCATCAAATTTAAAAAAAATGAGAAGTGTTACGACTCCAACCATGGAAACGTAAATTTTAATTGATCAAATTGGTCGCAATATTCTCCTCTACAAGATTCAGTTTGATTTAAGACATTTCTAACCTATTAAAATGTCCTTATCAGCACTCATCTTTTTATTAAGTATTAAATTTTCTCTGTCTTTTTGGTTGGATTTTATAAAATTGAGGATTGCTTCGACTCTAACCATGGGATCTTAAATAATAATACATCAAATTGTTCGCAATAATTTCCTTTACAAGATTCAATTTGGTTTCTGACATCTCTATTTTTCTAAAATGTTCTAATCAGACCCCTCCCCTCTTTTTAAGAATTCAAATTTTTGTGTCCTTTTGGTCGGATTTTAGAAATTTTAGGTGTGCTACGGCTCCAACCATGGTATCTTAAATATTAATGTATCAAAATGTTCGCACCAGTGTCGTCTACTAGATTAAACGTGGTTCCAGACATTTATAGTCTTCTAAAATGTCCTAATCAGCCCAACCTTTTTTTTAAGAATTCACATTTTTCTGCCCTTTTGTTCGGATTTTAGAAAATTTAGGAGTGCTACGACTCCAACCATGGTATCTTAAATATTAATACATCAAAATGTTTGCAACAGTGCCCTCTACAAGATTCAGTTTGCTTCCAGATACTTCTAGACATCTAAAATGTCCTTATTAGCCTCTCACCCTTTTTAAAAATTCAATGTTTTGTGTCTTTTTAATGGCCTTTTAGAAACTTTTGGAGTGTTACGTCTCCAACCATGGTATCTTAAATATTAATACATCAAAATGTTTGCAACAGTGTCCTCTACAAGATTCAGTTTGGTTCAAGACATTTCTAGTCATCTAAAATGTCCTAACCCCCTCTCTAAAGTATTAAACTTTTATTTCATATCAGATTTTAGGAAATTTAGGAGTGTTATGATTCCATCCATGTGATCCGAAATATTAATACATCAAAATGTTTGCAATATTCTGCTCTACAAGATTTGGTTTTGTTACAGACATTTCTTGACACCTAACCCCCCCGCTCTATAAAATATGAAACTTTTTTTTTCTTATCAGGTTTTAGGAAATGTAGGATTGTTATGATTCCAACCATGGTATCCTAAATATTAATACAGCAAAATGTTCGCAACAGTCTCCTCTACAACATTCACTTTGTTCCCAGACATCTCCAGGCTTCCAAAATGTCCTAATTAGCCATCCCCTCTTTTTTAAGATTTCAAATGTTTGTGTCTTTTTTGTCAAATTTCAGAAAATTGAGAAGAGCTACGACTCCAACCATAGAATCTTAAATATAATACATCAAAATATTTGCAAAAGTCTCCTCCACAAGATTCAATTTGATACAAGACATTTCTAGCCATCTAAAATGTTCTAATAACCCCAATTCTTTAAAGTATTCAACTTTTGCTTTTTAACGGGTTTTAGGAAAGTGAGGAGTGTTCTAATTGTATCCATGGAATATTAAATATTAATATATCAAAATGTTTCCAATAATCTCCTCTTCAGGATGCAGTTTTTTTCCAGTTATTTCAGGACACCTAAAATGTCCTAATCCTGTTCCCCTCTTTTAAAATGTAAATTTTGTGTTCTTTTTGATCGAATTTTAGAAAAATGGGGAGTGTTACGACTCCAACCATAGGATTTTAAATATTAATACATCGAAATGTTAGCAACATTCTCCGCTACAAGATTCAGTTTGGTTCAAGACATTTCTAAGCCTCTAAAATGTCCTAATCAACACACCCCCTTTATTAAGAATTCAAATTTCTCTGTATTTTTGGTTTGATTTTAGAAAATTGAGGAGTGTTACGACTCTAATCATGGGATCTTAGATAATAATACATGAAAATGTTTGCAATAATTTCCTCTACAAGATTCAATTTGGTTCCAGACATATCTAGTCTTCTAAAATGTCCTAATCAGCCCACCCTTTTTTTAAGAATGCAAATTTGTGTGTCTTTTTGGTCGGATTTTACAAAATTAAGAAGTGCTAAAACTCAAACCATGGGATGTTAAATATTAATGCATCAGAATGTTCGCAATAGTGTCCTCTACAAGACTCAGTTTGGTTCATGACATTTCTAAGCTTTTAAAATGTCCTTATCAGCCCCTTCCCCTTTTTTTAAGAATTCAAATTTTTGTACCATTTTGGTCGGATTTTTAAAAATTTAGGAGTTTCACGACCTCAACCATGGTATCTTAAATATTAATACATCAAAATGTTTGCAACAGTGGGCTCTACAAGATTCAGTTTGGTTCAAGACATTTCTTGACACCTAAAACGTACTAATCAAACCTCTTATTAAAATTCAATTTTCTATCGCTTTGGTTGGATTTTAATAAATTGTTGAGTGATGCGATTCTAAACTTGGGATCTTAAATAGTAATACTTATAAAATTCATCAAAATGTTCGCACCAGTATCGTCTACTAGATTCAATGTGGTTCCAGACATGTCTAGTCTGCTAAAATGTCCTAATCAGCCACCCCCTTTTTTTAAGAATTCAAATTTTGTGCCTTTTTGATCAGATTTTCGATAATTGAGGAGTCCACCGACTTCAACCATTGGATCGTAAATATTAATACATCAAAATATTAACAACAGACTCCTCTAAAATATTTATATGGGCTGCAGACTTTTCTAGCCACCTAAAATGTCCTAATCAACCTCCCCTATAAAAGTGAATTTTGTGTCCTTTTGATTGTAGTTTAGAAAATTGAGTAGTGTTATGACTCCAACCATGGGATCTTAAATATTGGTACACAATAATGTTCGCAAAAGTGTCTTCTAAGAGATTCAGTTTACTCCATACATTTCTAGGCACCTAAAATGTCCTAATCAGCCCCCCCTTGTTTTAGGAATTTAAATTTTTGTGTCTTTTGGTTCGGAATTTACAAAATTAAGAAGTGCTACAACTCAAACCATGGGATGTTAAATATTAATGAATCAGAATGTTCGCAATAGTGTCCTCTACAAGACTGAGTTTGGTTCCAGACATTTCTAATCTTCTAAAATGTCCTAATCAGCCCCCCCCTCTTTTTTAAGAAGTCAATTTTTTGTGCCCTTTTGGTAGGATTTTAGAAAATTTAGGAGTGCTATGACTCCAACCATGGTATCTTAAATATTAATACATCAAAATGTTTGCAACAGTGTCCTCTACAAGGTTTAGTTTGGTTCAAGACATTTCTTGACACCTGAAATGTACTAATCACTCCTCTTATAAAAATTCAATTTTCTGTCGCTTTGGTTGGATATTAGTAAATAGAGGAGTGATACGATTCTAAACATTGGATCTTAGGCAATAATAGTTCAATGTGTTCGCATCGGTCTCCTCTACAAGATTCAGTTTGGTTCCAGACATATCTAGTCTTCTAAAATGTCCTAATGAGCGTCCAATCCCCGTTTTAAGTATTCAAATTTTAGTGTCTTTTTGGGCAGATTTTAAAAAATTAGGAGTGCACCGACTCCAACCATAGGATCATAAATATTAATACAACAAAATGTTCACAGCGGTCTCCCCTACAAGATTCTGTTTCGTTCCAGACATTTCTAGAAACCTAAAATGACCTAATTACGCCCCTCCACCTTTTAAAAATTCCTTTTTTATGTTCTTTTAGATAAATTTTAAAAAATGAGAAATTTTACGTCTCCAACCATGAAATCTTAAATATTAATACATCAAAATATTCGCTACAATCTCCTCTACAAGATTCAGTTTGTTTCAAGGCATTTTTAAGCTTCTCAAAAGCCCTAATCAGCCCCTCTCTTTTTTAAGAATTAAATTTTTGTGTCTTTTTCATTGATTTTAGAAAATTGAGGAGTGTTATGACTCCAACCATGGAACATAAATATTAATACATCAAAATGTTGCAAAGTTTCGTCTACTAGATTCAATGTGGTACCAGACGTGTCTAGTCTTCTAAAATATCATAATCAGCCCCCCCGTTTTTTAAGAATTCACAGTTAGACCTTTTAGTCGGATTTTAGAAAATTTAGGAGTGCTACGACTAAAACCATGGTATCTTAAATATTAATACATCAAAATGTTTGCATTAGTGTCCTCTACAAGATTCAGTTTGCTTCCAGACACTTCTAGTCTTCTAAAATGTCCTTATCAGCCTCTCCCCTTTTTAAAAATTCAATGTTTTGTGTCTTTTTGTTCGCCTTTTAGAAAATTCAGGATTACAACGACTCAAACCATGAGATGTTAAATATCAATACATCAAAATATGTTTTTAACAGTGTCCTCTCCAAGATTCAGTTTGGATCCCGACATGTATAGTCGCTTAAAATTTTCTAATTCACCAATCCCTTTAAAAAAGTCAAATTTTATGTCTTTTCGGTCAAATTTAAAAAAAAATGAGCAGTATTGCGACTACAACAATGGCATTTTAAATATTAATACATCAAAATTTTCGCAACAGTCTCCTCTACAAGATTCACTTTTTCCCAGACAGCTCTAGTTTTCAAAAATGTCCCAATCAACCCCCCTCTATTTTTTAAGAATTCAAACTTTTGTGTCTTGTTGGTCGCATTTTTGAAAATTGAGGAGTGCACCGACACAATCCATAGGATCATAAACGTTAATACATCAAAATGTTCAGAGCAGTCTCCCCTACAAAATTTAAATTCGCTCTAGACATTTATAGCCCTTTTAATAGATCTAATTACGCCCCTCACCCTTTTAAATATTCATTTTTTGGTTCTTTTAGATCAAATTTAAAAAAATGAGAAGTGCTACGACTCCAACCATGGTATCTTAAATATTAATACATCAAAATGTTCGCACTAGTGTCGTCTACTAAATTCAATGTGGTTCCAGACATTTCTGGTCTTCTAAAATGTCCTAATCAGCACCCCCTTTTTTTAAGCATTCAAATTTTCGTGCCCTTTTGGTCGAATTTTAGAACATTTAGGAGTGGTACGACACCAACCATGGTAACTTAAATATTAATGTTTCAAAATGTTCGCATCGGTCTCCTCTACAAGATTCAATTTGGTTCCAGACATCTCTTGTTTTCTAAAATGTCCTAATTATCCCCCACCCCCCGTTTTAAAAATTTAATCTTTTGTGTCTTTTTGGTCCAATAATAGAAAATTGAGGAGTGCACCGACACCAACCATAAGATCGTAAACATTAATACATCAAATTGTTTGCAGCAGTGTCCCCTACAAGATTCAGTTTGGCTCCAGACATTTCCATTCCTATAAATGACCTATATACGCAACTCCCCCATATAAAAATTCATTTTTTTATTTTTTTGATCAAATTAAAAAATGAGAAGTGTTATGACTCCAACCATGGAATCTTAAATATGAATACATGAAAATGTTCGGAACATTCTCCTCTAAAAGATTCAGTTTGATTCAAGAAAATTCTAAGCTTTTAAAATATCCTAATCAGCACCCCCCTTTATTAAAAATTCAAATTTCTCTGTTTTTTGGTTGGATTTTAGAAAATTGAGGAGTACTACGACTCTAACCATGGTATCTTAAATAATAACACATCAAAATGTTCGCAATAGTCTCCTCTACTAGACTCACATTAATTCCAGACATTTCTCTTCTTCTAAAATGTTCTAATCAGCCCCCCCCCCGCTTTTTTAAGAATTCAAATTTTTGTGTCCTTTTGGTAGGATTTTAGAAAATGTAGGAGTGCTACGACTCCAACCACGGTATCCTAAATATTAATACATCAAAATTTTTGCAACAGTGTCCTCTATAAGATTCAGTTTAGTTCAAGACATTTCTAGTGCTCTAAAATGTCCTAACCCCCCTCTCTAAAGTATTAAACTTTTGTTTCATATCAGATTTTAGGAAATTTAGGAGTGTTATGATTCCATCCATGTGATCCTAAATATTAATACATCAAAATGTTTGCAATATTCTGCTCTAAAAGATTTGATTTGGTTACAGACATTTCTTGACACCTTATAAAAATTTAATTTTCTGTCGTATTGGTTGGATTTTATTAAATTGAGGAGTGATACGATTCTAAACATGGGATCTTAAATAGTAATACTTCAATATTTTCGCATCGGACTCCTCTACATCATTCAGTTTGGTTCCAAACATATATAGTCTTTTAAAATGTCGTAATCAGCCCACCCCCTGTTTTAAGTATTCAAACTTTTGTGTCTTTTTGGTCGGATTTTAGAAAATTGAGGAGTGCACCGACTCCAACCGTAGGATCGTAAACATTAATACATCAAAATGTTCAAAGCAGTCTCCCCTGCAAGATTCAGTTGCGTTCCAGACATGTCTAGCCATATAAAAAGACGTAATTCCGCCCCTCCCCCTTTTAAAAAATTCATTTTTTGTTCTTTTTGATCAAATTTTTAAACATGAGAAGTGTTACGACTCCAACCATGGAAACTTAAATTTTAATTGATCAAATTGTTCGCAATATTCTTCTCTGCAAGATTCAGTTTGATTTAAGACATTCCTAAACTTCTAAAATGTCCTAATCATCACCCCCCTTTTTATTAAGTATTAAAATTTCTCTGTCTTTTTGGTTGGATTTTAGAAAATTGAGAAGTGCTACGATTCTAACCATGGGATCTTAAATAGTAATACATCAAAATGTTCGTAATAGTCTCCTCTACAGGATTCAATTTGATTTCTGACATCTCTATTTTTCTAAAATGTCCTCATCAGCCCCCCTCCCCGCTTTTTAAGAATTCAAATTTTTGTGTCCTTTTGGTCGGATTTTAGAAAATTTAGGAGTGTTACGACTCCAACCATGGTATCTTAAATATTGATACATTAAAATGTTGGCAACAGTGTCCTATACAAGATTCAGTTTGGTTCAAGACATTTCTAGTACTCTAAAATGTCCTAACCTTCCCTCTCTAAAGTATTAAACTTTTGTTTCATATCAGATTTTAGGAAATTTTGGAGTGTTATGAATCTAACTATGTGATTCTAAATATTAATACATCAAAATGTGTCAAAATATTCTGTCTACAAGATATGGTTTGGTTACAGACATTTCTTGACACCTAAAATGTACCAATCTGCCCCCTTATAAAAATTCAATTTTCTGTCTCTTTGGCAGGATTTTAGTAAATGGAGGAGTGATACGAATAAAACCATGGGATCTTAAATATTAATAATTCAGAATGTTTGCAACGGTCTCCTCTACAAGATTAAATTTTTTTCCAGAAATCTCTTGTTTTCTAAAGCGTCGAATCAGCCCCCTCCCCCAATTTTAAGTATTCAATCATTTGTGTCTTTTTGGTCGGACTTTAGAAAATTGAGGAGTACATCGACTCCAACCATAGGATCGTTAAAATTAATACATAAAAATGTTCACAGCATTCTCCCCTACAAGATTCAGTTTGGCTCCAGAAATTTCCATTCACATAAATGACCTATATACGCCACTCCCCCCTTTTAAAAATTCATTTTTTTGTTCTTTTTATCAAATTTAAAAAATGAGAAGTGTTACGATTCCGACCATGGAATCATAAATATTAATACATCAAAATGATCGCAATATTCTTCCCTGCAAGATTCAGTTTGGTTCAAGACATTTCTAAGCTTCTAAAATGTCCTAATCAACACCCTCCTTCTTTATTAAGAATGAAAATTTCTCTGTATTTTTGGTTGGATTTTAAAAAATTGAGAAGTGCTACAACTCAAGCCATGGGATGTTAATTATTAATGCATCAAAATGTTCGAGTAGTCTCCACTACAAGACTCAGATTGGTTCCAGACGTTTTTATTCTTCTAAAATATCCTAATTAGCCATCCCCTCTTTTTTAAGATTTCAAATTTTTGTGTCTTTTTTGTCAGATTTCAGAACATTGAGAAGAGCTACGACTCCAATCGTAGAATCTTAAATATTAATACATCAAAATAATTGGAAAAGTCTCCTCCACAAGATTCAATTTGATTCAAGACATTTCTAGCCATTTAAAATGTCCTAATAACCCCAATTCTTTAAAGTATTCAACTTTTGCTTTTTTTACGGGTTTTAGGAAAGTGAGGAGGGTTCTAATTGTATCCATGGAATATTAAATATTAATACATCAAAATGTTTCCAATAATCTCCTCTTCAGGATGCAGTTTTTGTTTCCAGTAATTTCAGGACACCTAAAATGTCCTAATCCTGCTCCCTCTCTTTTAAAATATAAATTTTGTTTTCTTTTTGATCGAATTTTAGAATAATGGGGAGTGTTATGACTCCAACCATAGGATTTTAAATATTAATACATCGAAATGTTCGCAACATTCTCCTCTACAAGATTCACTTTGGATCAAGACATTTCTAAGCCTCTAAAATGTCCTAATCAACAACCCCCCTTTATTAAGAATTCAAATTTCTCTATCTTTTTGGTTGGATTTTAGAAAATTGAGGAGTGCTACGACTCTAATCATGGGATCTTAGATAATAATTCATGAAAATGTTCGCAATAATCTCCTCTACATGGTTGAATTTGGTACCAGACATCTCGAGTCTTCTAAAATGTCCTAATCAGCCCAGCCTTTTATTAAGAATTCAAATTTGTGTGTTTTTTGGTCGGATTTTAAAAAATTAAGAAGTGATTAAACTCAAACCATGGGATGTTAAATATTAATGCATCAGAATGCTCGCAATAGTGTCCTCTACAAGACTCAGTTTGGATCAAGACATTTCTTGACACCTGAAACGTACTAATCAAACCTCTTATTAAAATTCAATTTTCTATCGCTTTGGTTGGATTTTAGTAAATTGAGGAGTGATACGATTCTAAACATGGGATCTTAAATAGTAATACTTCAAAATGTTCGCATCTTTCTCGTCTACAAGACTCAGTTTGGTTCCAGACATATCTAATCTTCTAAAATGGCCTAATCAGCCCCGAAACCCCGTTTTAAAGAATCAAACTTTTGTGTCTTTTTAATCGGATTTCAGAAAATGTAGGATTGCTAAAACTCCAACCATGGTATGTTAAATATTAATACATCAAAATGTTTGCAACAGTGTCCTCTATAATATTCAGTTTGGTTCAAGACATTTCTAGTGCTCTAAAATGTCCTAACCCCCCTCTCTAAAGTATGAAACTTTTGTTTCATATCAGATTTCAGTAAATTTAGGAGTGTTATGATTCCATCCATGTGATCCTAAATATTAATACATAAAAATGTTTGCAATATTCTTCTCTACAAGATTTGGTTTGGTTACACACATTTATTGACACCTAAAATGTACTAATCACCCCTCTTATAAAAATTAAATTTTCTGTCGCTTTGGTTGGATTTTAATAAAATTGAGGGGAATGATACTAATCTAACCATGGGATCTTAAATATTAATACTTCAAAATTTTCGCACCAGTTTCGTCTACTAGATACAATGTGGTTACAGACATGTCTAGTCTTCTAAAATGTCCTAATAAGCCACCCCCTTTTTTAAGAATTCAAATTTTTGTGCCTTTTTGTTCTGATTTTCGATTATTGAGGAGTGCACCGACTCCAACCATAGGATCGTAAATATTAATAAATCAAAATGTTCACACCCGTGTCGTGTACTAGATTCAGTTTGGTTCAAGACATTTCTAGTCATCTAAAATGCCTTAACGCCACTCTCTAAAGAATTCAAATTTCTGTGCCCTTTTATTCGGATTTTAGGAAATTTAGGAGTGCTACGACCTCAACCATGGTGTCTTAAATATTAATACATCAAAATGTTTGCAACAGTGGGCTCTACAAGATTCAGTATGGTTCGGGATATTTTTAAGCTCCTAAATTGTCCTAATCAGTAACCACCACCCTTTATTAAGAATTCAAATTTATGTCTTTTTGGTTGGATTTAAGAAAATTGAAGAGTGCTGCGACTCTATACATGGGATCTTAAACAAGATTATATCAAAATGTTTGCAATAGTCTTCTCTACAAGACTCAGTTTGGTTCCAGACATTTCTATTCTTCTAAAATGCCCTAATCAGCCTTCCCCTATTTTTATGAATTCAAATTTTTGTGTCCTTTTGGACGGATTTTAGAACATTTAGGAGTGCTACGACTCCACCCATGGTATCTTAAATATTAATACATCAAAATATTTGCAACAGTCTCCTCTAGAAGATTCTGTTTGGATCCCGACATGCATAGTCACTTAAAATTTCCTAATCCTCCACCCCCTTTAAAAAAGTCAAACTTTTATGTCTTTTCGGTCAAATTTTAGAAAAAATGAGCAGTGTTGCTATTACAACAATGGCATCTTAAATATTAATACATCAAAATTTTCGCAACAGTCTTCTCTACAAGATTCACTTTTTCCCAGACAGAAATGTCCCAATCAATCCCCCCTTTTTTTATGAATTCGAACTTTTGTGCCTTGTTGGTCGGATTTTTGAAAATTGAGGAATGCACTGACTCCATCCATAGGATCATAAACGTTAATACATCAAAATGTTCACAGTAGTCTCCCCTACAACATTTAGTTTGGCTCCAGACATTTCTAGCCCTTTTAATAGATCTAATTACGCCCCTCATACTTTTAAAAATTCATTTTTGGGTTCTTTCAAATCAAATTTAAATAAATGAGAAGTGTTACGAGTCCAACCATGGAATCTGAAATATTAATACTTCAAAATGTTGGCAACAGTCTCCTCTAGAAGATTCCGTTTAGTTCAAGACATTTCTAAGGTTCTAATATTTCGAATCAGCACCCCTTCCCCTTTATTAGGAATTAAAATTTCTCTGTCTTTTTGGTTGGATTTTAGAAAATTGAGGAGTGCTACGACTCTAACCATTGGATCTTAAATAATAATAGTTTAAAATGTTCGCAATAGTCTCCTCTACTAGACTCAGTTTTGTTCTAGACCTTTCTCTTCTTCTAAAATCTCCTAATTTGCCCCCACCCCCGTTTTAAGTATTCAAACTTTTGTGTCTTTTTGATCGGATTTTAGAAAATCGAGGAGTGCACTGACTCAAACCATAGGATCGTAAACATTAATACATTAAAATGTTCACAGCAGTTTCACTTACAAGATTATTTTTGGCTCCAGACATTTCCATTCACATAAATGACCTATATACGCAACTCCCCCTTTTAAAATTTCTTTTTATTTGTTCTTTTTGATCAAATTTAAAAAATGAGAAGTGTTACGATTCCAACCATGGAATCTTAAATATTAATACATCAAAATGTTCGCAACATTCTCCTCTACAAGATTCAGTTTGGTTCATGACATTTCTAAGCTTTCTGAAAAGTCCTTATCAACCCCTTCCCCTTTTTTTAAGAATTCAAATTTGTAAATTTGAAAATATAAACTTTCAATATCTTAATTTCAATATGCATTACTATTACACATTCTTTGCTATTGCCTTCATTTATATGTATCTTGCATTACATAAGGTATTATTGTTGTCTGTATTTCCATTCGTTTAGCATATTTAAAGCCCTGTTTGAATTCAAACATAATCATATTCTTATCTTTAAAATTTGATTTTACTAGCAAAAAATTATTATTTTAATTATTAAATGAAGAATGATTAATATTATTGCTTTATGTAAATTTTGTACAGTATAAAAACATTTCATTTCTTTCCTTTAACTGTAAAATATTTAAATTTAAACAAATTAACAGTCATCATAGTTTACAATTTGCGTATTTCATTATAAAGCAATTGCTGTTTATTTAAAGTTTAGTTGAGTTTCCATGTATATACAGATGGTTCAGCTGTGGATGCCATTAGAAATTCTGCTGCAGGAGTATACTCTAAGAGTTTCAGGCTTTGCCAGGCTGTTGGGAAATACTATAACAGCTACAATGGTGAAGTGGCAGCTCTGCAATTATCACTTGAAAAAATCATAAATAGTAATAAGAACAACATAGTATTTTTTATTGAATCTCATGCCACCATCATATCTCTCTCTTCAATTGCGACTAGAAGTATTGGGTCTGTTTATCTCTGTCAGATGGTACAATTAGTTGGAAAAGGGACATCAAATTGTGCTGCAATGGATACCCAGCCACTGTGGTATCGCGGACAAATTGGCAAAGGCTGGCTTAGATCCACAACAGCCTTCTTCAGCTTTGGAGTACCTACTGTTAAAAGGCTTATTAAGTCAAATATAGCTTCCAATCGTAGAAATGCTTACAAGATATACACAAAGGGGAATGCATGGGCTTTCTTACTAACAAATCCTATTCCATGCAACCTCAACAGAGCTGTAAGAGTGGCTAATTTTTGCCTTAAAATTGGGCATGATTATCTGCAAAAACACCTTCACCGTATGGATTTGAAGGACTCTCCGATCTGCTGTTTTTGTGGACTAGTGGACATGATTGGTGACCACCTTTACACTTGCTCTGGACATTCAAATGTCGCAGTTAAGAAATTTTGCGGAAGATGACTTTTCATTCACCTCAAGATTGTATTGGGCAGCGCGACCGAGACTGATGGTTGAAAAACCAAGGTCGGGCGTAGGATAAAAAAAAAGTTTAGTTGAGTGAATCATAATTGCATTACACTTTTAAATTCATTAGTATCTATTTTCAATCTTTTGTGCAAAAAATACTGCATAATTTTGGTCAAAATAATGCAGCTGATTCTATAAATATATAGTAAATATTTTAAAAATTATTTTACACTGCCCTTTTTGACACAGAAATATGAATACTATTTGAAATATAATAGCTCAAATATGAGATAGTATGTATAAATCAACTGACTGAATTAAAATGATACTAAAATCTTTTTTATGGTAAAAGTTAAGCACAATATTTATTCAAAACACATTAATATTTTTTATCTTCGATATTAATAATTAATTTTGGTTTTGAGAGCATCATTTACAGAACATAATTGTTTATATCCCTGGTTTCCAATATTAAAATTATACATGGCTCTTATCAAGAAAAATATTTGAAAATTGGAATTTATCATATAACATTAGTTTCTGACAAATTAGTCATTAATTACAAAACAATACTTTTAAAAATATTTTCATGATGTACAAATTACTTTAGGAAATCTTAAATTGTAATAATTGCTAATATTGCTCATTAACTCTGCATTAACTCTCATTAACTCTGCATTATATATATATATATATATATATATATATATATATATATATATATATATTATAAACTATTGAAAATAATTCAAATATGAGTAATTTATATATATATATATATATATATATATATATATATATATATATATATATATATATATATATATATATATATATATATATATATATATATAAATTACTCATATTTGAATTATTTTCAATAGTTTAAAAATTGAAATTGATTTTTATTATTTTTGAATTACTAGCGAGTTTATGTAGTTAAAAGGAAATTATTATTCCTTTTACAAAGATATGCTCTAAAGTAATTGAAATAATTCATAGTTAAATTTATACATTAAATTTTAAAAAGTAATACCGTTATTTGGGCATAAAATGCTGCTTTTGAAAGGCTAGTCAGTGGAAAAACATAGTATTTTTATTTACTGAAAGCAATGAAATTCTGTAATTTTATTTTTCGCTAAGGCATTGGAAAATTACTTTTTCTTTCCTAGGTCAAAATATTTGTCATCAACCAATACGGCATGAAACCATTTCGTGACAAAATTCACGTTCGTGACAAAAGGATGCACATTTTAACAAGCGTACTATTTCTTGTAAGAGTATTTTCAGATTTATGAAAGATTTGAATAGATATTTTTTAAATGAAGAGAAATCAGGTGTGTCATTTATTTCTGCTTACATATTTTTAGTTCAAAATGCAACGAAATGTCTTTATCTTTATTTTTACATTACTCAAATATTGTTACATATTTGCCAAGTTTTTGTGTGTATATATTTTTGTTTGTCATATCGCTTTAAACTGAGATATTCAGTGTTATAAATGAAACTATCAATTAAGGAAATCAGAATTCTTTTTCATCAAAAGCATAAAAGTACTCTAGGAAACCTTTAGTTTAGTTAACTTCTTACAGTAGCAAAAAATATTAAAAATATTTTTATGATCCAAGGTGATAATAGTTATTTGCATGTATAAACTGAACATTTGCAAAGAAATATATCAGAAATTAGCATTTCTATTTTGTGTTTTTATTTATATATTATCTTTACCGTCATGTTTCTCTTATAAATAAAATATACAAATAAACTTTTTTCCTTAGTATTCACAAATTTTTATTTCTCCAACTTCAACGCTTACTATTGATAGAAGTTTAAAAAAAGATTTAATTTGGAAATAGCATAATAAGGATATTAAATTTTTTTTAATTTTATAAGGCTTAAGATTTTAATGTTGAATGTCAATGACAGTAATTGATGTTATTTTTTTACATCTAAATATTTTAATTATTTTGTCTTTATGTACTGACATATAAATTATTTTAAATTATTTTCTATTAATGTATGAAAGTTAAGCAAAAAATAAAAGTCATATGTTTATATATATATATATATATATATAAACCTCAAATATTTATTATTAGAAATTGGGAAAGCTTTGTGGTACTTGTGTGCAGCTTCTTTCAATTATCAAAGTAATCATAAACATTTAAACGTCTATGATATATGGTCATAAACTCCACAATTTAAATGCTGTATTGTTCTGCTAAGACTTTTAGTAAAATGGTTACTTTAATATAAAACACTTCATTACTTCCAAAATTTTGCTGTCTAAAAACTTTTAATTTAAGCGAAATGTGAAAAACTTTTAGAATAAATGCTTGGATGGAGAAAGTTTCCTTTTGAGATGATTAAAAATTAGTTGGTGGTTCGAAATTTGCAAATTAAGCAACAATTTGATCAGGGGAATCATAAAAATACCTAATTTCACAATAGGACGTACTTCGTCTCCTATGTTGGTTGTTTCAACTGAATTTTTAATAACAAAAAATAATTTTTATTCTCAAATGTTTATCGTGATCTATTAAATCTACATGGTAGTAGCAGAAGAAGTGACTCTGGAGGAAGTGGTTTGAAGTCTTGTGCTTCAAATATTCCTTTCTTAGCTAGTGAATCAGCCATTTCTTTCCCGTTGATGCTCACGTAATAAAGGATTCATTCAAAATGACTGTTTTGTTGTATTTTTGATGAAAGACCAAGATTTACTTTATTTCTGGGATAATCTGATTATTTGTATCTTGATTTATGTTTACTGCATGGAAGATTGCTTTTGAACCAATTAAATACACTGTTGGCCACTCGAATTGCAACACCAAGAAAGATAAGAGGTATCACAAAAAATTTATTTGTAGATAACATGTTGAACAAGTATAAAATGATTAAATTGATTGACTTCTGTGTAGTGTATTTCCAGCGAAAATCAGTAGCCATTGTAGTCACCATTGTTGGAGATTACTACTGGCACACGCCTCACAACTGATTCAAAGAAACTTTGGATGTGTTCTTTTGGCACAGCAGACTAAGCAACTTCCACACGTTGACAATGTTGATCGGTGTGGCAGATGGAGATGTAATTTGGGTCAATCGTTGAGCAACCATGGGCCACATGTTTTCTATCCACGAAACATATGAATAGCGATCTGGCCAGGGAAGCAATTCTATCTGGCGATTGACGAAAAACCTTTGGACAATGCATGTCATGCGTACTTGCGCATTATCTTGTTGAATTATGTTTATGGGCAAGCCCTAAAGGTAAAGAAGAATAACTGGTTTCAACACCTTGGATATGTAGCACTGGCTGTTTAAAGTACATGCAATACGTACCAGAGAAGTGCGAAAGTCACATATCCAATACCACCTAATAACTTAATACTTAGTGCAGAAACCAGTGTGGCAGTGCCTAATGCAACTGTTTAGTATCCTCTTTCCACGTTGTCTCCAGAATCGAATGCGACCATGGTGGTGTTGCACTTAGAAGCGTGACTCGTCAGTAAAGACAATTTCATCCCATTCTGCAGCCCACATTCTTCTTCCTTTGGACCGTTGGAGGAAGAAACGTCAGTGTTTCTGCACCAAGGGTAGGTGAAGCAATGAACTTCTTGCGGACAGGCCACTCTACTGTTAACGGCGTTGAATGGTACGTGAAGACACTGGATGATGGGTTATAGACTGAATGCTCTGTGCTATGGTTCGTGATGTGGGGGAGAGATCAGTCATTGCCATGTCACCACGTAATGTGTTGCAATGAGTTGGATGTGAATGAACCCGTCCATCCATCGTACCTTACTGTATTCAACGATCACATTTCAATTGTTTGGTTTCGTTCAACATGACTACAGATTTCCTTGAAAGATAATCCACAATCTCGGTAATCCACTGTTGAATCGGTTGAACTATCGGATACTTGATCAAAAAATAATCGCTATATCTAGATGACAAGATTGATTGTTTTTTTGAAAAAAACAAAACACAAGAAAAATCCAATTGCCTAACTTGAAGTTGTCGAAATTTCCAAGCATAAAATAGCCCTTTGAAATTGCGTTACAGCAGAACGTGATGTGCATCAGCGATGAAATTTTAATCATTTACATGTCTCACCTCCGCTAATTCATGCTAAAAAACTGAATGAATATTTTTATGCAAAATTAAATTAATTAACAGTTTTGATTTACTGACATTATTATATCATATCCATTTTTTAAATATCATATATTATGTACTGACATATACATATATAGATAAATAATTTGATTAAACTTTGTGACAAAGCAAGTATAATGCAAGCATTTTATTGGTAATATAGTAAAGCATTTCAAAAAGTATCTGACCATAAAATTTTGAGAATTCTGAAACCTGCTACGAACAACAAAATTGCTAACACTGAAGCATAAAAATGTATTTTTTAAATTATATGTTTAAATTTATTATATAAAATATAATTTTAAATGCAAATTATTAGAAATATGCACAAATCTATATCTCATCGTTTATATTCATACATATTATATGCCAAAAAAAAATGTAATTTTTATAAAAGTGCCTAATCTTTTGTTTTAAGAATGGTTGAAAATAGCTAGAATTTTTCCAACTGTCTGCTTTTAATAATTGATTTAATTAGTAAGGCGTTTTTATAGGATGAATTCTAAATATTTCAAAGAAAAATTTTAGGCAATGTTGAATTTGATAGATGTATTTAATATTTTCAATGAAAAATACTTAAAATTTATAGAACATTTTAAAAATTTCAACAATAAAAATGCTTGAAATGTTTTTATTTATAAAAATTATAATACAAAAAGGAAATTTCAACATTTAATAAAAAATATGACGTTTAATCATATTTTTTTTAGAAAATAAAGATAATTTTGGCGTTAAATCTTTTATTTGTATATTCAAAAATGTAAGACAATTACGTCATTTTTGTTATTTTTATAATTTATATTTTTCATAATTGTTATTTTCATTAATATGTAAATTTCGTAAGCCATTATATCTAAGTAGAAAAAATGTCCTTTTGTAAAGTACTTTAGCTTAGAATATCAATATTTTAAAATTTCAAATAAGATTATTCTAACATATGATCTCACATATTCTGTGGAAAAGGAACATACAGGATTTACAAAACAAATCATAAAAGTTAGTTTACCATTAATTTTCATTTACATTTATAAATTCTCAAAATAATTTAATGTAATTCGTAAATCATTTTAAATTTTATTTTGCATCGCATTTATGTTGCAAGTCAAATAAAACACTAAATTCATTCATTTATTGACAGTTTATAAGGAAATTTGTGGATTATAATGTTTATTAAATTCGAATTATATATATATATATATATATTTTATCAATAAATCAATAATATATATATATATATATATTATTGATTTAAAAACCAAAAAGGGATTTATATTTCTAATATTTTATTCATATAATGAAAATTCATGTAAAATGTAAATTAACATTAATATTTTTTGATATAAGCATATAATAATCGAAATGATTTTATAAGAAATTGAACTTGTGTCCCCTAAAGCATAAATTATTTATTAAAAAGCTTTAATTTTTCAGGCTTGCTTATCTATCACTTTTATTGCATTATTTGAATTTTTTATTATCACATTATTTGGATAAAAATTGTTATTGTTCTTTATTATACTTGGATAAGGTAAGCTGGTTCGCAGATGGCTGCGGAAATAAGTCAGAAAAGTGCGTCTTTCGTATAATCAGCGCATTAGGAAGGTGGAAGTGCGACAATACTCTAAGACTTCTACGATAGATGGCACCACCAGTGGATCTGCTCCTTCAATTTTGACTTTCATCTGAAGAGGGAGAAAATTTTCATCCAGACCATTACACTTGTTGTAATGGCTCAATCACCGACCACAGAACTCTTGATTCTCCAGATTTAACAAGCACGTATATCGCATGTACTCGATGGGTCTTTGGTGGCATTGGGAATAAAACTCAACTCTTCCAGACGTCAGACCGATGTCCTAACCACAAGGCTACCACGGCCCTAGAATAAAAATATTTAAACAAAGCTTTAATTTTCTGAGTATATGGTATCTTTTTATAAATTTTCTTAATAAAAATTTAAAACTAATAAATATATTTCTATGTATTCTTATTTATATTTAAATTCAATTCACTTATTTGCGCTTATTTTATTCTCAATCCTGTTATGAATGTGTTCATATGAATTTATAGACTTATGAATATTATATGGTTGAGTTGTCGTTATTATGCATTATATCATTATTTATATATATGCATAGTATTTTGCGGGTGAACAAATAATTTAATAATCACAATCAAAACAATTTAAAGTGTAATTTAAGTAAAAATAAATAAAACTTAAATTGTGATTCTTGAGAATTATGAAAATTATTAAGATGCTTATTTCTAAAAATGAGAAGTTTCTTATTTCAGTATGCGAATTTTCTAATAAATGTTACATCTGATAAATTAGTTAATTCGTTTTCAAAAACGTCAGAGTTTGTTAGCTTAATATTTAAAAATATTTCTTAGATAAAAATTTGGTGACCAAGATGCTTTGCAAAAATATTATATTCTAATCAAATTTATCACCAGAATCAAACAGCGTATGAAATAGAGGTATCTTAGTTAATTGCCATGGGGTTGATTTTGAAGTATAAAACTATTAATTCCTACAAAATTTTGTTTCCATATTGTTTTTGGCATGAATAAAGCAGATTAAATATCTTACCATTTAGTTCCACAGCCAGTAATACTAGATATTATAGCATTGTATGTGGATTAAAATACTGTCTGTTCTTCTACATTGCCATAAACACTGGCACAAATATGGATTTGACCTTTTATGCTCTTCTTTTAGATATAGTACTAACCCAGATCAACACAAGTAAAAAGGACTTCTTAATATAGTCAGATGATACTAACTACTTTGAGGAGTAGACTGGATTAATAGATTGAGTACCTATTCATACATTTGTATGGAATTATAAATCACCAAGGGATAATACACAAGTGGCTCTAGTGGTTTCAAGAAAAATAAAGCCTAAGGCTTTATTTTTCTTGAAACCACAAGAACTGGAAATGTTATGGAATAGAGTGTAAATATTAGTATTGGTTATAATGTTATCCTGAATAAAACCGCTTGCTTAGAACACTCATGTTTCGAATGTGTTAAATAATTATTGGTGTATTGGAACCCTTTCTGATTTACTGTTGCTTATATAAAAAATCTTCTACATACCTTAGTTAAACATAGTTAATAATGCATTTGTTATTGTACCACTAAGATAACTATGAGCTGATAAAACATATAAAGTGACTTTTTAAGGGTCAGATACTTATTTTTACTTAATTAAAACACAGATGATAAGAGTAACCTCATCGGATATATCTTACACGAATATTTGTCTAAAGTACACTACTGGCCATTAAAATTTTTACACCAGGAAAAAATGTAGATAACAAAATGATATTTATTGGACAAATTTATTATACTAGAAATAACAAGTGATTAAATTTTCAAAAAAAAATTTGGCTGGATAGATCCTGAGAAATCTGTACCCAGAACAACCACCTCTGGCAGTAATAACAGCAGTTATACGCCTGGGCATTGAGTCAAACAGAGATTGGATTGCATGTACAGGTGCAGATGCCCATGAAGCTTCAACACGATGCCACAGTTCATCAACCGTAGTGACTGGCGTTTGGTGACGAGCCAATCACTCGGCAAACATTGACCAGATGTTTCCTATTGGTGAAAGATCTGGAGAACGTGCTGGGCAGGGCAACAGCAAAACATGTTTCGTATCGAGGAAGCTTCGTACGATACCGGCAACATGCGGTCGGGCATTATCCTGCTGAAACGTAGGGTTTCGCAGGGGCTCGAATAAAGGGTAGAGCTGCGGATCGTAACTCACCAGAAATGTAAGGTGCACTGTTCAAAGCACCGTCAATGCGAACAAGAGGTGGCCGAGACGTGTATCCAATGGCACTTCATACCATCACGCCAGGTGATGGGCCAGTATGATGATGACGAATGCACGCTGCCAATGTGCGTTCACCACGATGCCGTCAAACACGGATGCGACTATCATGATGCTGTACACAGAACCTGGATTCATCTGAAAAGATGACGTCTCGCTATTCGTGTGCCCAGGTTCGTCGTTGATCACACCATTGAAGGCGCTCTTGTCTATGACGCAGCGTCAAGGGAAGCCGCAGCCATGGTCTCCGAGTTGAGAGTCGATGCTGCTGCAAACGTCGTCGAACTGTTCGTGCAGACATTTGTTGTCTTCGAAACGACCCCGTTTCTTGATTCACGGCTCGTGACGTGGTTGCACGATCCATTACGGCCATGCGGATAATATGCCTTTCTTTTCGGCTGCTAGTGATAGGTGGCCGTTGAGATCCCGCATGGCGTTCCGTATTACCGTCCTGAACCCATCGACTTCATATTCTGCTAACAGTCATTGGATCTCGACCGACGTGAGCAGCAATACTGCAATAAGGTAAACCGCAATCCCGGTACGCTAGAATTCGACCTTTATCTAAGTCAGAAAAGTGCTGGTACGCTTTTCTCCTTCTTGCACGTGGCATCACAACAACTTTTCACCAGGCAACAACGTTCAAATGCAATTTGTGTATGAGGAACCAGCTGAACAATTTCCTCATTTAAACACAATTTAACTGTCGCTACTGGCGCCTGCTTTGTCTGAATGCGCTGAAAAGGTAATCATTTGCATATCACAGCACCTTCTTCTATTCGTATAAATTTCACGTCTGTAGCATGTCGCCTTCTTGGTGTAGCGATTTTAATGGCCAGTAGTGTATATTAAAATCTTATAGAAATTTTATTTGATACTTTAATTTAAATTTATTAAAATGTCATTTTTTTTGTCTTGTACCAGCTAAGCTGGCAATATTGTGAGTGCTGCTCCACTTTTTTATACTGAACCATATTTGGTGTGGAGTCCGACTACTTCAGTACACACATGCCACAGAGACCCCCCCGTTTATAGGGTAGGCAACCATTCACAACCCACTCTTAAGAGGAAAGGACAAAGGCAGGATAGATTGAGAGAAAGTACATCCATGCCCGAACCGGGTTTCGAACCCAGTGCTTTCTTATCCGCAGTCAGGCATTGTGACCACTAGACAGGGCGGTCGGGATTAAAATATCATCCTCTGAGTAAATACATACTTTTCACATAACGCTCTGTACATTAGTAAGGAAAAGTTACAGAATTTATTAATTTGGGCAAATATGCGAAAATTAGAAGCTTTGTCTCAGTTTATTTATTAACGCTAATGATTAAGAAATCGTGCTTTTGTTTCTCTGATTTTTGTCATTGTATTATCTTTTTTGTTGATAGTAGGAGTTAAAAATGCTCATCATTCTCAAAGTAGCAATTTTATTTGTACTCCAAATATATCTACATGCCTTTTGCAATTTTATTTGTATTGGAAATGTAACTCTATGCCTTGTATAACTTTATTTGTATATTACAAAAGTATCTATATGCCTTATGAAATTTTAATTATATTCCAAATGTGTCTGTATACCCTTTGCAAATTTATTTGTATTTAAATGTACCTATACGCTTTGTACAGTTTTATTTGTGTTCGAACTGTATCGATTTTAATCTAATTTTGAGTTTACTAAAGCTCTTTAAATAAAATTAATTGCTCTCATTGAAATTTTTACTATAATTATAAGTATATTGTATTCAGTAATAGTCAACTTTTCTTAACTTTTAAAGCCTTTTTGACATGCAAAAAAGCAAATTATATTAATGAAATAAATTTACTATCTGAAAATAGGAGCTAAATTAATTTTTATTAATAGTTTGCTTAAATACAGATAAAATAATATTATATATATATATATAAACAGTTTCCAAATTTACGTGAATTTAGTTATTTAATCATTGTGATAAAGAATCAGCTGATTGGCGTATGCTTTATTAGGTTGTTTATAAATTTCCAACATGCATGTAGAAATCCATGTTTATAATAAGATATTTATAATGAAATTAAAACAATTACTATGGAAACTGAATGGAAAATATAATGAATAGATAATTTCTCTTGATAAATGAAAATGATTTGTGGTATATCATATTAAAATTATTAAATTTATTTATTTTAATTATTGAAAATAAATTAAGGGAATAAAATACAAAACAGCCTTGTTTTGTGCCAACAAAATGATTCACTATTTTAAATTGAAGTACTTTTCAAGCAGTAAGTAAAATGGAACCATAAATGAAAGTGAATATTTTCAACAAATACGCAGAGCAGATTAGCGGAAATCTCCATCTTTTATTCTTTTGAAAACCTTTTGAAGTTCACTTTCAAGTAATTTTGCCTACGTTATTCAATAGTCTTCATGAAGAATAAATTTAAATTTAAAAAGCGTTTTGGTTCAATGCAGAAAGGAGCTATTTGCAGAGAAAGAATTTACATAGAACTTATAAGTAAGCTTCACAGATTTAGATACATTTATCCTCTTCAAATGAAAAGATTTCCTCGCATATTTTCCAAGTTCCTGAAAACATCCTGCATTATTCAATATTTTTTAGTATTCTTAAAATTTAAAATTTTTAAAAAAGGCAAACGTATATAAAAATCCATGTATGTAAAGGAATAGTAAATACATTAAATGTAAAACTCAATTTGTTTTATTAAATTAAAAAAAATATTAATCGCATGAATTTCTAAAAAGGAATACTTATCCATAAATAATTTAGTATTAAAATATGTTTGCAGAAAATTCTAAACTTAAAAATGCAAAATTATTTATTATTTACTATAAAAAAACATTGGGAATACAAATGCAAAAGTTTACAATGTAACGGAAATTATCGCTTTTGAAATTTTTTAAAGAGAATTGATTTATTTGAATTTCTTATTAAATACACTACTGGCCATTAAAATTGCTACACCAAGAAGAAATGCAGGTAACAAAATGATATTTATTGAACATATATGTTATATTAGAAATAACAAGTGATTAAATTTTCAAAATATTTGGATGGATAGATCCTGAGAAATCAGTACCCAGAACAACCACCTCTGGCAGTAATAACAGCAGTTATACGCTTGGGCATTGAGTCAAACAGAGATTGGATTGCATGTACAGGTAGAGATGCCCATGCAACTCCAACACGATGCCACAGTTCATCAACCGTAGTGAATTGCGTTTATTGACGAGCCAGTCACTCGGCAAACATTGACCAGACGTTTCCTATTGGTGAAAGATCTGGAGAACGTGCTGGCCAGGGCAACAGCCAAACATGCTCCGTATCAAGGAAGGTCCGTACGATACCGGCAACATGCGGTCGGGCATTATCCTGCTGAAACGTAGGGTTTCGTAGTGCTCGAAAAAAGGGTCGCCAGGGTCGTAACACACCAGAAATGTAAGGTGAACTGTTCAAACGACCGTCAATGCGAACAAGAGAACAAGAGACATGTATCCAATGGCACCCCTAACCATCACGCCAGGTGATGGGCCAGTATGATGATGACGAATGCACGCTGCCAGTGTGCGTTCACCACGATGCCGCCAAACACGGTTGCGACTATCATGATGCTGTACACAGAACCTGGATTCATCTGAAAAGATGACGTCTCGCCATTCGTGCGCCCAGGTTCGTCGTTGATCACACCATTGAAGGCGCTCTTGTCTATGACGCAGCGTCAAGGGAAGCCGCAGCCATGGTCTCCGAGTTGAGAGTTGATGCTGCTGCAAACGTCGTCGAACTGTTCGTGCAGACATTTGTTGTCTTCGAAACGACCCCGTTTCTTGATTCACGGCTCGTGACGTGGTTGCACGATCCATTACGGCCATGCGGATAATATGCCTTTCTTTTCGGCTGCTAGTGATAGGTAGCCGTTGAGATACCGCATTGTGTTCCGTATTACCGTCCTGAACCCATCGACTTCATATTCTGCTAACAGTCATTGGATCTCGACCGACGTGAGCAGCAATACTGCAATAAGGTAAACCGCAATCCCGGTACGCTAGAATTCGACCTTTATCTAAGTCAGAAAAGTGCTGGTACGCTTTTCTCCTTCTTGCACGTGGCATCACAACAACTTTTCACCAGGCAACAACGTTCAAATGCAATTTGTGTATGAGGAACCAGCTGAACAATTTCCTCATTTTAACACAATTTAGGTGTCGCTACTGGCGCCTGCTTTGTCTGAATGCGCTGAAAAGGTAATCATTTGCATATCACAGCACCTTCTTCCTTTCGTATAAATTTCACGTCTGTAGCATGTCGCCTTCTTGGTTCAGCAATTTTAATGGCCAGTAGTGTATATGGGACAAAAAACCTCGTTTTTTACTTCTAAAGTAAATTTTGTTTTATTATGATGAACAAATGTTCCTTATTTTTCTATTATTTTGAATATTTTTATATTTATTTCATGATTTCAGAAATCGATTTGAAAATTTTTATGAATTACAATTTATATAAGATTGAGCTTAACTAATCTAAATTATAAAAAACCTAAGTATATATATATATATATATATATATATATATATATATATATATATATATATATATATATATTTTCACTATTTTATTCACTTTTATTATTTTCTCCTGAACATACTAGATCATTTTTAATGTAATAAAAATAAAGATACATAAAGTTGCTGTTATGAATGAATTTTTATGTAGATATAATTTTGTGGTCTAAACGACAAGCTTAGAAATCCTTCTTTTATGAAAAAATGAAGAAAATAAAAAATTTGTAAGAAAATTTATCTCAATTTTTAAATTTTCATTTCTTATCGATCTCATTTTCAGAACAAATATTTGAGATGTCTTTTATTATGTTATGCACAATTTTTAATTATTAATATGAATTTAAATCTTATAATATCCGAAACATTTCATTTTACAATATTTATCAAAATAATTTAGTTAAATAATGCACTTTTTCTTTAAATGCATTAACAACTATTTAAAATTTAATTAATATTCACAGGTACTTTTTACTTGATTATTTTCAATACTACACATTTCCTCAGAGAGTTTTCCAAGAGTAACTTAACTAGTTTAAAACAATAAAAATTCTTTAAAATATTCATAGAGGTAATAATTAAATATAAAATATATTTTTAGTGATTTGAAAGAGTAAATCCTAATTTTTAGTATAGGGATGCACTTAAATCACTGTGAAATACCAAAAAATAAAGTTACTCGTTATCGACGGTCAAGATAAAATTTGATTTTACAAATGTTATATTTGAAGAAATTATTTCTGATATAAAAGAAATATATAGACTTATTCTAAAATAAACTACATGCTAAGCATTCAAAGACACACATGAAGTTCAAGCTTGATTTGTTTGCATTCATCGATCATTTTTTTGCACACGAGAGCTAATTAGAGACTAGGAATCACGGTTTAAAGTGGATTCCGAGCACCAACAAACATCCATGCCAAGGTGGGATTCGAACCCACGAATGGTGAACCAAAAGCAAGAGTCCTAACCATTCTGCTGCCATTTCGACCACATGAAGCTCAAGAGATTTTCATTAATGAAATTAATTTACTTTAAAGTTTCCTATGAAATTTTATAATTTGTTATATGATAAAAATACCATAATCATGCTTTTAAATTAAATGCATATGTTTAGATATAAGTATATATTAGTATTTGATTAATCATTTGGAAATGCAAGTAGAGATTGATAAAAAATATTATGATCTTTGAAATCTAGTGTGGAACACAAAGCATGAAATTTATTATTTTTTCAAGAATTCTTAACATTTGAACAATTTAATTTAAAATTTAACTTAGTCCTTAACAAAGTAAACAGAATGTTTCCAATTGGTTATTTAAATCATTTTTGAATATATTACTTTATCATTTCTAAGATATATTGAATTTTGATGCTTTAATATATAACCTAAAAATCAATATACTTTCTAACTGAAATAATAGTTTGAAATATTTTTAATTTTAAAAATTCATAAAATTTTCACTTATTTTTAAATGTTTGCAAGTATTTAACTAGTTTATTTTACATTATTAAAACTTCAATAAATGTTATCAATTAAATTTTTGCAGATATATTTTAAAAATAAATAAAATGATTTTTATTTTATCTCAGATAGTTAAAAATCTAAGTTAGAAACTGGATTTTTTATAAAGTATGAAGCAGACAAATTGAAATGCCCCAGACCTTTATTAAATTTTTCTGAAATTTTCCTTTTGGTGAAAAATGTTTATATTTGTATGACGTAATGTATGTAATTAATAAGACGTTATAATTCTATAATTTAATCCAAGAAAAATTCAGTTTTTGCCAATTGTATTTGTATGACCCTTATATAATTATTTCTAATATGGTTTATTTACATTATAATTTATAATGAAATTATGTTAAATTATACATGCATGTCACTCTACATATAATCTATCATTTTTCCATCTATTTATTTAATGAAAAATTAAAAATATTTTCTTACTTCTGCATGAACTTGCCATATACTTAAACATAATTACAATTTGCAATATAACTCAATAAATGCTAATTTTTAATGTTTTAATTATATCAAATAAATAATATTTATATCAAATAAATATGTCTACTTTAAATTGTTATAGTTAATTTCCTGTTATGATACTTGGACGCATGCCATTTTGTATGTCTAATGACAGGTATTTTGTGTGTGAATAAATTCTCTAAAAATAACCATTACAAATTGTTTTTTTCTCCCGATTGGAGATTTTTAAGGGCTTAATGACTATATTTTGTAAATAATGTATATTAACTTTTGTATTTTAAATAATGTATATTATTTGAAATTCATTTGATCATTAATAACTTCTTGCTCAGGGTACATGTGTATAAAAGAGACATGTATATATATATATATATATATATATATATATGATCTTATATATATGATCTTATTGCATTGGGTAGCTTTTCAAAAGATATATATTAATGATAATTAAGACACTTGGACAAGCCAAGCTCGTTGTGTCTTTGGCCACGTGACATTAAGTCAGTTGGATGCTTCTTTCGTTTAACCAGAGCACGACGTTAACCGAGATGAAAGTATGACTTTGATCTAAGCTCCTCCAATAGATGGCACCAACACAAGATCCACTCCCTCAATTCTTACATTTTAAATGAGGTCATATTGTATAAGTCCGTCAAGGTGGGGCAAGCGTAACTTAAGCATCCCTATTTTTAAATGTTTCTAGGAGTCCTATTCTAAAATAATGACATTATACATAAAGAAAAGTAAGACAAGTTCGGTATGGCAAAATAGTTTACGAAATTAATTGAGTGAAAATGGCAAATAAATATTGAATTTGAGTTTAATGTCTAAAAAGTAGACAACTGCAGCAAAATTACCACATACTTTATTCTCTTATGTCAGTGGTTACAGTTACGTCAGACGCACCTTCATAAACAGAGCATTTACGACTAGATTAGTATTTCCTAAGCCTTCTTCAAATTTTATATTAAAATTTATGTGCACTTGTCTTTTTAAAACGATTTTAGATGATATTTACAATGCACTTAATTTTTTAGATCTTAATATCAAGTAAACTAGTTAACGCTAGCAATTCAATAGTTCGAATGCCAAGAATTATATTATTTTCTTTGCTTTGTAAATAACCTATTTAGCCATATGACAAAACTTTTAAATTATGATTTTGTTTTATAGGCAACATTATTTATTAACTTACATTTCTACTTTTCAACTATTATTATTATTATTATTATTGAGATTTATTTTTACTTATTATGTAACGCACAATTTCAAAGATAATTTTAATATATAAGTGAATATGATGAAAATGTGATATTTTTGTTACAAAATATTTTTTATAAATGTAAACGTTATCTAAACTACAGCTTTTTTATAATGTCTGAAAAGAAAATTTATTTTCAAGCAAATAGAAATAAATCTTGTTTATATATTTCTGTGTACTATGGTGCAATATGCACTTATAATTTTTCATGTGTTAATGAATGCACATACTTCATGACGAATTCAGTTTCATAGTTAATTAAAAATATTTATACATATAATTTAGGTTAACATGGATTTAAGGATTATTATTATTTATTTTTTAGCTAAAATTTCTATTGTTTTAGATCAGTCAGCTTTTAAAATAAAACAAAATTACATTTTTAAACTTTCTTTTAGCTATATACTTATATACATAATTTTCATTTCAAATTATATGTAGTATGTTTCATTTATCTCTCTTTCACTATATTGACAATTGTTTATACATTCGATGAGTAAATGAACCAGGTACTGCAATTTTAAAGTGTGGATATTAAACAAGTACAAACGTCTCTGTCCTATCTAGTTACGGAACCTCCAGACTGTTATACTGAAAATTGATGTGCCAACCGTTCAACAGTCTTCTCGGCATACAGCATGCATGACAGACTAATAATTACAATTGTTACTGGAAAGGAATTGAAATAACTACTAACTATGCAGTTCTTCATTTCAGCATTGTGAAATTTATCGTTGGTTGTTTTCATAATTTTGTTTAACGATTCTGTTGCCGTAGTAAAAGAAGTCTAAATGTTTCTCTGCTAATTTGTTTTTCTAATCAGATATTTATATATAACCAGTGTTTATTGTCATTTTAAAATTGCTTCAGTTCACTTCTTCTAAGGGGGGCACAGTAATTGGTGCTCGAAATTGTTTTGTGTTTAGAAACGTTTTTACTGTTTGTTCAGAGATATAATTCTATTTTCATATGTAGATATATACAGAGACATAGAGAGAGTTCTACCATCATACTTTTTATGGTAGAACTCTCTCTATGTCTCTGTATATATCTACATACAGAGACATAAAGAGTAGTTAATGAAATGTATACTTTTATACATTTCATTAACTTTTAACGTGCTCTGTTAATCTTACGAATTTGAAAGGTGTGAAGCAATATAACGGCTAAGAGTATATTTTTTGTTATTATTCTAACATAATTTTATTTTGCTGCTTGTTTCATATAATTACTTAAATTTTAGAAACGTATTTTTGCATAGTCACTCTTTATTTTCAGCCATTTAGTAACTTTCTTTCATTGACCAAATTAAAACTAAAATTAAATAGAATATAAGGGATAGTATCATATTATTTTTTACTAATGACATTCATACTATCTAAAAGGAATAGTTCTCCTGACTGAAAAATAATTTTCTTGAATTTATTTACTGCAATCTTATTTTAAATGAATAACCAATTGATTAATGTTACCTGACTCTTAAAATAAAAGTATTTAGCACAGGTGCCGTATAATCCATAATTCCAAATTCTGAATTTTTTTAGCAATGTAGAAATGTTGCCAAGATGACGTATCGTATCGTGCGAGATGACGTTAATATTAGGGTTACCAAAATAGCATTTTCTGCATAATTCTTATAGGTCTCTATATGACGTAATAAAACGAGGTTGCCTGATACATAAGAAAATTAGCCAAAAATCGCCAATCTTAGATTTTTCCATCATGGATTATAAGGCACCTGTCAAGAGTTTTAGATTATGAACAATATATCCTGATGCATGACGATTATATTAGGATACTTTGTTTATAATTACATTATTATAGTACTTTTTATTAATGATAAAAAAAAGTGTTCTTATTTTATACAATATTATGTATCATAAACTAAACGGTATACAGTAATCTATTATATATATCATCATTAGTATTTATTATATAAACGAGCTTAATATTTAATGTTGATTACTATGACTTTCAAAAACGAGTATTTACATTTCTGGAAATTTAAAATCACATATAAGATATTTACATTCAAAATGCGAAAAATAATTACAGTTTATTTTGATTTTAAATTAAAAACGTACTTGAAAAATATAGAAGTGAGCTCAACAGTTTGTACTTACAAAATTTATCTTTTTGAGACTGTAGTCATTATTATGTTTATTATAAAAGTTCCCAGCTGCATTATTTTTTCTCAGCAGCGTTTTGCTGTTTATTCTCAGCTGTACAATTTAACTTTTTTTGCTCATATTTTTATTCGTATATGTAACATAGAAAAAATATCTTTAAAAGGAATCCTTGTTTATTTCAAATCCAGAAGGAAAACTCTTAAATTTTTTTGAAATTCTTTTAAACATATCGAAGTAAAATGGATCCTTTTTATTATCCATTGTTTTGATGAACTTATTATTCATGAATTGTTTGTTTACTCACAATTAGAAGGCTTAATTATGAAATTGTTTTTCTCAAACATATACTTTTTACATTGTTGAAGCATTAGCCTTGTTTTAGACTGGTACTTTTTGATGTTAACTTTATGTTTTAAGTCACTTTTTTGTAAATATTTGGACTTAATGTGCGTTGTCTTTGAGCCCCATGAATAAATTATGCAATTCCACTAATACCTAAGCTAACTAAAACTAATGAAGAACTAAAACATGCAAAATAAAATATTTAACTAACCTAAAAACTAAGAAGAAAAAGAAGAAAATCTCGTTAAAAATAATTCCTTAAATATAAATTTTGAGGTAATGAGTATTTTAAAACCGAACAAAGAGAATGTTCTTTAAAATGTTGTTCTTTTTTATTAAGTTTTTCTAATGCACATGCAATATTTATATTTAGACTAATTATATATATTGAAATTTAGAATAATATATAGATATATTCCGAATTGCATAAAGCTAAAAATATAATTAGATAAATTGTATAATGTATAAATGAAAAAAATATGCCAAATACATCCTTTTTTATTATAGGAGACTGTTTCATGAATAAATGTATAGCCATACTATCATTCATAAAATTATTTCATTCATGAATTTAAACCTACATTCATTCAATATTTCAAATTTTTAATCAGGTGAGTATTAGACATGTAATCTTCATTTATTATTATCTAGGTGTGATGTTAATTTTCTGTTTTTTTTTAACGGGAATAACATAAATTATTTTCATTTAAACATATAATATCCTAATCTACTGTTTGAAAAGTGATTGACCTCAATCTAAAATAATCTTATTTTTTAGCTGTTCTTAAGAATAATAAGAATATAATGGGACAAATAAAAATACTGAAATATTTAGTAAAATTCAAAGACAGATGTTTGATTTTTGTTAAAAAAATTTTACAAATTTAATAAGACTTGTATTCGTTTATATGCATAATTCAAATTATTTCTAAAACAATTAAGCACAAAAAATAATAAATGTAAAAAATATTTTACAAATCTTAGTTATAATTAAATCCTCCTAATTTAATTGATAGATTTATTTAACTCATTGTGAGCTAACAATAAAAATTACTAAAATGTCTAAAATTTAATTGATATATCTTTAATTTACATATCTTTTTATCTAAGTATTGGATTAAAATATAAATCTGTATATTTTTTGTTCTCGCAGGTAATAATATTATATGATTTACGTAAGGTATTTTATATAATCTACTAGAAACTCATTAAACGTTCAAAAATTTTTAAATAACTATCTATTATATAAATAGGTTTTATTTTCTTGAAATTGAAATTTTATAAATTATTATTTAAAAAAAAATCAAAAAAATATCTTGTTATGTGTGAAATTAGTCCAGTACTATTAAAAACTATTTTAATATTTCTTTTAATCTATAAATTTATCATTTTAAAACTTTGAAAATAAAATGGTTACTATATGTAGGTTAAATTCAAAGTTTGTTCTTTTACTTAATATAGAATAAACATTAAGTATTTGAATTTTTCGGGACATTTAAACACATATTTTATCCATACTAAAGACACATAAACTGACAAATGCTAAAATTTAAAATATTATCTAAAATGATGCAAAGATGAAAATATATATTTAAAAAACGATATGTTTATCTGATGTGTGATTTTAATATCTGCAAGAAAAGGCTATTTATTTATACAATTTAAGAGGTTTTAGTGATCATATTCTTCTTGTATGAAAAAAAAAATTATCAGGATAAAATTAATTTAAAATTTAAAGCTTTTTAGTATAATATTTTAAAATTAGAAATATTAATACTAAATATGTTAGATAAATATATTTCAAAATATTTAAAGAAAGTATAAGTAAGTAAATATAAATAATATAAAAAATATCCATTATATTTTTAGTATTAAAAATTTTTAATTTGGAATTACAAATTATTGATGTCAAAATTTTTGATTAACCTCTTTCCGACAAAAATCTTATTTATAATTTCGGAATAATTTTTCGTATTGGGTTTCTTCTATAAATAGCTTTAAAGACAGTCAATAAACTTCAGGTGATGACATTATTATTAAATAATACTCAAAAATGTAATAACTTTAAAAACAATTCTAATAGTGAGGTAGAATAGCTTTAAATGCAATTTTAATTTTAATGACAAGTATCTTCATAAAGCACCACATGACAGAAATTCATAAATATTACATTTCAACAAGAATCTTTACTTTTAATCAAAAATGTAAATAATATCCTAGCAAAAAAGGCTCTTAATAATCATTTAGTTTATATTAAGCAATTTAATGAACTATGCAGACTCTAATTTTCTTAAAAAGGACAAAATGTATTCAGTATTTCTATTTTCCAAAATAGAATCATTAAAATAGTTCTAAAAATTTTTTTTGAGCAATGAGTAATACTTAATTGTAAATGTGAACATTAGTTAAATAAAAGTGTTTTTGTAAAATGTCGAAGCTTTTAATTTTATTCCCGTATTTCATCATAACATAATATTAATTTCATTACAGCATTCATCAAAATTAAATTTTAATTTTTATTAGTACTACGGAAACAATGACTTGGGTTTACTAAATATTTTTAGGTGTTTAAAAGTTTTTAGTTAATGTAATAATAAATAAAAAAGAATTTTATAATACCAGCATTTCATTAGCAATTTATTATTAGTAACAAATTTAAATTAAAAAACATTTTAATCACATTTTAGAACGTTGTTTGAATAGATTTACCATCTAGTAAACAAAGAATAAAAATATACTATTTCTAAAAATACTGTGACAATAATATTATACAAATATTTTTTATGTGCTAAATTCATAGACAGAAACTATTATATTTATTTGTCTATAATAAAGCTATAATACAATTATACAATATGAAATAATGCATGCAATATGAGGATATACTAACATAATTAGTAATTGTATAATTAGTCATTTAAGTACTAATTACATTAGTATGCCCTCCTATTGCTAACATAATTAGACAAAATATATTACTAATATAATTGGTTATAAAAATGTTACCCAAATATGTGAAAATAAAGTATTTTATAATTATTTCCTGTATCTCAGATCTAATGTTTTTATTTAATTTCATATAGTTGATTTATTTGAACAATATAGAGCGCTCACATTCTTATTCACATTTTGTTTCATCATATCAAATTTGTACTTCATTTTGTATTTTTTGTATTTGTGGTGTGAAAAAATGTTTTGTATTAATAGTCAAATAGAAGTTTCATGAAATATTCAAGTACAAATACCCCTGTAGCTTCAGCATGATGCCAGAGTTCATTGAGTTTAGAAGGTGTCGCATTGTGACGAAGCGGGCACTCAGTAACCATTGATCAAATGTTTTCCTTCGAAGAGAGATCTTAAAATCATATGACTTAACAATATGCAAGATCCGTCAATGGGAACAACAATTAACGGAGAAGTGTATCTAATAACATCCTGTACCATCAATCCAGGTGTTGATGATACCAAACCCAAGCTTGTAATGCATTTTCACGATGATGTTAACACCAAACAAACACCCCTGTACCTAACCCAAGGAGGGTTTTACCAGTTAGATGGGAGTTGATGGAAGGAGAAGAGTCATAGACCGCCTGAGGAGCTCGACCCCTATCTATGAACCCGAGCCTCCAACGCAAAGGCTCAGTGCTGTTGTAGGGCATAACGCAGCTCTTGCTAGCTGCCGCCTAAGGATAGGTTAATTAGACATAGAACAGGTTATACAAAGGTAGACACAAATGTCAGTAACAGTTGAAACAATTTGTTACAATTGTATTGATACTGAAATATCCAAACAAATAAAGTTTATCGCAACCAACATGATACGTATGCAAATTAGAAAACAAACAAAACACATGTGGAAATTGCACCAGATATGGAGTTGATAAATTCACAATAGTTATTTAGTTGCTACACAGTTCAGGTGCATTAACATTCAGACAAAAAAGGGAAACAACTGGATGTGGGAAATAGATTTGGCAAACTAGTTCTTACCATTACTTCCAACACATTATATGTTAACAAGATTAAAAATACTTGGTTAAATATAAAACATTATAAAAGTAGAGTGATTCAATTAAAAGGTTTAAAGAGATGAGAAATATTGACAAAAATTTACAGACGAAAACCAAGGGTAGATCTACATCAAGAAAACTAAGTCAGATTTCCGCTATTGCATAGGAAAATTATAAAACATAAGTTTTATCCTACAAAAGAAAGTCTACTAAGTGAGGTGGAACACAGTATGTCTAGGTAAAACACCATAGATCCTTACTAATCTTGGTCATCTTGCTCATCTTGGTTACTCATCTTGGTTTTTGTTCAGGTTTATTTTGCAGTCAACAGCGAAAACTCCTGGGTGAATTGTGATTTGAGCCATTCTGTACTCAATGATGTTCTTGTTAGCGAATTTTAGAATATGCTTGTGAATTGGGCTTCCTTTCTGATATTCAAGTGGAGTGGTGAAATGCCTGAAATTACTTGGAGAGCGGAGACTGCAGTGGTCTTAAAGGCTCCTGTGATGTTTAGGAGGAACTGCCTTTGGATTCTGTCTAGGAGTAGTTGATTATTAACTCTGAAGTCTCTTCCCCAGATCAGGGCTCCATGGGCAATGATCCGCTCAGCTAGGGTTTTGTAGAGAGTTATCCTTTGTCTTCGTGTGAATTCCCAGGTGGTTACTGCCAATCTTAGTAGTTTTTGGTGGATTCTTGAAGCTTTGGCTCCTTGGAGTTTAATATGCTTCGACCAGTTAAGTTTCTCGTTGATGGTGATGCCCAATAGTTTGATAAATTTAGATCGTTTGATCTTGGTATTATTCCAGTAAATTTTTGGACCGCATTGCAATCTGGTAAGTAGAAAGTAGTTCAATTTTTCAACAGAGATATTCAAGTTGTGCTTGTTTGTCCATTCTCGAAAGATGTTCAATGCTTCAGTAGCAACTTGACCGAGTTTTCGTTCACTACTTGCAGCTACCACAAACGTGAAATCATTTGCAAAAGCGTGTAACGTTATGTGACTTTGGATATATATGTTTCCCTATCTCAGACCAGTCGGTCTGCAGGGGCTCATCTGCAAGTAAGTTCCACATTATTGTTCCATCACCGGAGCCTTGTGGGCAGCCTATCTGTTGACATTGTTTCACCAGGCCTTGACTTGTACATATTGCTACTACTCTATCTGCGAGGCTGCTGAACAGGATGTTTTTGATTTCAGATGGGCAGCCTTTCTCCACTAAGACATCTCGGATGGAGTCGTGTGGAGCTGAGTCAAAGGCACCTTTGATGTCAATTGAAATGTTGGAACAGTGCTTTGCTTTTCTTTGGCTGTTTGATGTTACGCATAAGGTGATTGAGGGCATCGTCAATCTATTTTCTTTTTCTAAAGCCAAATTGGCTGTCGTGGAGGTGATTGTTGTTTTCTAAAAAGTACGTAAGCCTTGAAGTAATAATTTTTTCCAACACTTTCCCTAGGGTTGGTAATAGGGTAATTGGACGATAGGAATTTACTGCATGTTTATCCTTGCCCTCTTTATGGAACAGGATGACTAGGCCAAATTTCAAGTTCTTAGGGAAATGACTCAGTTTCCAGCATACGTTTAGAAAGGAATTTAGTAGGTCAGGGTTGTGATTGTGGATTTGCTTAAGAATAATATTATCAATGCCATCCGGTCCAGGCGTTTTGCCAATTGGAAGGGAGGTGATTAGTCTGCTAATTTCGCCTTTACTGAGGGATGGTTCTGCATCATCTTCAATGAGATTGTAATGGAAGTTATTGGTAGTTTGAAGAGGAAACAAATCCTGGAAAATTTTTCTGGTTAAGTGGATGGAATTTCCATCTTGGGTGCTTGTACTGAATAGATTGTGGGGAGGCACTGCACATTTAAACGTTGCTTTATAGATCTTCTCGTAGGTATTTATTGCCGCTTAGCAGGCTTCACTCCAACAGGTCCTTTTGGATTGCCTCACATCTTTGACAAATGTGGCCTTTGATTTTTTATAAGACGCAAGAAGTTGTTGTTTGATGTCATTATTTGCTTGTTAGGCTTTTCTTCTAAGTGAATTAAGTGCCTTCTTCCTTTTGTCAAAGGCTGAAGTCCACCAGTGCGGTAAAAATGTTGTGTTTATGCCTGACTTTCTTATACACTTTGTTGCAGCATTTAATTATGGTTGATTACAGGTCTTCCATGGCTTTGTCTAGTTGGTCGGTGGTTTGGCAACTGTTGATGTTGCATAGCAGTTCTGGTATTAATGGCTGTAGGTGTTTTAGGAATATTTGATGATCACCATATTTAGTTTTGAATCTTGTCATCTGAGATATGTCTGGGGGTTTATAATGATGCATTAAATAAAAAAGAGCTTATTTGAAATTACGCTATTTCAACTCTTAATTTCATTGGCATTTAGAAAATTAAAGGCAATCCTATATGTGATTTAATGATAAGGGGAGTCAAAACCATGCTCACTGAATTAACATCCTATGTTTTAACAACGTAGCGATCTATTCTTGTAAGCCATTTCTGTTTCAATGCACTTAATGTAGCATGTTTGCTATGGAAGTAGCACATTTGAATCCTTGACATTTAATGATTGTGAGCAGTTGATATACATCACAGTATTCCGTATAAGATATAGCCCTCCTCATCCACCTGAAACCATAGATATTTCATTGTGTATATTTATGATGTCCCAAGCAAATGAGAAGCAAAACTGTAATACTATGAATCCAAAATTTAATAATCTGCAACTAGATCTTTAGTAAAATCACAGATGTCCAGTAAGTGTTTGTCTATCTTATACGAGACATCTTAAAATCTTTTTACAAAAGAAAATGTTACAATGCAATTTGGGTATGCTGTGGAATATCTTTATTTAAACCTAATTTACTATATTTACTACATCACCTATTTTTGTTTTATGAATTCCTTAAAAATGGCTAATTTCTATCTTGCAGCACTTTCTTTCTATATTGAAAGCTTAACGAGTGCATTGTTATCTTTCTTGTCACAACCATTTTAATAGCCAGGATTAAGTATGAAGTCATTTTAAATGGAAGACTCAAAATATTACAAGAAGTAAGCAGTTTTGAGAATTTGTATGAGTATAGTTATTACCTCCATTCCTTAAGGTTTAGAGAAAAATTATTTTTTTCCTTGTTCATAAAATAATATTTAAGAATAGTTATGGTATGAGGAATAATATTATAAACATATGTATTACTAAATGTGGATTATGTTGCTGTTTTTTAAAGGAAAATATGAGATAGATAATATTTTTTGTAGAAGAGGAAATGAAGTTCAAAAATTTGTTTCAATTAATCATCAAACTCTATAAATTAAATGTTAAATATTATTGAGTAGAGTATACACTTTAGTTTCTCCATTAGTTTATTTTAAATTTCCCCAGAAAGACTCAAGTGATAGTATTTCAGTTAATGAAAAATGAAAGGTGAATTCGGATACTTTTAAAAGTACAATTATGATCAAAAACACATGAAATTATTAGAAAAGGGGAGCAGTGCACCCTATAATGTCAAACTAGCTGGCACATGACAACAACAACCACTTATGAAATTAGTACATAATTCTGTAAGATCTTTTGAACAATATTAAAATTTGTTATGTGATATTCATTTAAACAAAAAAAGTTTCTCATAAGAGATTGATTAATCACATAAACTAGCAAGAATATTTCTCATTTTTATACATTTATATGTAAATCAGTAACATCAGTTTAAACTCCATGCTTATGAAATGTATGTAATTGCATAAGCAATACTCTTTTATGTTACTATGACTCAAATAAAAGAATTTTAGGAGTAACTTTTGTGCAAATAAATGGAATTTCAATTTTGATTGCAAAATTAGTTTTTCACTGTGTAATGATCCAACATTCAGAATACATTTCTATTAGTATAAAAAAGATGATTTTAGATAAGTAGAATAAAAATCTTAAGGAATCATTTTACCTTTTAACTATTGTTTCCTTTCTGTTATTTTCTATTAGGATAGAAATAGACATAAATAATGAAGCGGTAGTAGGTTTATAAGGTAACAAGGCACAGAAAGAATTTATCCTTCATAGAATCATACGCTGCGATAATTCTTGAAGATCACAATTTGTTCATTACAAACAACAGTTTCCAAAAATATATTAAAGATATTACGGAAATAGTGTTTTGAACATGAAATGATAATTTATGTATTTTTTGTGGCAGTATCTTTATGTGATTTGTGACTGTAAGTGAAAATTATTATCGAAGCTGATTTTGGAGAAATAACCTTGGTAACAATACCTTAAAAAATGTATCTGTAAGATGATTACAATAATCTAGCCATCCGATATAGCGATATTATGAACCTCGAATAATTAGTGAAAAATCAGCGAAATTAGTTATTTTTTGTAAATTTGAGTTAATAAAAACATTTTAAATACAAAATTAAACATTAACTGCATCATCTCATAATAAGCGACAAATAAGATGTTGATGCCTGACCGAAGAATTAATTTTTGTAAAGATTTTATCAAAACCTTTAAAAGATCTCTTCTTTTTCATGAAAAAAATGTATTAGAAAGACGAGCAGAAAGTAAAAGTTCAGTTAAACGTTGGATATAGTAGATTAAAATTTATATAAAAATTTTGCGTGTGTGTTAAAATTTGATCAAATGTGCTTGAGAATTGATTTCATAATATTATTTAAAAATAAAAATGCTTGTCAAAATTAATGAATGTGAACTTATGAATTTTATTATTAGTAATGAATGCTATTGATAAGCAATTCAATATAATAATATTCATTTAATTATTGTAGTAAATTAAGAAAGAAGGGGGCTCTTAAAGTGTTAAATTAGTATGTTGAATTAGTGATTAAAGATATGTATTTATTATTATACAGATTAAATTAAATTTTTTAGTTCGTGTAAATCTTTTCAACATTTTATTGATGGTCAAAATCAGATATAAAAGGAAAAGAAATGTGCTAGAAATGCATCACTAGGAGATAATAAATAAAAGCTCTTCTCACGTAGGTGAGAAACTTCTAAAATAACTACATTTTTCCCCATGGATTTTCTTTCAAAGTTGGGATATTGATCACGAACTTGTGCCGGAAAGTGAATGTCTGCTAAAGATCAGAAGATCAAGGAAACATAGATATAGAATCTGTCCTCTCGGTCATCGATAAAAGAAAATAAATGTGAATCAGTATTTTGTCTTAGAAAGCGCAATATATTTCGGTAAATCACTCAGAAAATATTTTTAATATTATTTTAATTTTATGCATTTAATGTATTTTTACCTATTAAAACTTCTTGTGATTTTGACTTAAAAGTTATAAAAAGAGAGTGAGAGTCTATGTTCCAATTTACCAGTTATGTAACTATTTAAAAAGAAATGAAATGATTATTACAATCTAAGAATACCATGCAAATGATTTAAATCATAGCCTTTTCAAAATTAATTTAATATGTAAAAGACATAAATGCTGTACCCACTTTTCGTTACCCAACAGTGCTTGGGATCAAACTCGTAACCTTATGTTATGAAGAGTACTGTTGAAACATTAGGCTACGTTGAGCCTATGCTGCATGCTTTTAAGAACAGATAATTAAATAAAGGTGAAATGATATTTGTAAAAGACATTTTTTAATATTATTGATCTTAAAAATTTAATTTTTATATGCTTAATAAAAGCGTTTCAAGGTAGTCATTGTTTAATTATAAAAAAAAAAAAAAACAATTGAGGATTGGATTAATGACATTTTCAGTAATATCTGATATATTAATTAATATTAAGACTAATTTTGGTTAAGTAATTTTATACCATTTGTATATGAATTAATATTTATATAAATCTAATTTTATATGTAAAAGACATTAATTTATCCCGCAAAATACAGAATTCTGCCACCCATCAGTAGCTGAGATCAAACCCGTTACCGTATGCAATGAGGTGCACTGTTCTACCATTAGTCTGTGATGAGCTCAAACATCCTATATTTATCCATAGATAATTAAAGATGACCAATATTTTTAAAAAATGTCTTAATATAAATGATTTTAAAAATTTAATTTTTATTTCCTTAGTTAAACATTTCAATTTTAAAGTCATTGTTTTAGTATGATAAATTAGTTGAATATTTATACATCTTTCTATAAAATATAATTTGTTATTTAGATTAATATTAATACTAATTCTGGTTTCCATTGATTTATATAAAAATAAGATTACAATTCATTTAAAATAATATTTAATTAACAATCAAGAATTTTTAAGAATGTTTCTTGACATTAAATACTTTTTATTATAAGCAATATTATTTTATGTGTGTGTTATTTATTTAAAATAATTTTTTACTAAACCCCTCTTTTTTTTTTCCTAATAATCAGTTCTGAAACGACGACACCATAAGTACTAGTTTTAGGTAATTAAATTATAATGGTACAATCTTTTGTAGTGTACTCAATTTATTTAACAAAATTTTTTTAAAAATATTTAGGTATTAAAATATTATTTAACTATAATGAAAATACTTCAAACACCGAATGTTTTATGAGAATAAATTTAAATTATCGATGGTATAAACACACTTTAAATTAAAAATCAGTCACAGAATTTAAATATTATTTAAATTACTCTTTAAAATATTTGAATATGGTATATAACTCATAATATGAGGTAAAATATAAATGCATTATTTTTTTCATTTTTAATACGTCGTTGAAATTCCCGATCGCATAAAACTACGTGATTAGAGTGAAAAACCCTATAATGAATTCAGAAAATAATTTTCCTTCCCCTAATTTTCCTAAATTCTTTGAAGATTATTGCTGCATTAATAAGAAATGTATATTATCGAAAAATAAACAGTTAATCTTCATTCTGCATATTCGGTATATGTTTTTGAATAAAAATCCAAGATGATATTATTACTGTTAGACGATAACGTACAAATCAAAATTTAGGTTTAATGATTATATCGCTATATATTTTCAGCTATTGAAATATTAAACGTGATCATTTTGCATATATTTTTAAGCATAATAAAGTATTTAAGTTTCAGAATACAAATGTTAAAATAAGAATTTTATTCAAGCATTTTTAGTTTTTTTTAATTTTGTTTTTAAAAGGTTTCCTGAGGATTTTTTGGTTCTGTGTTGAATTGGGTACTACTTGGTTTGGCGAAAATTTGGCATGAAATCTTAACTATAAAATTTTATTTCTAGTAACACTGCTAACCTATCTTAGTTTAACTTTTGTGTTACTTAAGTGGCTATCTTTTTAATCTTATATTTGGGCCTATCTTGGCTTAAAAAATAGCCATTAAAGAAAGATGTACACGACTTTGAACGTTAACTAACTTTTTTTATTAAATCATGCTACACGAAAATGATATCATTGATATTCATTTTAATTAATTAAATTCATATTCCTGCTTTTGATGGGAATCAAATATTTACACACGTTTCGTTATCGAATTTTATAAATAAAGTGCAAAGCATTCAAAAATGTGAATTTCCTTAAATTTTCAAACCATTACTTTTATCTATTTTGGATTTGTAATTTATACGTTTAAATAAAAAATTAGTTTCAAATAATTTTCTTCACATTGTACAGATATTGTTCTTATTATCAGGAAATATTTTACATGGAAAGTGTTTCAGCATTTCAAAACATGTTCATAATACAAAACATTCTGAATACATGTTATTGCACAAGCATACTAATTTTTACCCAGCCCAAATTTACCAGTTAGGAAGAATTGTCAGGTGGGAGTTTACGTAATTTAAAATCAGAAATAAACCGGATCTTGTACTTAATCTGTTTACCCTGAGAAGTTTTATTTCAGCTGGAAGACATTATAACCGTGAGTTCTTGAACGTACACCAGCCGTTTTCAACGAACATTAGGGTTAAATCTAGATTCGAGCTTATTACCTTTCGATAACGAGAATAACGTCCTAACCAAACAGACCATTGAGGCCTAACTTGACAAGTAAAATCTATCTACGCTTTATTAATAACTCATTTAAATTAAATCTTTATTTTATTTTACCTAATTTTTACCACTTTTACTTAATTTATTTTTCTTTAAAGAATCTTTAATAATGAATGATGTAGGTAGAGGTAAAATCAGTAATTTGTCTTTCATAAGCATAGACTTTATAATTATATTTCAACTACAGGGGGAAAAATCTTCTGAATAGATTTCATCATCTCAATAAAATCCTTCGTTACTTAAAGCATATTTATTAAAAGATATACTTCGTTACATAAGCATATGTTTATCGTTAAATTTAGTGCATAGGTGTAAAAGCTGGAAAGTACAAAAAAAATATGAAAAAATTAATTCCCTTACTCAAGATTGAAAATAAATTTAAGTTATATTAAAAATATCCAATTGTAATTATCTTTTTATTTAAAATTATTATATTGTTTTTATTTAATTTTATTTTTCGTTTAAATATATGATAATCATTAAGTTTTGAATTATATAATGGTTTTTTTAATAATAGTTGAGAATATATTTTAAGCATATCTAAAATATATTTTATAAGGTAAAAATATAAGAGAAAATATTATTTCAAAAATAATTTGCTTAAATAAAATAATTAATTTCTACGTAACATGAACTACTTTTGCATAATTGAAATTTAAGAATTTTTTTTAACATAAATAGTGAGTGAAATAAAAATCAATGGGAAAATTACCATACGCTTTTATTGCAGTTAAATATCAATTTCCCCTATGAGAGATATCAAAACGATCAGCCATAGTACTCACTAGAACAATTTCTGCGTATTATCAAATGCACACGAATATAAATTTAAATAACCAAAACTGATATAACTATGTAGAATAACAGAAGAGGAAACCCATTAATTTTAGATTTATAATAACTCTCTAACAAACAAAGTTAAAAGTAATTTTATTGTAGCTATGCATTAACATACATTTCTTGAAATAAATAACTTAGACATTATTGCTGAAAGAAATTATTTTATTGTAGCTATGCATTAACATACATTTCTTGAAATAAATAACTTAGACATTATTGCTGAAAGAAATTAGTTTAATAATTATAATTATGAAACAATTTAAAACTTATAGATTTTTTGATAATAAGTTAAGTTTAAAATATAATGAAATATAAATAATAAATATGCTGAGGAAAATGAATTATCTATTACATTAAAATATTAACTGAAAATATGCAAAATTTTCCATTTCCATTTCTGAAAATTACACATGAATATACACATATCTAAATTAAAATATTTATAAAAACTCGTTTGTTAACTTTGTTTCATAAAATGTTGTGAAATATGAAGAATTTGGAAAATGGTACTATTTAAAAGTTTTTTATTTATAATACTGCGAATGATATTCGCTCAATACATTTATTAAAATCATGTAAACATAAAATACTCATAAATCATTTTTAATAATATTCAACAATAATAATGTATGTATATTATTTTCAATATTCATATATTTTCCATTTTTAAATTTACTCATTATCTAAATACATTTAGGCATTATTAACCAATAGCAGTGTGATAAGTAGGTTTTGAACGAGACATTCATTAATGAATTTCATTCATTACAAGCATTAATTTTATCGGTCTTTTTATAAGCTTTCTTATGAAATAAATATTTATAAACTTAGGATATCAAGAAGTTATCCCATTAAAGTAATGGAGTAAAGTAGTTTTTAGGAATCTGATACATGACTTGACGAAATAGTAATGTATTTTAATATAAAAGAAAATAAGATTTATAATAATTAATATTTAATATTGAAGAAAAAAGTTGTTATTAATGTTTTATTGAATACTATTCTAAATTTTATTGTTTTCTTTTCATACTATTACTTTTAAGATTGTAGAAAACCATAATTTTGTAACCATGGGATCAAACACGCCTAATGAGGCTGACAATATTGGTGCATAACGCTATTTGCGTGTTCAGGTGCTCTCTATTTTAAATTTTAATTTGATTCTTGCTGAACAATTTTGGGCGATTACTCTTCCCCATTGCATAAAACCGTATTTCTCAGGTAATGTGTTCAACACCTGATGAAGCTAATCATGTAGGTATTAAGATATTACATTCATAGAAATGCATTACATTCAATTTAAATTTCAATTTCTGTTGATTTTTATTGGGGTTCTCCTTCACCATTTAATATTTGTGCTATTGTTGAGTACCTTAAATTTAAAATTTTATTTTTTTCAAATATTTCTATTACTTTTGCGTAAAGAGAAATTCTAAATGTTTTGTAATGTTTCTGCTAATTATAATTTTACTTTGCAAGTATATATTACTGAAAACCGTTTAAATTTTCTATATTTTTCCCAGGTATTCTTGCTATAATTTCATAATGACATTAAAGTATTTTAGTAAATTATCAAAAGTATTTCTTTTCATATGTTTTTAGAAATAACATGCATTTACAGATAGATCTTTTACAATTCTATAATCATGAAAATAATATAAATTATTCAAAGAAAAAACTACGAAATTACTGCCTTTTACTTTTAAATGGAACAATGCTTAGAGTGTTGTCAACTTTTTATTAGTAATTTATGTAAACTTTTTCAACTATATAAACTATCTTATACAATATCATAAATCCATCAGCATATTTATATTTTAAGCATATCATATCTAAAGTTTCTTTACATACATGAAGAAAATTAAATATAATAAATGAATATAAGTATTGGTAAAAAATTAAAAAATGACTATTTTTGAAAATTAATTATGAGAGTTATAAAAACATTTTTTTTCCTAATTAAGCTAAAATTTGTTTTATTGAAAATATTAGAATTTATATTAGATTGTCTAGAATAGGTACAGATTTATTAATTTTAAAATATTTTATGTTAATAAAATTCTTCAAAATCATTTAAAACTTTTATGTTTGAGAAATCAAGATAATATTATTATAAATAAATTGAATACAATGAATTATGTGTAGTAGGATATTCACAAATTTTTAAACAAAAGCCAGGAAAATTTAGTGTTAAATTTAAGCATTTGTATTAGATTAAATTTATGCATGTTTATATTATGTTTAAGTGGTTTAGCTGATTTTATAAATTGGTTAATTATTACATGTGTGATATTTTAGATAAAAAAATTTTCACATTAAGTAAATTTTAATATAGATGCAAGATTATTATTTTTTGATCTTGAAAAATTTAAGGGCATATCATCATATGAATGAATAATTTTATAAAATTATATTCTGTAATAAAAATGCTTTTTGAATAAATTAAGTAAAATTCTCAGATAAATTAAAATAAAATGAATACATTAATTTTAAATTAAATTTATCAGTAAGATATAACACATATTTTTTCAATTTTAAATGAAGAAGTTTAAAATAGTTAAATTCTTAAAGTTTTATTAAAAAGGAGATCAGCAATATAATAAAAAAAAACGGGAAAATATGTTACGATTTAGGGATAAGAATTCAAGAGGAAGAAATTCATGCTTAGTGTAATTTAAATATTTGCTTTCTGTTTAATTTTAGAGAAATTTTTACGGACAAGATAAATGCACGGCATTTAAAGAGTTAATAGTTAAATAGGGTAATTTAATTAACAAATATGTATTTTTTCACTTGTTTCCCTTGGTTAATTAATTGTATTTCATCATATTGTTTTCTTTGAAACATTCTTTAGAACTTTTATTAATTAGGAAGCCTTCTTCATGACTAATCCAACTGACGGAGACTTCAATTTTTTGCATTAAGGAATCAGTAGGAAAATGATGATTTCAACGCTAAAAATATTTTCTCATACTATTCATCAAGTATGTTCTTCTGAAGGTAAAATCTATAGATTATTCCTTTATTTTTCTTCTTTATGATTTTTTCCTGTTATTTAAGTTAACTAACAAAACCGTAAATAATATTTTAATATAAAATCATTTAAATTTTGGAAAATGTGTAAGATTTATTGATAATTTATGTGGACAAATTTTATGAAATAATATTATTATGAATTTGTAAAATATTTGAATGTTTTACACATGTTTTTTTTAATTAACATCAGCACTTTTAATCGAAAATTGAATAACACTTTTGAGATTAAAATTTTCAGCGTATTTTTCCTCTAATCATTATATTTTTACAAGACTTATAGGTTAAAAGTTTGTCACGTAATTAATAAAACAGCAAATATAATTAATTTTAAACTTTTAATTTTTTGAAAACGTTTTCGTTGGCATAATATATCATTAGCTTATTATTATATGTTTAACTAAAATTAGACATTACATGCTTTCATCAAGCTCAAAACATTTTCAACACTAAGCATTTACACCTTCTTAGCTAGGATAAAGATAGGCTTAGTTTTAAATCTAATTTTAAACAAATGGGATATAATGGAAACAGGCAAAAAATTATTTGAAATTGTATGAGAAAATTTAGTGTAAAAATATAATTTATTGAAAAACAATGTATAAAAATGAATAATTTATCAAATTGTTGCAATTAATATTCATGCATAATTAAGTAGGGTGACCCCGGACTATACTTTAAAGTTAAAGGGTGGTGTCTCCCAGACATTTCTACGAGATCCTTGAGGGCACCACTATCGTGGTTTATAAAGAAACTTATAATTTCTTTACAAATTAGTAGCAAGTAGTTACAATACATTTTATAAGGCCTTAAGCCCTGTTAAACATCAGCCAATAACATTGAATATTTTCTTTGGGTAAAAAACAAAATTTAACATGACACATTTGAAAATTAATTAAGAGACAATTAACAATTTGTAGGGTAGTTATGCGATTGAATATATTTTATACATTAAAGGCAATTTTATAGATATTATGAACACTTAGTTATGAAAACGAAAAATATGGCATGATGTGAAAGATGGATAGCTATACACACGTGGGGTATTCAAATGTTTAATAAGCACCTTAGGCTCTAAAAAACTTAAATTGTTTCTAAGTTTCTGAAATTGTATAGGATTCATAAAGTTCTTGAGATTTCAAAACGGGTTCATAATCAAAAGCTGTTTCAAATATGATGAATATCACTTATTCGAAATGAAAACTGGCAAAAACGATATTGGCAAGATGACCAAAAATAATTAATGGAAAATTATGTATTGAAAAGGTAATACATCTGAATATTTAATAGAACATTTTCTTTACATAGTTTTTGTTAGTCATCACTAATTCTGAATCAAGATCAAGATCATATTACGAATCAAAATCATTTGCTAATACAAATGTCAACATACTTGGATTCAGTAAATTTTGATGAGTTTTGTGATTGTGTAAATTAGACAATCTTCCAACTGCAATTTCAACACATATGGTTATGATTATTAATAAAACAAAATAAAGAAATTCTACATGGTAAGTGTAGAAAAAAATCTTTTTATTACAGACATATATTAATAAAAGATATTCTATTAAATTTTGAAAATAGAAGAGATGTAAAAATTAACAATACTAACATTAATATTTAATGCAAGAAAATATTTTAAAAATATATAATGTAATTTTCTTATTAATAATTTTTGTATAATTTCAATAAATTCATTCTTCTATAAATTTAAAATTTTTATGTAGTAAGAAGTGTTACAAGTATATGATATAGAGAAAATAAAATTTAGATTATTCTAAAATATTTTTTCTCTTATTTTTAAATAGTTTGATAATAATCATACATTTAAAAACCATTTTTATAAAGGTTTCTATAAATATAAATTGAGTAGTTTCAATATATAGTTCATCATTTTACTTTGCACATTAAAAACCTCTGTACTAATAAAATTTTCTCAGGTAATTTGATGAATAACTTTTTATTACCGAACAAAAGATTAATACTGGAAAATACTTTTCTAATGCACAAAAATTTATTTTTATATACAATAAATAAAATTTTCAATCAGATAGAAGAATTTCTTCTTATATTTTTCTTCTATTTTATCGGAAATTCCCAGACACATTTTATTATATTTCTTGTACTTTTCCCGATAAAGTTTATTGTATTTCTTGTATGATTGTTTTTTCCAAATAAAATTTTCGATGGCTGTTAAAACTTTTATATATTAGCTAATAAAATGAAATTTCGTAAATTTATTTTTCATATATATATATACATCACATACATAATATATATATACATCACATACATAATATATATATACATCACATACATAATACATATATATATACATATATGTATTATGTATGTATATAAGATTCTTGTATTATAATAATTAATAATAATACATTGAAGTAAAATAGTATTTCTATAGCTTAAGTTATGTGAGAAATTTATGGTGATTGTATGTTCCTTGTAAAGTATCGCCAATTGTATTTAAAATTTTTTATTATACACACAGTCAACAGTTTTTGAATAACTGAATGATCAATTAATTGAGAGTTTCTGTCCTAATAGTTTTTATAATTCGTGTTGAGTTTAAATTAAAAAGCACAGAAGGCAACTATTGTAAATGTTTATGTCAATTTGAATCCCACTGTAGTATTGATTTTTATTCACAATTACTTAGTATGTTATAATGTGAAATACAAATAAAATACTATTATCCATATGAGAAATGAACTATGTAAAATTAAAGATAATTTTATATTATATATTATCATCCTTTCATAAACAATGCATATTGATTCAATCAAAATAAAATTGTACAAAATATCAATATATTGTATTGAAATATAGGTTGTGGATTCTGGCAGAGCCTATACCTTTGGCGTGAATGATTTTGATTGGCGATAATTGTGTCTTGCGCCAATCTTGATAACCCTGCTTCGATACACTAGATATGGTATACAAAAGAATTTCTAGAATTTCCTTCTGGATTGGAGGCTTTTTTCAGTTTGTCACTAAGGGTGGGGGTTCTCTTAGGTTTTTTACCAGAACATAAGATAAAATATTAAAATATATCAGTTTTTTTCTCTCAAAATATGAGATAATACATAATTAATAAAAAATATGAGTAACATAATTATGGCTTAAATGAGGCATTTTTTTGAAAAATATATTTATTTTTGACTTTAAAAAATACATACCAATAAAAAGTTTTTTAAATTTTTAAATAAAGTGATTAGGATTTTTTATAATGTATCCAGTTTAAGTTCTAGGAAATTCTTAAATGAAGTAAAAATATTATTTTTCTATAGTAAAATACTTAAAATGCTATATACATTTATTAATGAAATTTAAATTAGAAAAACTAAATTCATTTTAAAAGATTTTATTTCTTCATTTTGAATACTCTACACACATGCTAAAGAAAGTTTAGATATTTTTGAAAAGTTTTAAATTAAGCAATTAGGTTTTAAATTATCATTTATCTATTTATTCACAAGTAGATTACGAAAAGCTTCAAATTTAATTAGTCTACGCATGTTATCAATTTTATTATTATCTGTTTGCATGAATACAAATGGATTTTTAAAACAGACTTGAATGGAATTTTAAAACAGACTTGAACACATATGTATGTACATAAAGTATTTCTAATGTTATTGAATTTATTATGTTATAAATTATGCAATTTTATTTATAATATAAACAGTCAAATATGTTAGTGTGACAAAATGCATGCATTCTTAAGCATGCATGCAATAACAGATGTTTTATCAAAATAATAAGGAATTAAAAAAATTACTTCCTTTTTAATAAAACTGGAAGAAAGTCGCAGGGTAACACTCGTATGAAAATTAATACTATAGAAAATATTTAAATTCGTTTTCAATGGAAGAATCTTAAATTCTCTTTATAGAAATATTTATGTTATCATATTTGTGAAATTTTAAGGTAGATTTTTAAATTCAAACTATGCCTATGAAGCCAAAAAAAAGAAGCAATAAATTAAAATTTAAGCATAAAATCGTGAATATTTAAACTGAATCCGATATTTTAAAAATGTAATTTTCACAAACAGAGAATGACTTAAACAAAATATTAAAATATTACTCATTTACAATAGGATAAATGAGTAACTTTACTCATATACACTATTGTAAATTAAAATTTTAAAAAATTAATCATTTACGAAAGGGTAAAATTAAATCATAAAATACATTAGATTTTTATGTATTAATTGCATAAAAAATAAAAAAAATATATTTTAAAAGTATTATTGCCTTTATAATTAACAAGAATAATTCATTTTAATTATTTCATTAATAAAAAATATGGCCTTTAATTAATCTTCAGAATAAATAGAAATCTCATTGGTTCAGTGAATAAAGACTTGTTAGGAAAATTAATGGATTACCATTTTGTTTCATCATTTGGAAAAATATTCATTATTTAAGAGCTCTTCTCATATCTTCAAAGAGAGAGAAAAATCCGGTTATTTTCAGCTATTCAGCGAGAAATTTAGATAAGCATTACTGAGACAGGAATGATTAAGAGTATAATTCTCCTTTTTATAAAACAGTATTCATGCTTTTTCTGTTACTAGATGTCTTATCACTCGCCACAAAATGTGTGAATATTAATTATTAGGTGAAAAGAAACTCACGCCTGCTTTTTTGTAAATGTTTTTGAAATTAGATTTGGCTTGTTATATTTACCGAATTTATACTGTTATATTTATCCAGATTTCTAATTTTTCCTGTTCTGAATTTCCATATAAATTGTTCTAGGTTCTTTTTATTCCAACTGTTTTTCTTAAGTGTAAGATTTCGAAATAAATGTTTTTTGTAAATGAAATCCTAATTTTATCAAATAGGGTTTAATTTTAAGTAAAAACAGATCAAAAGGTTTTGAAAGTGCATGCTCTTAATCTATAGATAATTAAATGTTTCATACTCAAATTATGATTACACAAAGAAAAATGCTAATAATTTTCTATTTATATTTCTATTTTCTTCCCGATAACTATATTTTTCATTTTCAATCTATTTTAATAATTTTGATTTATAATTATGTAGAAGAAAGCATTTTGAGAGAGAAATATAAGTAATCTTAAGTACACAGAAATAATGTAACTGTTTATACGTATTGAATGAAGTACATTTTAAATCTCTTCATTTAAATAATACCAAAAATTATTTATACATTATTGTAGTTTAACTTAACACACTGAGAAAAATACTCATGGTATTGTATACATTATAAGCATCCATAAACAAAAATGGTCATTTTTACTTAACATTACTATTTGTTTTCGTACGACTTGATTCAAATATGTAAGATTTCAGATTTGCTCAGTTGAATAAAAATTTACATAATTACTTTTTATTAATATTCATTAACGTATATGATCAATTTATATGATCTGTTTATTTCAATACATGATCTGAGAATAATTGTACCATATAGTTGCAAAATATTCTCTTATCTTTTGCTTATTTTAAAACTATTTATATTTTAAGGAAATTAAATAAAAATACATATCACGTGCATTAAAACAGCTTGTATAAATTAATAAACATCTTATTTTAATTTATGTTTTAATTCCATTAACTTGAACGAAAATTAAATTGATACAAAAAGTATAAATAAAAAAATATCGCTGTAAAATGTTTTATATGTAATTGTTTAAAAAAAACGGATAAAGCAAAAGAAAGTTTTATTACACAAAATTGAGAATCTGAAACATTTTAAACAGAAGAAAATATTTTTACTTTAGTATATACGACACGCTCTTCCACTTAGTGCCATACAGAATACTCAAACTGTAAATAGAGAAAAACAAAAAGTTTAAATAATTAAAATAAGAATTAAACGAGCTAAGAATAGTTGCTTTGCTAAATTAATAGCATAATAAGAAATATCATTGATTATATATAAAAATTATGTATGCTATGTATGATTTAAAAATATTTAAATTTATTAAATATATTAAATACATAACTATTTCTAATAATCATGCGTGAAAATATTGTGGTATGGTATTTTTCATATGATATAAAAATTATTATTATTATTTGATATATGTATTTTTGAAGCAATATATGTGTAGAGTGTCTCAATATATGTTTTAACCATTGGGTTGATAAACAATACATAATTTTAAGGTGGGTACACTTTTATTACAATAAAAATATTGAATAAGAAACAATGACATTTCAAACGATGAAGATATTTCAATGTAGTGCCTTCTCAACCTATTAAATAACGTCATATTAAGGCATAATGATCGGTGATGCTCCTACTAGCTTTCGCAATACAAATTAGCTATCTCCTTTAGAAAATTAGCTATCTCCGAAACAGCTACTCGTATCGCTGATTCTACTTACTCTCTATAGTCTGGGATTAAGCACGATGTTCGCTATCAGCTAGAAAAATATAGTTAAGATTTAAAATCCTACAGCTCGATTTAGGCATCATAAACATAGATTAGTTTAAGTTAACATCATCTGAAAATGAAACAAAACAATTAAATACTCAAAAAAATCAAAACGAAATGAAGGACAGGAAGTGCGCCGTTCTAAATAAGAACAGTTAAGGGCTTCATGTGGTCAGTAGCTTTAGAAGTATAACCAAGGCATTCATGATGTCCAACCCTCTCTGACTGATAACGATCTTTATTCTTTTCTCCAATAATTCGATATGGTCTGAAAAACTTAATTTTTAATATTGATATACTTCCGAGCTGTCTTCATCGTTGGTTGGTTGATTGGGTTTTGTGACGCAAGGTCCAAAAATGGACAAACTGCACCAGAACTGCTTGTGTCGTAAGTTCATGATATTGTATACTTGAGCCTTCTTTCTCTTCTTGCTATAAGTTCTTTCATTTTCTTCTTAAATTTTTAGAATTTCTTTCTTTACATTTTTTCAAAGACCTTCTCTGTCTAACATAAAAATGTTAGTTTTTCTTTTTTGAGAATTTCTATGATTTTCATGTTTTCTGGGTTTCCATTTTGATTCCTATAAGAAGTCCAAAAGATAAATTAGTACTTCTGCTTGTAGTATTATTAATAATACGTTGTTCATCAGAAAACATATTTGCGCCATTTTTTAGAATCTTCTGTAGATAATTTGGATAAGACTGGGATCAAAGTTCTTTGAATTCTTCAAACTTGTTCATTTCCTCTCAGAAGTTCGGTAGTTAGTTGAAAACGCATGATTTTGTTTCTCTTTCTCGCAATACTCTTCAAAATTTTGGAAGGTAAATTTTATTCCTTTATCAGTTAATATTCTCGAATCTCCCAAAAAATGATTTTAAAACCTTGAGTTTTTCTGACACATCCTCAACTGAAGTTGAATTTATGGCCGGGAAGCTAAGCGAGTTTTGTAAATTCGTCCACAAATATGAAAATACGGTTGCAATTCTTATTAGTTGATGGAAATGAGCTTACAAAATCGACTAGACCTTCACACTTTCTACGTTTTCTTTTGCACAAAGTGCACTCTACACAATTCATGATGACTTGTTCAATTCTTTTTCTGAGGTTAGGAATGTATAAGTTTTGTATGAGTATATCTTCCGTCTTAGTCACACAGAAAACTGTTCACTGTTACGAGTATTCAGTATGATTAAGAATTCTAAAAATCCTGACTTGAATTCAGGTACTACAAGTAACCCACGGCCATTGTCATATATGTATAATACTCCATTTTTTTTACCACGTAATCTTCTTTCAGCCCCTGCTCGACAAAGAATTTCAACAATCGGAGATGCTTATCATTGTTTTGCTGAGCAGCAATTTTAGCTGTCAATTCCTGAGGATGGGTAACAATCATAAAAGTATTTCTACTTAATGATTCCACATGCATTATTTGTTTCTAAGATTTATAAGTGATTTCCTATTCAAACTCTTATAAAAGTTTTACTCATAGATCTATTTAGGAAAAATTTATGTTTTATAAATATGTTTTGAAAAGCATCATAACCTGTTACTGTTTTGAATTTCGATCCTAGTAAATAATTTTCTTTAGAGATTCTACTATTGCTAAAATTGGAAGCTTATAGCAACATAGTTTTTATTATTGGGGGTGGATTTTCTACTCATAAAATGAATACGATAAAACTGCCCATCCTTGGATTTCTGAAGCAAAGCAGTGACAAGTTTATAGCGTTTGCATCCATATATAAAATTAGTAGAACTCCTTATTTGAAAATAGGCAGAGTAGAAATTGTTGACAAAAGTTCTTTTAATCTATAGAAATTTACTTTTTGAGCTACATAAATTCTATTAAAGTTAAAAGAAGTTCTCTTAATGGTTTGGTAATTTTAACAAAATTCTTAATAGATTTTCAAAAATATCAAGTAAGACCCAAGAAGCAGCTCTGAATTTGGTTAAGGGTTTTGGGCTTTGGAATACCTGGAACTCACAGCTTTCGGAACTAACAAGGGTGGTGTATCTGATGACATTCTTGGAAAAAGAACTCCCATCGTTATTCAGAAAATGATTGCGTCCTTTTACTTTTTTACTTACGTAACACGGACCAATTAAAAGTGCACTAGAGTTGGTCCACCAAACCTTTGCTTCAATAAGAATTTGACCAAAACATGTTTAATGTGTCCCAGATCTCATTAAAGAACATAAAATATCTTTAATGCGTTGGTATTGAACCTACTATCTTACGTTCGAAAAAACGTACAGAACTTACAATGTTCCGGTTGTGTAAGCGACGCCTGGGTAAAAACCAGTATATTCAGTTGATCATTTTCTCCATGACAGGATGAAATGCGATGAAGAAAATTGTATTGATTCTTCTTGAAAGTTATGCTAGAGAAAATATGTAATTTTAGAGCAAGGAAGTATTTGTAAAATTAGATGATCATGACGACAAGAAGGATTAAGATGTGCTGTGGTCTCTTTAAGCATTCTTATCAGCCATCATAGGACTTCAACAAGCACATACCCTTTATTTTCCATATACTATTACTTATTTTCCATTTATGCATTATATTTTTCCATATATATTGACTATAAAAGATTTTTTATGATGTAAAATATTACTTTATATTTCTTTGTCTTTCCGTGGGCATATTAAAAAAAAGAAATATCTGTTTTTAAATATAAATGAAAAATTAAATGTAAAAATCATATTTATGCTGATGTCTAGCTTATGTACACCTCTAGAAATATAATTTTAAAGATACTAAAACTCTCGGAATTCATTGTTTTAATGCTTTGTCTTTAAACAGTCTTTTTGTTTACATATATACATTAAAATATGACAAGACAAAAGTTTTTCTTATTTGCTTTAATATATTGTTGACAAAGATGCATTCACTAGATAAATCCAAAGAAAGTTAAAAATAAAAATACTCATAAAACATTTCAGGGAAGGAAATGCATTATTAGAAAAGTACATAAAAAGACAATTTAAAGGCTTTAAACTACTTTTCTTCTTAATTTTTGGAGTGTTGCCAACATAGAAAAAGTAATTGTTTAAATTATTTCCTTATAATTTGAACAAAATTACTTTATAATCGTATAAAGATTTTCTTTTTTTCAAGACTTTTCAACAGATTCGGTTTTATAGCGCTTATACCATTTTTGCTCTCTGTTCTTGAAATGAGACGATTATTACCATTTATTACCATGTGTGCAATTTTTATAACATTAACTACATTATAAATAAAAAAGTGTTTATTTCTTCTAAACAGAAGTTGATTTTATTACTTTTGATGCAATTATTAGAAAAGATTAAAGAAATATGTTTAAAAAAGCTTATTAAAACTATGCAAATTTATATAAGGCCAACAAGTGAAGAGTCAGTGCATATTTTAAGAACATAAATTTGCTAAATGAAACCCATAGAACTGGTAATATTTTTAAATCACTTCTTAGAAGTATTTTAAGGAAAAATGAAAAAGTTTTAGTTAGTTAAAAATTGACTACTCATATTAGCTTTTTGAATTGACACAAGTATTGATAATTACGTTTTAAAGTAAACATTTCTTTGTTTATTCTTAATAAATTATGAAATAGTCAGAAATTCATAATCATCGGATAATTTTTGTAAATGAAATTTCTATTCAATTCCTTAAAAATTAAATTCAAACCACACTACATAAACTAACAAAAAATTGTTCATTAAATATTTTTAAAATATTTGAAATTAAAAATTAGGTAAAACATTTTAAAATTTTAGTAAATATATTACATATGTTATTATAAAAATAGTAATATTTACTTAATAATAACATAAAGAATAAGTTTATTAATGATAAAAATGAAAGAAATACAAATGAACTTTGTAGAAATAATAAGTATTAAATACATCAAATATGAAATAGTTTATTCAAAAATTGATGCTTAAAATATTAATTTAAAATAACTTATATAATATACTTAAATCGAAATAATACAAAATATTTTAGTTCATATCTTTCATTTAAACGTGCTCACAAGTACTTGATCATTTTCATTGTTTTGCAAAATAAAACAATATTTTTAAATACTATAATTAAAAATTGTAATTCAACAACTCAAGTATTCATGTAATAAGTAGAAATTGCATTTCTGACTATATTGCATGAATACTTGAGTTGTTGAATAGGAATTTTTTAATTTCATCCCCTGAAGAATACGAATGACCTATCTATTAGAAATATGTAGTTGTTACTATATTCTCTCTCTGTAACGGAAGAATGAAGGAGATATGTGTGCGTAAATTAAAAAACAATATTTTAACCTCATGAAACTCTTATGGAATGCATTCAAAGTAACAAACAAATAAATTTCTGAAAACTGTTAATTGTTTAGCTAAACTATTGTTACAATAATATATGCAAAAATATAAATATGTAAAATAAAGCAATGCTAGAAATGTAACAAGATTTTATTAGATTATATAGGAGAGTAATCAAATAACCACAATCTTAATAAAAGATTAATAATTCTCTCATTGCAAAGGCAGCTGAAGTAGTATTCACAAGAATATACGAATCAAAAATTTCACAGATAAAATATACTATGTAAGTACAAACAATATAAAAAAAACATCACTAATAAACAAATAAATTTGAAATTCAGTTTAAAAATCAGAACACAGTGAATGTAAAAAGGAATAAATGTTAAAATAGATAACTTTGTCAGAGTTATTGATACATGGACATCAACTTATGTTTTTCAGCAATTGTCACAGACATTTGTTAAAACTATGAACCACTATATCTCAAAACTACGCTACACTACACCACAAACAAAACAAAAAACATAGAACACTATAAAATTGAATGTAATAAACAATTAATCTATAATTACAAGTATAGAGAAAATATTAAATGGTACCATACTTGCATCATTTAATAGTTTCTCTATACTTTATTCTATACTCTTATCTTATATAATATTTGATATACAAAAATTATGAAATTAATATATAATAATTAACACACACATATTTAAATATGTTATGTAAATTCTGGAAGGAAACAATATAATACACATTTTTAACGAGAGAGATAATAACACACTGTTTTGCAACCATAGAAATGGTAGATAAAATAAAATATAAAACAAATCAGGTTTTTACGAAGTTAAATTTAATGAGATTCAAATATTCTCCCTTCAGCAGTGATTAATGACGTCATTTAAACTGTATGAATATAAGCTTATGTAGTGCTTTAATCCTATAGCCCTCACTTACTACTTTATTTTACAGAATAGAAATGTTTTCAAAATTATACATAACTGCAATGAGTACTTAATATTATAAATTGCAAGTAATACGTTTTGTAAACGTTAAAAACCTTTCTTATTGTTATAGCTGTCTGTAAAATGTCTGAATTATAATCAAACACTTTGCAGACAATTATAGAAATATATAGCATAAACTTTAAACAATATATAATAAATATATATAGCATACTGCTTTAAATACAATCTAACATAGATTTTGGCTGATTCGGAATAAAAATGTTTAAGCTTATTTCAGTTATAAATTTAATAATGTGTTATGCGAATAAACTAATTATTGAAGCGTTTGAATCCAACTAAACATATTTAATCCAAATATAATTTAATTCTTTCAATTCCATTTTTAATAAAATATGCGTTGTTATTAAATTAAAATTCTGTTCAACAATTTAAATCAGGTAACGTTGTTAATGGGGAAAACGGGACATATAAAACAAAATTTTATTCTACATCTCTATTATTAACTATTTAGTCTGTTAGTTAATCTGTACAGTGTATTTTAATCAGCAAGCGATAATGTAATTAAAATATTATCCTTCATTGTCAATAAACACTAATAACATTATTATTGTAATATACTGCTTTATTTGAAATAAATCTCTTTTTAGATTTGCATAAAACACTAATAATCTGAAATTTTTTTATCCATTTTTTGAATATTTTAAGAAAACACTCTTAAATCTGTTGAAATTTCATGCACGAATTTATCATTGAACTAGCTACCTCAACAATTATCCATCTCTTTATCAAGAATATAAATATTTATAATAGAGAATGATATCATTTTGAAAGATTTTATGAAAGAGATATGTTCAGATTGAATAGAAGAAGTATCAAGATGATGTATGTTTTAATTACAGTTAATTCGAGGGAGTAAAATCTATATCACGCACTCACACAAAATCATATTATCTGAAATAATGTATATTTGTTACACATTGATCTAAAATAAAAATGCGTGAAAATACTGTTAAAACACATATATGGTAAAAAGTTTTTATATTTTACATTGTAAAATATTTTTAAGATAGGAAATTCATAAAAAATTTAATTATATTAAAAACCCACTATAAAATTTACCACTCAAGGAAATTCTTTTACTTGTATAAAATCAACAATGTTTGTACATTATACAAAAATTTTAAACGTGTTATATGCAATTATATTTAAAAGATGTAAAATTTTTCATTTTTAGTCATAATAATTATTTCTAAAAATTAAATAATATTCAAGTTAAAAATTCCAATTTTTAAAGAAAACATTTCACAGTGTTGTTGTTTAAAAATTTCTTATTTTAACAAGATTACACATCATATTAATCAAATAGTGTTTTCAACTGTTCCATTAGTTTATTAATGTTTTATTTACATAAAGGTGTTTTGGACATTACTCTTTCGATTAAAAGTTATGGTAAGGCCAATTCAAGCACATTCAATAAATGACCAATTCAAGCACATTCAATGGATTATTCAGTTGGCGTGCCAGGTAAAGAAATAGGCATCGGAGTACTCAGAAAATGTGACACTGTCACCTTGAAGAATATTGGGTCCTCATAATTTAGAGGCAAGAATAAAGCAAGCATATCCTTATAACTTGGCCTGCCGTCGCCAGAGGAATATTTTACATGGAAGACATTACAGCTATGGCTAATGATTGGAAAACTTTGTCCACCAATTGAATTGCTTTCTAAAAACAGTATTCATAGAAAACAGGTCGTTATCAAGAGAGAAGTTTCGATGAAGTCCCAAGCACTAAACCTTATACATTATCATGCATAAGGTAGAACCGCAGCGCCCATTTGTTGTTGTTCAGCTGAGTCTGCGATCACACTCGGGACCTTACGCTCAATAACCATATTGAAGGTGATGTCCTATCACTATGACTTAGTGAACCTCTACATTCATGTATACAGTAAGGCAGGTGAGTCTCAGACTATACGTTAAGATTAACGGGTTTGGAAAAGTCACCCATTACCAAGCACCTCGTTATGTTGAACTACGGTCATGTGACGAGGTCTCAACTGATTTGACTCCCTTCTCTCCAAATCCACGCCACACTAGTGTTAGGACTTTAGACATGACATATTACCGAGAACATGTGTCCCCAATCCACAGAGTTCCAGTGAGAGGGAATGTGGACACCATCCCAATTATAGTTCGCAGCAAATGATGCTTTACTTTGCTGATTTTACCAGGAAGCTGCGAGAAGCTACTGAGCCACTGGAGCTCGGAGGGTCTCTACTTAAAGATATTTGTAAATGCATATCACAGCTGTTTATATTAGTGAGGTGTTTTCATAATATTAGATAACTTAAATATTTTGTTAATGCCTGACAGTAATATTGGATGTTATGTATTTAGGAAATTTCAGCCCACTCGACCTTCGAAGATTTTCAGTGGTCGGCCGAATTAACGGCAATTTAAGTAGATGCACCCAGTATATATGCCCTTATCATCTTTCATAATGTAAAAACACTAAATCAACAGATAACATGAGAACTTGACCTGCCAATCCCATGCGGTATCATTTTACGTGGAAGACAATGCAATCACGACTTCTTTTATGGATTTTCAATTACGTTGGAATTTACAAGTCACTGCTTTTCTGTAATGAAAACTATTCTCTTTTCAGGCAGTTCTAGATGACACAACTTCAATTAAATAAATTTTACGAAAATATATATTCTTGTAAAGAAGGAAGTTGGATATTACTTTAACGTAAGAAGTAGTTATTAATTTCTCATTACTTGCATTTTTTAATGAAATGCTTCATTATAAGAAGATTAAATTTTAAATATCACTCTAAATTTTAGAATTAAATCTTTAGAGCTGTCATAGTATTTATGAAGTGTTGGTAAATTTATGATTATATTAAGAATATTATAAACTAAACGTGTTTTAAATAACTGTTATTGTTGTGTTACCAATTCAAAGAAACATTTATGTGTAAACTTATTATTAAAAATGAAGTACTGATCTTCATTGCTATTCAATCCATTAAAATTATAAATACAATTTGTACATTTAGAACTGAATGAATTGTTTTTAAATACAACGTGCGATTTCATTTAATAACCATTTTCTTTCTTGAATTAATTCATAGTTATTTTCTTTAGAAAGTATCTCTTCATAACATTCAGATAAACGTTTGTTAGGCCAGAAACTATACTCTTTTATAAAATACAAGTATTGCATTTAATTGAGTTTTCTTAATATATACCTATGTTAAATAAGAATATGAATAAAATTAAGAATATTACGAAAATAGAAATAAGATTTAATATGTAATATAAAGTTACATGACTATAATTATTTATTAAAATGAATATTGCAATTAAAATATTATTATGTAATAAAAATAAATTTAAGCATACATTTTATGCATTACTCTGATTTATAGGTTTTAACTGAACTCCTGAGCAATAATTGTTTATAATTTAGAAGAAAATTACTTTATACTATACTATATAGAAATATAGTACGTAGTATAGTACAAAGTAATTTTCTTCTGTTTCTTCATATACTATATAGAAAATTACTACATACTTAAGAAGAAAATTAGCTAAAGATTATGGTATGGAAGTTACCCTAATTCAAAGAAAAAAATTATTAGTTATCTTTGTATTCTATATTCCAGCCATACCTCCTTTCAATAGCAGGAAGAACAAGTCTGTATGAATTTACAATAAGTATGTATGTTTCTAAAGGAATAGGGATACAAATGTAATATTGTTCATTGTGAACTTTGTAATCATTAAAAATTTTTGCTTAAATCTAAATTTTATTTTAAGCGAGTTTATTAATGCAGCATTTTAAAAGAGGTACCTTACTTAGTAATGTCAACAAGTCAACAATGCGAAATAAATCCTCTGAAATCAAATAATGTGCATAAATGTAAGATAATAAAGAATATGTATATGAGACAAAATCAGTAAATTTGATATTTAAAAATAAATAACAGATTTTTTACTTACTTAAGAAGTTCTCAGAAAACTTAATAAATTTAAAAATAATAAATCCATGTAAATAGTAAATAAATAAATAAACTAAAGCATGGCAAATAACTGAAATGATTGTTTTTCTCATTTTTCTCCATTTTGCTCAGCATTGTAAATAAGAGAAAACTTTGACAAGACAAACATTTTAGCACATTAGATGCATGAGATTAAGAGATGCGAAACAAATGAATTGACTCATTATGCATCGAATAGGAAAATTGCATATGAACGAGAATTCTGTCTTTCTTTAAAAAAATGGCATTATGTTTATAAGAAAAGAATAATATTTTTGTACCAAAGAAAATCCAACTCTTTCGGGGAAAAATGTAAAGAGGAATGCGAAGAATTCCTATCATGTTCTGAAATTAAAGTGAATTACGGCTTCCAGAGTTTCTCATAACAGGAAAGACTTAGGACCTGATCGTTTGTCACGTAGCTCAGACATTCTGATCTAATTAAATATGATTTACTTATCTCAATATTACTAGTAAATAGTGCATACTTATCGTTGAATTTCGACGTTAAAGTCATTTTATAATAACATAAAGACTTAAAATGTCCATGTAATTGACTTTAGTGGTTATTCTTGCACTTTATCTTCCAAAAATATTACACACACTATAATTATCCCACAACTTCATAGCACAAAACATCAAGACTGAAGTCATTGCTAAAACATGTTTCTTCATGAAGTTGCATAGAAATAAACATTAGTATATGTCACTTATATAAAATATGGGCATTAAAATATATTTAACAGTAAACATTTATTTCACGTATTTTGTTTTTTTTAAATAATTTTCTTTAAATAAATTTTGTTTTTTATGATAGGTGTAATAAATGTACCACAAATCTATAATTTGATAAGGTTTAAATCTTTAATTAATACTAATGAAATAGCAATAATTTGTGCACCAAATAGTAAAAGTACAAAATGTTCAATAAAGAAATAGTTGAAATTCTAGGCGATTAACTTAAATTTTTAAGCCTGTAAAATGAAATATTAAAATCAAATGGGAGACAGGGGAAACAGAGCTTGCCATAAATTATAATGACTTGTTACAAATGCACGGTACGGATCATTAAATTTAAGGAAAAGCTTGAGGATTAGTATTTGAAATATTACCAAAGAGAAAAATTATTTTCCAATTCAAAGTAATCTCTCCCGGTTGGGAAACAATTACATTTCATCTTCCTCACCAAACTGAATTATTTTTTTAGAAAGATATTGGATGTAAAAATTGATGGTGATATTTGGAATACATGATTTTATTTGGTTTAAATATCTTTTTTTTTTAAATCGAGCTTCAATGATTTTAATTCAACTCTTCTTGTATGCCTAAAAGAAATGAAAAAAAAATCTATAAATAGAACAATCCTTATTCTATTTATAATAATATAATATAAAAATAAAAGCCGTGCATATATTTGAATATTGATAAAAAAAATGAAGAAATCCAAAGGAAGACATGGCAATTTTTATTTCAATCCCATGACTGTAATGTGTTGTAAAATTTTAAGATTATCTAAAATATAATACGTTTTAATAGATTACTGGATAAAATTAATATGCTTCATTATTTGAAATCAGTTGAATATTGCCAAAATATCACATTAACTGAGGAAAAATTTATTTATTTGACACAAAAATGAGTATCAAAATCTTAGTGTCACGCATAAATGTAAACTACATATTTTTGATTGAAAACCATTTCAGTCATTTTTTCAAAATCGTATGTAAACATAATTTTGCGAATGCTAATAAAATTCAAATATAATTTGTTTTTATAAGAGAATTCACAGTGAAGTGGATGAGAATTATAAAGGGTAGAGTCTAAAAGCATTTGGTTTTAAAAATAGTATAGAAACTTAAAATAAGTAGTTCTAAATGCTTTAAAACTGTTATTTGCAATGTTTAAAATAAATGATATTAATTTGAAAAATATGAGATATTTGGTATGAAAAAAAAAAAAAAGAAAAACTCCCAATGCTGTACAAGCTTTCAAACATACAATTGTTTATAAATAAGTTAAATTTATATGTATTTGTAAATTGACACGAAATAGACACATAAAATTGTCTCATATAAAACAGTTTGGCTGAAATCAAATTCTAATATTGAGTACCAAAATTTAGAATAAAAACTTAAGTCATTGGTATGTAAAAATGAAAGAATGAAGTGAATGGGACTTCAAGACCAGGAATACTGCTTAAAATAGCAATTGTACAATCAAAACTTTTTAAATTTCGGTTGCTGGGAGATTGAGTTTTACTGTTGTCCTGATTCATGAACTGAATTTTAGGAGTTTTTCAATAAATAAAAGGTAGTTTTGGGATGGCAGGAAACTTTTGCATATGATACGAATTCCCAAAAATTCTTAAAAGAGTGAATTTCCCTTTATATGGAATTCCTAAAAAGATGAAATTCTCATCATATGGAATTAGTAAAAAGATCAATTTTCCATCATATGGACTTCCTAAAAAGATGAATATCGCATTATATGGACTTCCCAAAAAGATGAATTTCTCATCATATAAATTCCTTAAATGATGAATTTCTCATCCCATGGAATTCCTAAAAAGAGAAATTTTCCATAATATAAAAAAGTTCAAATATTGATTGAACTTTTGCATATGGTTGAAAGTATGAACTGCAACGATATATAAGAGTTCCTGAAAAGATGAATTCTAGTTATTATCAAAAATTTTATCAACGAATTATATCTTTTTGATTCATGTTTGGTATGGTCAAACTGGAACTTTCAACAAGACAGATTGTCAAACCAATTTTTAATTAATCATAATTTCCATATCAAGGAAATTAATTTTATTAACAGATTAAAGAATACTATAATTTTTTTCATATTTCTTATTGGGGTTGTAATCCTATGTATACAATTTATTTGTATATATATAGATGTTACTGTATCTCCATTTTAGTCCATTCAACTCTGCTAGATTTCCAACATGCAAATCTTACAAAAAATTAAATTCTTATGTGCTTCAATACCAGACACATCAATTGAATTTTTCTTTACTAATTTTCTATATCAAATTAAATAGCCTGATAAAGTTATTGTAATATTAATTAAGGAAATAAATCTGTGTTATATTTAAGATAATAATCCTGTTTATAATTACAAAATTAAGATTACACGGCTTGTTTTAAAACTTAAGGTATAAAAGAGTGTTTTTGAATTTCTCTTGTTCTGAAATATAAATTGAGATGATATAAATTTTTTTTAAGGAAATAATAATTTTAACTTAAATGAAATATTTTGTTTTAATCTTTCATTTTATAAATAAAAAATGTGCAGTTTTGTTCTAATTGTTCTAATTTGTTCTAATTTTGCTACATTGATATTTTATGAAATCACTACAAAAATTTCGTAAAACTGAAATATCATTAATGGAAAAAAAACATGTCAAAAGGTAGTTAAAAATAAAAAAATATTTATTCCAAAATTCTGTTTCTTCTCTTTGTTAAAATTATTAAATTTAGGATTTTAATAATTAATTCAGTAATGACAGATATATAGTAATATATATATATATATATATATATACATATATATATATATATATATACATATATATATATATATATATATACATATATATATATATATATATATATATATATATATATATATATATATATATATATATATATTGAAATGTGATAAAACTGTGTGAATCAAAAAGTGATTACTTGAAAATACTAAGAAATACTGATTATGATTGTATACATTAAATATTGCCTTAAATTAATTACCAATTAACCTAACCAATTAAACTAATTACCGTTTTCTTTCAAATAGTATCCTTACAAAACATTGGTTCTTTTTATTTAGTATACACTCATTTTCTCCCTGGTGTTTGATAAAGCACATTTTTAAATAGTTTTGTACAAACCAATCTCAATTATAATGCACGCCATGAATTATTGATTTTGACCATGAATTATTGACAAGAATTTTTTTCCCCTAAAGGTGGACAGTATGCACCTTAAGGCCGGAAATTCTGACTCATTTATCGTTACACGGTGGGCACCTATGAATCAAAACTCGAAGGTGAGTAGCATTACTCATGTCACTCCACTGCAAACTCATTTGCTGGGTGGGCCATAGCTAATTTATCATTTCAGAAAAAACAAGAGAGAGAGAGAAAGGAACTGGATTCAAACCCGGGACCAACAGCTCAGGAGTCTATGACTCCGACTGTTTATTCTATACCATATGAAGAGTACAATGAGTCTCCTTTTAAGAGTTTATCCTCTTTCCAATTCTTGTCATGATTGATAACTAACATGAGTTGGATAATCTTTCCATCATACCAAGGGCTCTAATGTCTATGACTATGCTCTAATGTCTAATGTCTATGTCTATGACTCTGACTGTTTATTCTATACCATATGAAATAAACGATAAAGAGTACAATGAGTCTCCTTTTAAGAGTTTATCCTCTTTCCAATTCTTGTCATGATTGATAACTAACATGAGCTGAATAATCTTTCCATCATACCAAGGACTCTAATATTTAGCTACTTAAAATATGCATAGATATGTTTACTCTCAGTTGCAACAAGAAGGCATATTTAGCTTTAAGTTTTTTCTGCTTTAAAATTTACATACGCTATTTTCAGGCCATCTCAAAATTTTAGCTGATTTTGTGAAGAAGGTGGAAGTAAAACATCGTTCCGGCTTCATCAAATGCGAGGGAAAGATATAACCAAAATCGGTTTTCAGTGAAATTCCTGAACGACAAAACTCCTACATTTTAATATCTAATCCAATACCAGACAGCTATGATTTACGCATATTATAAATTTAATAAAAATCATTTCCTGAATAAACCACATGAAAAAATCTAGTTTAGATATGATAAAATTTTAATAATATTAAAGATTTAATAACTTTTATAAACAGTTGATTTTACTCTTAACATATTTGATTTTGAATAAAGAGATTTAATTTGTGTTATTTTACTAATTATCATCATACATTTTGATTCCTAAATAAAGTTATCTCAGGTTATGTTGTTATACAAATATAACCTAGTTTTCAGCAATATTAAAGCCCTAAGTCTATTTTCAGTCATTTCATACTTTGTCAAAAATGTTTTTTTAATGAATTTTTCTTTCCTTAGCTTTTGAAGAATGCTACTAAATTATAAGGAGTTACATAGTTACTAAAGAATAAATAGTTACTCAAATCTTAGTTGTAATATGATTGAAGATATTTTTAAGAATATTAATAATCAATTTTACTTTGCATTCATTTTGACCTATACATTTTCTAATCATTGATGTAACGTTTTAAATTTATTTGGAAAATATAATCATGTAACAAAAAATTAGGAAAGCTTAACCTACAAATTAATTATCATCATTTCTAGAAAGCAAAGAAAAAAAAAGAAATTTTGCTTAAAATTTATAAACTAAGTAACTTTTATAAATCTCATATTATGTATGATGCATTCAGGTGTGATTTATTGCTTGAATATACAAAAAGAGATTATTTCTTGCTGAAAAAATTTGAGAAGAAAGTATTCAACATCAACCAATTCGATTTTTCGTGAACAATTTATTTAATGGATGCCGGTAAAGGGTAAAAAGCAGGCTACCATGGAAAATGTCAGAACATTTCTCATCTGCAGCCGTTGTTTTATGAAAAAGCCTATTTTATCTATGAATTCTTTTGAGAGATGTTGAGTGTATATTTATGTATGAGCTGGAATAAACAGATTTCCAGCTCGATTTGAGAATTGAGGGGATCGAACATTTTGCTTTTGTGTGCCACTTTTTTGATGCTATTAAATTGGTTTTTGATATCAAAGCCAAATAACGTAATGATGAATACTTTGAGGTGAGGGAATGTTTCATTTGTTGCTTAAATTTGCATCTTTAATATTTTCGAAAAAAATACATTATTTCCCTTTGAGAGTAGTATAAAAAGAATTCAATAGAAAATCAAGCAATTTTAAAAACTATCGACCATCTTATTCATTAACAATTATTTGATTTTCTATTGTGTGCATTTTGAATTTCCAGAAGTATACACAATTTTAAAATTCTAACAATTTGTTTCAGAAAACAATTCTTCTGAGGGGAAAATTGAATTATTACACATGACAATAAAATGAAGTTTACCATTAAAGGGATTGTAAGCAAATCAACTAAAATACTTTATTATAAATTTATTTTAAACTTCATCTTATTTTAAAATAAAACTGTTTAGCAGAAAATAATTTTTTGTCACATTAATTTCAGAAGCTGCCTAATTCATTTATACTACTTTCGATAAAACTAATTCAAAAGATAAATAGGGAAACAGTTCATTTCGCAGTATTTTTTCAAAAGTTTATTTTCTTTCACTCGATTGAAAACAGTATTACCTATGTAATGGATATTTTTAAATATAATAAATTATTATATTTAAAAATATCTTATTAAATATTTTTAAATATAATATTTTTAAACTAAAAATTCAAATTTATTATGCAGCATATTTTCTAATTAGACAAAAATTTTACTTAGTTTACAATAAAACTCCCAAGCCGTTTCACTTAATGCAATTAACCATTCTGTTAAGCCTCAGTACCTTACTTGTCCAATTGATCCATTATCGAGCCTACCAAATGTTTTTTTATCACACAAATCTTTTTACTGAAGACACCAAAAGCACTAACTCTCCAGATTTATTAAAACAGTTGGGTTTGAAGGTCATAAAGAACATTCCACCTAATGATTTTTTTGTTTTGTGCCAGCTAGGCTGACAATATGGGGTGCGCTGCTCCACTTTTCCATACTGAACTATATTTGGTGTGGAGTCCGACTGCTTCAGTACACACATGCCATTGGGACCCGTTTATAGGGTAGGAAACCATTTACACCTCCTTCATACACAGAAAAGACAAAGACAAGATAGATCAGGCACTCTGACAACTAGACAGGGTGGTCATCTCCACCTAATTATTTCCACATTTAAACGGATAGCAGTGGTGATGATAGCCATCACGCAAGCATGGGAGTTTTTTCTTAAATACCTGGATGGATCTAATGATTTAAAGTTTTGCAGTAACCTGGATTACTGTTCGGTATTTGGCAGCAAACGTTTGGCTATTGAGACTGGTCTGGACTCAATGAAGGATAAGTCATCTTTTAAAAATGTATGGATTCTCACTGACAGTCGTAGCTCCATCCAGTACTTGGGCAATTGGGCTAGTGTAACAGATCATGCTGGGACCCATATCCTTCGTATGTTATTTGATTTCTCAGTCTCTCATGATATTCACTTCCTGTGGGTCCCTTCTCATGCAGGTTTGTTCGGAAATGAGCAAGCTGACGCACTAGTGAAGTACGGCTCTTCCTCTACTGCTTCTACAGATCTGGATCTTACTTACTCTGCTTGTAAAAATTCTATTTTTACAAGCAGAGTAAGTAAGTAGGCCAGGAGTAGCCATTGACTGTGGGTTTCTGAGCTGACCAGATTGTGATCAGTATATTCATTAGTGGACACATCAATTACCTATCCTTTGACCATCGTATTAAGCATTTCTCTATCTGTAAAAAGTGAAGCTCCAAAGAGGTTAGTCCTCAACATTTACTTGAGTGCTCTCAATCTCAATGGAGGAGCACCTTGGAGACCCCCGCCTTTTTCTTGATTTTGTGTGAGTGCATGGATTTATGGATGTAGCTCCGCTATTCTGGATGGAATTTGTAACAACAACAAAACTATTCATCATGGTTTTTTACTTCAACTAATGCACAACTCATTACGTTTTAATTTTGAAAAACCGAAGCTATGTATTATTCAATATACTTTGCTATTCAACAAAAATTTTACCTAATGTACAGTAAAACTATTCATCATAGTTTACTTCCATCAGTTAATGCAAATTCATATTTCTCATTCTAAAATACTGAAACTATGTATAATTCATCAAACTTTAATATTGAACAAAAAGTTTACTTAATTTGTAATAAAACTATTCATCATGGTTTATTTCCTTAACTTAATACACAACTCATTATATATTTAATTTTGAGAAACTAAAGCAATATGTATTATTTAACATATCTTATACTGTTCAGCAAAACATTTACTTAATAAGCAATAAAACAAGTCACCATGGATTACTTTTTTTAGTAAATACATAACTCATTATAGTTTTAGTTTAAAAAAAAAAAAGAGAGCTATTTATTTTTTAAATTTTATTCCTTAAAAAAAGCTAAACCTTAAAACACTGATTATATTCATATTCTAAAATTAAATTTATAATTTTTTGAAATTAATATCAAAAAATACTTTTTTTACTTAAACGTTAAGATATTCCACATTATATTTAATACCAAAGTTTAAATATCTTTACTTATTTATATAATGTATGATTACTTAAACAATATTTAAAATATATTTATGTAACCTCTTTGAAGTTTTAATTCAATATTGAATTTCAAATTTATCAGCTTTGGATTTTCTTAAACAGATACATAATCTTACGAAGTAAAGGAATAAAATAGCACGTAAAAAATATATTTTAAATTATGTATAGTCTTAACAGTTTTGTAAATTTAAAGTGAAATAATAAAATAGAATGTCAAAAAGGAAAATTTTTTTTAAGTAAACAAAAAAGATTCGAGCATAAATTAAATTAATTGATTTTCTTTGCGAAAGGTTAACTTATTATTTAGAACTCATGTCAAGAATACATTTGGAGACTTAAGAAATGACGACAAGAAGAATTTTAGTGTAATGTAAAGTAAAGACACTATATATATATATATATATATATATATGATTTTTAAATAACCATTTAAATAATTTTATTTCAAACATTCTTCCACATTCATTCATTCATTTTAATTAATTATAAATAAAGTATTTAAAAGTTAGAATCTTAATATTTTTTATTTATTTTAAGAACTTGATTAATACCTATCCTCACCCGTTCCCATTATGTATAACAAATTGATGTACAGAATGAAATGATTGAAAAAACAGTCTAACTTTATAGTTTTATTCTCAAATAGATGTCACATCAATACAAGATGAAAAAGACATAGTAGGCAAATTTGCAGCATTTATATTATTGGGACGCCACTGATCTTTCTGTGACAAATGGCATCGCCATTTCCGTTATTGGGTCACTCTTTGGCATCTGCGATATTTACAAAATCGCTCCATTTTGTAAAAGAGCGAAGGACATCTGACCAAAAATGTATTTTTCCCTGAATTGTCGAGTGCTTATTTTGGACTTTCTTACAGTCATCTATATTCCTAAGTCATTAGGTTTTTAAAGGTTCAATTTTATGAAAATACCGTAGTATTTTTGTCAGCATTGAAAGAAATGTACTCTTTTTTTCTTAAGAATTATATTAAGTCTGTTACAGAGATCTATTTTTCCTTTTCTTAAGTTTACGATTAAATGGTTTTTTTAATAAAATGATTTTTGTTTTTATGTAAGTTTTAATGTATATTTGAAATTTATATTCATCAATTATTTGAACTAGGCGTATTAATGACAGTTTGAGACAAAATTTGAAAATGTATTATCTTTGTTTATAATTCCGGTATCGAGAATGAGACACACATTTTGATAGCCTTAATCCCATATAAAAAAATCTTTACTTCAATTGTTTCTTGCAATAAGATCAAAATTATATATTTTAGTAATTCGAAATAAACGAAATAAATAGTTTTTAGTGACAATTTGGGATTTAAGTAATTCAAAACTAATTTACCTTAAATAGGTTAAGCGAATTGATTTAAACTTTTTAAAACTGATTTAGTGCTATCTTGCTTTTTTTCTATATTGTTCTCAGTGTTTGCTGAAATATTTAGAACCGATAAAAATAAATATAAGAGAAGCAAAATTTTAAAATTGATAAAGTAGAATTGTTTAGTAGAAAATAATAAATGTTTCTACAACAATCTTTGAATTTGCATTCATCATTTGAAATATCATAACATTATTTAACTACTTTTGGCCTGTAAATAATTGAAAAAAAACGTGTTTAACCATGAAAATTTTAAAGCTATATAACTTGTAATATCAACAAACAGAAAATATGGTTTTGAACAAAAGCATTATTTCTTAAATCACTTTCGAGTGAAAGGCAGAGCGGTGAACTTTGTTTTCAGCGTGGTGTTTATCAGATTTAGCTTTAAACTGATTTAAGGAGTGCAGTTCGAAAGAAATACAAGAAAAGATGCTTCCTTACTACTAATCTATTGCACATACTCCAAAAATTTAATTTTTCCAATTCATGACTATAAAAAATGATTTATGCTGTATGATTAAAATATTTATGGGATATATATTATCACTAAAAGAAACAAAATTTTAACTAATGCAACTATAGTTTACCATTCAGGAGTTAAATTTTGTGCTTTTGAATTCAACTACGAGAATAGACCAGTACTAAATGTCACACTAGATATGTTTGTTGAAAAAATCTTGGTGATAACATAATTTTTTAAAAAAATATTTAGATTTTTTAGAATACTAAATAAGGAATACATTTAAAAAGAATTTATAGCATTGAGAATTAATGAGAATGTTGACACATGTGATGACATGGTACATCGTTTTGTAGCTTATGTTTATTTAAAGTATTAAGTGAGAGCTCCAATGGCTCAGTAGATTCACGTCGCTTCTCATTAAGATCAGCAAATGAAGCATCATTTGTGGCGGGCAGTGATTGGAAGGGTGACCACGTCCGCTCTCTCACTCGTTTGCTAAACTTCGTGAATTGTGTCCATGTTAAACTCTGACCTCCAAAATTCTTCTGCTGTTGTGTCGTGGGTTTGAGAGTAGGAGTGTGTCAGCTCAAGTGTGTCCTTGACACCTCACATGGGGTCCAAAATCTCGAGGCACAGGATGGTTAGCGAGTATTTCGAACTACTTAACCAAAAAATACAGTCCACAATTAGCTTGCATCGTTAGGTATGTATGTTATCAAATACAATATTTTGTGTTGTGGTGGTAAATAAAGAAATTTCTTCATGACATTTTTGTCTTGAAGGAATTTCTTTATTTACCACCATTTCTTTATTTACCTAATTTAATTTCTTTATTTAGAAATTTCTTTATTTACCTAATTTAAGACAATTTTAACAAATCTTAAAATTTATCAAATTCAATTTTAACAGCTTTTTATTAATCAATTTTATATCACTTATTTTATGACATGTAATGGTAACAAATTTTACTAGTTTGGAAAGACTTAGTAATTTTGTATTGACATGTGAAAGTGCATTTTAGAATGTTAAAAAAGGGAACAAGTTGTATTGAATTTTAAGAAATGTAGAATAAAGCAATTGAAATGTGTGATATCTTAAAATACATCTAACTGAATGAGAATATTGTGTTAAATATGAAATATCAAATTAGTATTCACTGAGATGTGTTTCTAAGAAAACTGTGTGTGTGGTGTGATTTTAATTATTAATTCTTTACATAATTTTTTTGTGCTAATTCCTCTTTTGTAAACATGGTAAATAAAATGAATTTACCTGAAAACAAAAAAAAATTAAATCCAAGCAGTTAATTGTCTACAAACTATTGTTTCTAATATTTACAAAATAACTAATATTATGAATGACTAATTTTGAAACTTAACATTGATTTTCCCTAAGAAAATATAAATCAAACAAATTGATTATTTTAAATGATAATATTTAAATCTCTGAAACTTATGATGATTCTCATATGAATCACATAAAAATATAGCTATTTGATTATAAATAATTTAAAAGGATAATTGTAATTTATACTTGTGATACTTTGTTAAACTGAGTCTATTCACTGTCATATGTAATACCCAAACTGAAGCATTTATGTTTAATATATAATCAAACTGACTTGCGGATATAGGAGAAAACTGATTAAACAAACCCTAAGAATTGAAAAGGAAAAGTTTGAAAATTTTATTGGGAAAATTTATCGGTCACTAGTAATTGTGTGGATATTAACATAAAATTAAATATATCAAAAATACATATTCATGTTTATCAAAAATACAACACCATGAAGGAAAACAAAATGTTGTTTATTGTACTTAACCAATATGCCCTGGCGACATTGAGAATAGAACAAAATATAGAAACTATGCTACATAATCCCCTGTATAATAGCATATGGATGCAAATAAAGTTTAAAGAAGATTATGAAGGTTAGTCTTATCGGTATTATATTTCTTATCAAAAGTTCTGTTAATCCAATAGATTTTAATTCCAAGCTTAAAGTTTAAGACTGTGCCTTCTGCTAGAAAAAAGATTTTTCTCTTAGAACGTAGCTTAAAAATCTTATCTTCTGTATTTGAAAAAAAAAAAAACTTTCCTGAATGAAGGAAACAAATGTTATCTTTTTTAAATGAATCTTAAAATCAATGAAATACTTCGAAGTCTCAGTATAGTCAAAGATTAATTTACGTAACAAGGTCTCGACCATTTTAATCAGTATACCTCGTTATTAGGACAACAGATTAGATTTGAAGGTATTCCGTGCTGGCATTGATGCTAATCTTTGACAAGCGATTATACTTTATTTTATTTAATGTGTATACTTTATTCTCAAAGTATTCTGTTAAAAGTATTTTAAATGTTCATGAGAAACTGATTATAAAATGTAGTTAGTTTTATCTAATCATTTTTGTGGTAATAGTATTTTCCATAAAAATGATTAAATAAAATTGAACTGGAAAAAATTTACATATTTTAATCCATTAAATATCTAAGATTAATATTACTTTTGTTCGCTTTTTATCAACATAAATGACTCGGAGATCTGATTAGTTAGGGAGCCGTTTTCACTTTCGAAAGTTTGTGAGTTTGAATCTTAGCATAAATGAAGAGCATAGACGAAGGGGAAATTAGGAGGGGTGAGTCTAATGATTGATTTTTCAACTGACTAAAAATGTATTTAAAGTAATATGTTTAAAAAGATTAATAATTATAGTCATAATTATTTTTATTTAAAATGTAAAGGAAAGTATATTTAGGTATAAAATAAATATTTATTAAGATTTGTCTTTTTTATGACTCTGAATCTTTATTTATCTGCAAAAATTCAATAAACCTGGATAAACTCAGTGATGTCGTCTTATGCTGAGTTTCCTCACAGCTTGTTCAGTTGCAAAAATGATAAATGAAAATGTTCAAGGAGTTCGTTTAATCTTGTTCATTTTAAAATTTCTTTGAAGTTTTGTCAGCCATTAATTCAAGTCTCTGAATATTTAAAATACTTATGTAGAAGTAATCCAGAAATTTTACCTCAAGGGAATTTCACATTCCCTTGAGGTAATTATAGAATGACATGATATAGTAGAATGACAGAAGGTAAATAGAGTGACGATAGATATAGCTGAATGACAGAAGATGAAAAGAATGATGATAGATATAGCCCAATGACAGAAGTTGAAAAGAATGACGATAGATATAGCAGAATGACAGAAGGTGAATAGAATGTATAGAATGACAAAATGTGCTACAGGCCGATGATTACTACTTTAAAAATCTATTATTTGACTACACTTTCTGCAAGGCATTTTCTTTTTGACCATTAAAATTATCAAGAACTTTATCTTGTTACTTTAATGTATAATATATTTAACTTAGAGTGTAAAAATTATAGCTACATAAAATACAATGCATACAGTGTTTGATTGGAATTTAGAATTTCTAGTTTAAAATAAACATTATGTGTAAAATTTTACACATAACCAAGGGCAAATATGCCATCTTTATTTATGCTTTATTTTAAAATTACTATGCCATATTTCTAGATTTATTTATATAACTGCATATTAAATATGCAGTTATATAAATAAATCTAGAAATATGGCAACAATGCCTTACGTCAAAATTTACATATAAGATTTACTAACATTTACTCAGAAATATTTTTTATCAGGGGTTAACATTAAAATAAAACATGTTCAACTAAAGATTATTTGTATAGTACAGTTTATATAAAACTATTGGTTTCAAAAACAATTACAAAATGAAAATTTATTGGATTGATTCTTTGCTCATATTAATTAGTAAATAAAAAATTAAAAGAATAAAACGTCTGCAAAATAACTTTTAATCAAAAAATTTTATTACAGTATTGATCATAATTCTTTATAGAAATAATTAAGTTTATGAACACTATGCGCATAATAAAATAATCAAAATAATTTGCTTGGCATGTATGTTTTAATATGAATTTTTTTAATTTTTTTATTTCTGTGAATGGAAAAATAAAAAGCTTAATAAATGTTAAAAGCGTATAATTATTACACAAATTAACTATTTTTTAAGTAATAATTAGTTATATTTTATAGTTTAAATATGAAGAGATATTTTATCATCTTTTTGTTATATTTCATTAAACTATATATCATAAAAAGCTCTTTCTAATACAGAAATCCTAATATTTAATTAAAAAGCTCTATAATCTTTAATAATATTCATTATGAAAGTTCAAAGTAAAAATGTAAATATTTTTAAAAATAAAAAAGTGAAATTTTCAAGCTTTTTTTTAGTTATTCAAAGAGAAACAAATTTTAGAAATTCTTTTACGTTTATAAAAAAAATAAATATATTACGAAATTCTCTTATTACTTACGCCTACAAAATTTATCAATTAAAATTGTTAGTCAATAAAAATTTGGTTAGTTATTTTTGAAGACCAAAGGAATTTTAATTTAATTTTTTGACAAGCAATGTATGTTAGTTAATTAATATTTCAAAAAGAAATTGAAATATCAAATTTACATAAAATCTAATTCTTATTTAATGTAATGAAAATATATATTTACAAGTGAAAGGGTAATTAAGAGAAATATTCTATGCATAAGTTTTAAATATTACTTTGAGATTCATAAACATACATTATTTAGTGTTAGAAAGAGCTCTAAATTTAATAAGTGAAACTTCAATTCATAGTAAAATTTAATTTATGAAAATATTTGCAGTTGAGAATATATATATTTATGATGTATTAATAAAGGAATTATAAAGGAAATATTTAATTTACAGAAAATATATTTATATTTCCATGAATAACTTTCAATGTTTGTCTATGAATTTAGAAATTAAATAATAAATGAGAATATATACATGTTTCACGTTATTGTCTTTGTAAATAAACTGTTCAATTTATATAAAAAAATGTTGTTTTTGAAGAATAGTAATAATTGATACATCAGTTTTATGAATTATGAAAATAACATTGACATAATTAGCTATTTAATTAGATGTCGTTAAGTTTTCGTATATTAAAATGTTAAGAATAAATTAACTTTTAAAAATGTAATTCTAACTGTAATATACTTGAGAACTAAATTTAAAAGGAAACTGGATTCGTTTTGTAAAATGCAATTTTTCATCTGTTCCTGTATAATTTTATTAACGCCTTTTTAACTATTCGTAATTATATTATGAAAAATATTAATATTTTCAAATTTTTTATTTCATATTATCTTGACTATAATATCTTTATATTAAACGAACATCACATAAAACATAAGTATGTTTTATTTGAATATATTTCAAAAGTATAATATAAAAACATTTTAAAAACAAACACAGTACTAATAATAACAATTAGACATTTAAATATGTTTTCGTTTAGAAGTCCAAAAGAATAGATCATTCATGTTATCTTATTGATAAGTGACATGAAAATGAAATATTTTTATTCAAGTTATTACTATTATGAAGGAGCTTATTTCTACAAATAGAAAGAAAAAATATTTTATACAAGCTACTACTCTTACGAAGAAGCTTATTTCTACAAAAAAAAAAAAAAAAAAAAAAAAAAGACTAACAAAAGGGGAAGATAATTTGTCCAGACAATTTAACCTTCACTCTTTTGAAACTTAATTGTATTTCTTATATTTTAATTCAAAATTAAATTAATATAACATTTTATGTGATATGAATATATTAGAAGAAAACGTTATTGAAATCAACGTGATTAATAAACATAATTAAAAGAAAAATAAATTACTGTTAATCACAGAAATCACATAATATTAAAAAATTTATTCAAAAAAAGGATTAATATTTTACTCAATATCAAAAGCAAAGTAATTAATTTTTTATATATAAAACTAGGGAAAAGATTAAGAAATATTTAAATTACAAGTAAAATTTTTGATAATACCTAATGCAGATTATATATTAATGTAATAAAAATTAAGAAAAACGTACATTTTCTCATCATATTAGTTAAAATTTATATGAAAGCACATTTATACTTATAAATGCATTTTATTTCTACAAATTTCCAATAATGCCTGAATTTTTTAAAAAGCAAAAGTTTTTCAAAACTGATTTTAAAATGTTTTAGACATTTTAACAACTGCATTATTGATTTAAACAGCTGAAAAATACACTTCAATTCTATTTATTTTAATCCCAGTTTTTAAATAATATTAGTAAAAATTGCAAAAAAACTATTATTCACTAAAAACATCATAAGTAAATTTTTAATGAATTTTCTAATTATGTAAATGTTATACTTTAGAGAAACTTCATTTTGCAAATTAAACTTTGAGATTTAGTTACGAAGAATCTACTTTTGTCCCAAATTATATTGAGAAAAAGTAAATAACTTTTAAAAAGAGAGATCCGTTTTAAAAAATGTGTAAAGGACTACTTTAATATAATGTACTCCTTAGCACTATGTCGACAAATGGCATTTGAAGTAGATAAAACAATAATTATTTATTTTTAACTAAATAATATTAAATTAGTCATACAATTATCAAAATAAAAGCGAAATGTATGATATTTTCCTAAATTTTATATATTAAAACTTTTATTTCAGAGCTTAAAATTACAAATACTTAGGCAAGCGCCATTTATATACATTGCCATTATATTCGCATTTATATTCATTGATTATTTCTAATAGTTATCAATTCGTAGCACATTGTTTTGATAAAATTGTTTGCTATTAAATCTCGATAGGTAATAAATAATAAAAATCGAAAATATTAATTAATTTCATACAACCAATATACATGGCTGGTCAATAAAATTGCATTTACAGTTGGTTTAATGTTGAAATATAATAAATGATAAATGGAATTATTTTAAATTAAAATTTACTTCATTTCTTTTATAACAGTAATTCAAAACGGCAAGCCAACTGAATACTTTCAATTGAAAAAAAATCTAATAATAGTTAACGAGATATACTTTATATCATCTTAAAACTACACTATTTATTTCAAAATCGTTCTTAAAATTTTAAATTTCGCGGTTCAATGAACGAGAAGAGCAAAAAAAAAGACAAACAATTATTTCTAGAATATTTTGTTCTTAGCTTTACTTTTAGTATTTTTTCATTATTAAAGCTAAATATTTTTAACGGTAACTCAAATTTTAGTTAAATATTTAAATCAAATTTGTAAACTAATTAAAGGTAATTATGTAAACTGTAAGACATAAATGCTTAATCTCATTATAAATTATAATTATAAAGTTTTGGATACCATTATTATCATTTTGCTGAATATAAATTTTGGAAATTTAGGATTGCCATCATATTTACTTATACTGAAAAATTCATCTTTTCAATCATTTATTAATATTTTTAAATATGTATACATATCTTTCGATTCAATAAGGAAAGCAATTAAAGATTTACATTATAATATTATGCTAAGTAAAATTATTTAAAAAATATAGTATATATATATATACTATATTTTTTAAATAATTATATATATATATATATATATATATATATATATATATATATATATATATATATATATATATATATATAATATATATATATATATATATATATATATATATATATATATATATATATATATATATATATATATATATATATATATATATATATATATATATATATATATATATATATATATATATACTATATATATATATATATATATATATATATATATATATATATATATATATATATATAGTCGAACTGCAATTATACAGGTTCAAAACTATTCAAAAATGTATTTCGAAATACATTCAGAACTTTCAAACTTTTTCTTTACATCATGATATTTCTTTCGGGATTTACGATTTATTGATTAATTATTGTACACCACTTTTTGATTTGTACATTTCGAAATAAAAGATAAGATATTAAAATATCTCTTATAAGTTGAGTATAATCTCTATGAATAACTAATATGTATAATTTAGAAGTGCCGTTTTCTGATGTCGTTTTGGCCGGGAAGTCTTAGGCGCTGTGTTTTTTTTTTCGCAGTCCATTTCTGCGGAAGTGGGTTCGAATCAAACTTCTGACAATTACATTTTTTTTGACATTGTCATAGATATGGATGATTTATAAAATATAAACTCTTATAATTATTAAAACATTTTTAAGTATTTTTTCTGTTACTTATAAAACTCGTCTATAGGGCTTTTAATTGAATTTTTATTTCAAGCTTAATGTTATATTTAAATGGAAAATATTACTAATTTTAAAAATTGTATCAATCTATGTTAGTAAAATTTTTATTCTGTCTGTCACCAATTTTTGCCCAATGTTGATTTGAAAACAATTTCAAATAATAATGTGAAACACATACTTTATAACATGAAATTGGTCTTGGGTGGCTTACAAGAACCGGGGCATTTTATTTCAAAATTTCGATTACAGCAATTGTAATTAATTTAAAGGAATAATTAGTTTTGATTTAAATATCCTACAAAACTGTTTATGCAACTTTGAAGAGTATTCAAATCAGCAATTTTATTTAATTTAGAAATGTAAAGTTCATATCTGAAACTCTCTTCTTGTGTTATAAAGAAAATCAGTTTCTTCGAATTCTTTTTTTGTGTTTTTTAAATTTGCCATCTATCTATTAACTCTGGGAATAGAGAAAAGATGTTTAATCATATTGGATAACTACATTTCTTAGAGTAATTGTTCTTAAAAAATAATGATATTTACTATTTGGTTTATTCTAGAACGAAAATAGCTTTTACCATCTTCAGCGAAAGTCTCGTGACTTCCACAATGCCTCACTGATCAGAAATCTATTAAAAATAGGATGAAAAGGCTGAACTAAAAGTGTTCATAAACTCTGTGGCTGAAAAGAGTTCTGAATACTATGCATCTCACTCGATTTGATTTGTTTAATATATGCATAAGACTTCATTTCTTGATGCAAAATACCGTCTTATGATTTTGTTGCTTAAATCATTTCTTAGAACTTAAAACTTCATAATTAAAGATTGAATTTTTCATATTTTCCTTACATATGGATTAATAAACTTTATCTATAATATATTATATATATATAAAGTTTGATTAAGTGAAACTTTAGTCAAACTTGATATTTTTAAAAAATGTTTTGGTTTCCCTAACTATGGCTCATGAAATATACATCCAATGTAAATATAAGTAGTATATGTCCGGTCTTCAGGACACACAATTTTCTGCTCTAAAGAAGCAATTTTTAAGCATTTTTGCATGGATATACCTCAAAATTTAAACTTTTTAATCAAAAATTAGCATCATTTTTTCAACTTTCAGAGTTCACATATTTTTCGAATTCAACATTTTTAATTAAAAAATGTGCTATTTTTAAGTCAAATAATGATAATAAAAATGTAGTTATTCAAATACACGATTTTTGAAAATAAAAACAAAAATAATAAAGATTTTTGTAAGTTTTTGAAAATACAATATATAAGCCATTGCATGTGTTTTTTTAAAAAAGATTAAGATTTAAACTTCTTCCAACTCGTAATCATAATATTTATCATTTATTTTACCTTTGTAATTGAATAGATAATTATTTTTATTAATTCTTTAATTGCTCTTTCAGATAAATCAGCATGGCAAGAACTTAAGTAAAATTCTTTTTTACTATCGTTTACTTTTAGTTTTGCAATTAATGAAGATCCAAATTTTGTTTTGATTTTTTTCAAAGATATCAAATTGTATTTTCCAACTTCTAAATCTCTCAATTTAAAAGTTTCAGGATATATATTCTTTTTGATGTTGTTGAATTCTTCCATTTATGATATTTCATTTTATTACATGATTTTACGTTTTCAAAAATATTTTCTGAAGATATTTATTTATAATGTAATAAGATGTTTCATCTACTAGATCAAGTGCTTTTTCTCTTATATCTTTATTTTCAACTTTTAAAATTAATTCTCTTATTTGGTCAATATATTTCATTATTAAATCATCAATTCCATATCTGTCATATATTTTATTGATTTCAATTAGCTCGTTAATTAATTTTGAATTCTCTATTATTTCTTCACTGATATCTAAGTGTTTTATTTCTTCCATTTATTACAAACTATTTTTTTGAATGGATTTCTTATACTGACAACATTTATATAGAGTGCACATAGGACCTAATATTCTAGGACATTTAGGTACATCAATATCAACAGCTGGTATATTTAATTCTTCAAATATTTCTTTTTCAATTGTTCCTCCTTTATAAGCAAATCTACCTCCATATTCATCATATAAATATTGAATATAATTTTTAACATTTTCATTACTAATCCATAAACTTTTATCGTCCGAATATTTTTTAAATCTTAGACCGTGAATTTCATGAGTGCATTTACGAACAATTTTCATTTCTTGTTCTGTTAATTCACAATTAGGTGTAAATACTTGAATTGTCTCAGCAATTGGTTCTGTTAAATGTGTCCAACTAATTTCTCTGATGATTTTTTTATCTGGAAGGATATATCCTTGAATATTGAATATCAATGATATATCAGTCATTTTATTTTAAATGCATTTTTATAAATAATTTTAAAAATTGAGAATAAAAAATATTAAGGATATAAAATACTGAAGATATAAAATATTAAAGATATAAAATACTGAAGATATAAAATATTGAGGATATTAATATCCAAAGGGAACTGTGTTATAATCATCCAAGATTCTACGTTTATCAAATCCAAATGTGTATCTTTTATTTGTTTTTATACTTGAAATATTTCTATCTTTTTCGATTTTAAATTGATTGATTTCTACATCTAAATAATCTGTTTCACCAGTTATTATTTTCATTCTGTTATCAAAATCTAATATCGTTTCACTTTGATACGACATTTTAAATCCATTAACTTTACCACATATATCACCATTATTTCATTTATATCCGTAATCTTTACTTGCTCCAGCTATCCAAGATTTTATGTATTTATCATTTCCCAATTCATCAGTCCATTCTCCTAACATGCCTTTAGTTTTAATTTTGTTAGTTCCATCATCTACATAAACAATACTATCAATACCAGAGTGTATCACTTTATCTTGTAATTTAGATAACATTTTATATAATTGAATTCTAGCAGAACTAGTTGTAAAAGCTGCTATATATACATTAGTATTGAAGTTATTCTTTTCAAATTTATCTTTATATTTATATGACATTTCAACACAGTCATCATTCAAAAAATTCATATTTAAATCTTTAATAGTATCATCTAAAAGGATTCTATAAAAATCTTCGATTTCCATCACATATTCAGTTTGTTTCATATTAATTCTTTGACCAAATTTACCCCATAAGGAATTCAAACATATCTTGGCTATAAATCTCAAACCAGGATTTTCTTTGATTTTATCTAATTTGATACCTAATTTTTCTTTAACGACTTGCCTATATTCTTTTTCATTTTTGAAATTGTTTTTCCATTTATCACATGTCTCTAATTTTATTTTTAAAAATGTTTTAACATACTCTTTAAATAATTCTTTTTTATTTTCAAAATGCCACACTTCATAAATATTCAGTATTTTATAACCTTTTTTGATAGCTAATTTTATCTCATCAGTTGTCCAAGTTCCAATTATACATCTGTCCTTATCATCGTGTTTACATTCAGAATTTCTTATCTTGTAACAGATTTCGCATTTTCTCTTTTCTAAAACCGTTTTGAAATGGTTACATTTTATTGTTTCTGAACATTTTTTACACAAAGAAAATATTAACTTTTCAGCTTTATAAGGTAATTCTGGATGATATAATTTTCTAGGGGGAAGCACTTTGCATTTGATTAATCCATACCATTTTTTATTATATTTTTCAGGGTTAAATATTTTATCAGGATGACCAACCGGATAATAATCAAAGTAATTAACTGTTGGATATAAAGAACATACATCAATATATCTGCCTTTCATATTATCTTTCATTTCATATTTTAATTTAGTTGGTTCACATCTTCCTCCATAAAAAGCATCTCTAGGATTTAAAGGTTCAATAAAATCTCGTTTCCATTCTTTTTTCATATATTTCTTTATATCCTTATCATTATCAAAATCACATTCCCAAATATTCACTAATTCATATCCTGCTTTAATTATATTTTGTTCAACTTTTTTGTTTTTTTTATATAAATCATTCATAAGCATTTGATTCACAGTATTTATTTGTGTTTTTGTGAAGCATTTAGGACATGCATGCCAAAAGCATCCTTGAAATTGGAACACTGTATTATCCTAAAATCCATCAACCTTATAATATTTTTTACCTAATTTTAATTTTTTCTCTTTACCATTCAAAGCATGTTGTATATTAATATTTTCTTTTTGAGATATGTAATCTAACCAAGCAATTGATTTTTTACTGTATTGATCATTTTGAATTACATCTTCATCAACATCAATTGTATTCTCTTTCAGGAATTTATCTCTATACATTGCCATACACAAACCAGCTAAAGTTACATATTTAAAAGGATCAACATTCATAATTTCTAAGAATAATCTTCTTAATTCTAAACATCCTTTTCTCAAAATGTCTACATCAGATCTACAATATTTAATGAATTCTTTTTTAAAATCAAATGTTTCATGTTTTACTGAATCATACCATTTTTTAAATTTTTTCCTTTCTTCTTTAATCATATTATCATATCCATAGTAATATTTTTTAGGATATTTACCTACATAATTTTGATTAATTTCAGTGTTAAAAAGATGAGGAAAATAACCTTTCGCTAATTCAGTTAATCCAAAAGTTTTAGGAAATTTTTTAAGCGCACATATTGTAAAATTAATTGAATCTACAAATTTTATTTTATAATCTTCAGCACTCATAAAATTAAGCTTATTACCTTGATAAATTGTATATACTTTGATATTATTATCGAAACAATATTTCGCTAAAAATTGGAAATCAAAACCTTTTCCATAATGAGCTATAACTGTATATCCATAATGATATTTATTAAATAACCATTCACAAAAATCATTTTCGTTTTTGAATATTTTTTCATTACCATCAAAATCAAGACATATAACTAGGTTAACTTTATGAGTTCCTGAATCTTGTGTTGTTTCAACATCAAAAAATAAGTATTTTTCAGTATAATCATGTTTACATTGGACACACCAATCCTTTTTATTTTTTATATTTTTAACACAATTATCTTTACACACACCGCCTTTACAATCTTTTTTCTTCATAAAACATTTGTGATCTTTGTTAACCCATTTCCAACAATTTTTACATTCGTATTCACCACATTTGTGATCCTTTAATTTTCTTTCGTATGTTTTTAATATACGCTTACATTTTAAACATTTTCAAATTACCTTACAAACACTCAATCCTTTATTATTTATTTGTTTATGATTATCAAAACAATTTTGTCCTTTAAATTTTCTAAAGCAATCTTTACAAAATATATCATCTCCTTTACAATCAGATTCACTAACAAAACATCTGTCACATTTTAAAGGACACTTATGTTTATTTGTTTTTGCATATCCAATTTTACAATAATCACAATAATTATCCTTACCTAAAAATCCTGTCATTGATGTAATTACATTGAAATGATTCCTATCTTTATAAATGAAAATACATGTACATTTTCGTATATATTTACCACTATATATAATCTGATTACCATTCTCTCTACATATTACATTGATTTGAATATCTAAAAAATTTTCAAATATTTTAACCTCTTCTAGGGTACAAATTTCTAATGGTATATTACATAGTTTATGTAATTTTATAGCTAGATTTTTTTGTAATACACGACCTTTTTTAATATACAAAATTTCGTTATTTGTTAACATTTCAATATCTAATTTCTCGCACAATAATTCAGGATTTTGAATGGCTAAAGCTACTACTATTGATCTAGCTAAACATAAATGATCATTATTTTTTAATTTGTAAAATACTTTTCTTTTTAACTGGATCAGTTTCAGAATATAATTTTAAATATCTACCTCCTTGAGGTAATTCAATTACATTAAAATCAAAAATGCATTCAGTTATATCTAACTCTTTGTATTCAATTTTATTGTTTAATGTTTCTAAATATACATTATAAGCATCTTTAGTATTCATCATTACTGGATGAAAAGGAGTACTTAATTTAGGATTATAAATAATTATATCAACTTTACCATTCACATTTCCAATAGCTGTCCTAAATATTTTCCTTAAAATTTCATAATAATTTTCAGGTAAAATTTTAGATCCTGTAACTCTATATTGCTTTCTATATACTTTATATTTTTTAATATATTCACCTCTAGATTCGATAATCTCATAATCAGGTTTAAATAATTTATTCAGTTTTACTTCTCTTTTAATTTTTTTATTTTTCACAGGTTCTAAATCTTTAGCATCTTTATTAAATTTTAAATTATATGAATCAAATAGTTTTTTAATATTTTCTCTTCTCTTTGGATATTTAATAAATATTTTCTTTTTACGATCTAAATAATCAGAAGTATCTAAATCTAATGTATCTGTTAACACTTGTTTATAATTTCCAGTTTTTCTAATATATGATATTATAGATTTAATAATATCATTCTTAGATTTACTTTTACTTTTTATTTTTAAATCTTTTATAACATTTTTCAACTTTTGAATACTCAAAGTATTCAAAGCATTTTCAATGTGAACAAAAGCCATACTTGTATTGAAATAAAAAACAAGAAATTTTTTATTTCTATTTATTAGAAAGTAATTTTATAAAGGGATTTCAAAAATAGAATATTTTATTTTCTATTTATTAGAAAGTGTTTTTATAAAGGGATTTTAAAAATAGAATTTTTTATTTTCTATTTATTAGAAAGTATTTTTATAAAGGCTTTTGAAAAAATAAAATATTTTAAAAGATGTTAATATTTAATATTTAAGATTTCATTAGCAGCAATTATATCTGCTAACAATTTTTTGTGTATTTTGCTTTTCTCATGTCTGGCGCGATGCCATAAGGTGTAGTACCTGCCACAAATACAGCGCTCAGATTGAGAATAAATATCTTTGGTACATTGGATACAACAAGTCATTCTTTTCTTAATATGCATATAAAATTCTTCTTCATTCTTTTTTATCTTACAATCTCTACAAATCATACCCATTTATTGTGGTTTATTTTTTTAAATGGAAATTGTAATTCTGATAATTACATTAATTTTAAAATTATTATTTCATTTTTTCTACTTAAGGAGAAATACTTTATATTATTTGTGTTTTGAATAATTTTTAAGTAGCTATCTATAAAATCAAAAATTTCTAATTATTTAAAAATGCTAAAAACTCATTCCATTCATTTTTATTTTCTTTAACTTTTAAATTATTTTCTATTCCAAAATATTCACAAATCTTTTTCATGATATACAAATATTTTATAGTTTTTTTGTAATAACTGAAATCTAAATATTCGTAAAACATTTCATCAGCTTGCAATGTAAAATTTAAATTATGTTTTCTTTTTAATTGTTTGAAAAAATTTATCCTACTTACATATCTGTTTCAAAAATGATTGAGTATTTATATTATAATAATTTTCATCTTCTGAACTGTCATAAGCAATATCTTTCTTTTGAATATATTTAAAAACTTTTAAATATTCATTTGGTACAGAAATATTATTTTCTTCATCACTAGAATAATGTATTTTTTCAGCTTGAATAAAATCATTCATTTATATATTTTCTAATTTTAAAATATAGATGGAAGCACTATTCATTGAAAGACTGTTATCAGTTGTGAGAACAAAGTTTATTGGATAAAGTTATTAGATAAACCCAAAAAAAAGTAAGTCTCACAGGTCCCAGTTAGTATAGTGGTTAGAGTAACTGAATAGCATGAATTAATCCTGAGTTCGAGCCCTGCTCGCTCTTCTAGAAAAAAAAAGTTAGAATGAGTTGATGCAACTAAGATAGGGCTCTTAACCTAGAACCAGGAAATGAAAAAAACTGGGACCGAGATGTAAAAAGTGTGGTGGATTGTATGGCCCTCTGGTGGGTGCTGGCACCCCCCAGAGGGCCATAGATGCCCAAAATAAATGTTATAATTTCAACAGGTTATAATAGAACAGGGCCCCAAAATAAATGTTATAATTTCAAGTTAAAGTCCACCACAATGAAAGGGACGTTTTGCTATTTTTTTTTCTAAATTTATTAATTGAATATTTATTATTAAACATATTTATTTTTATTAATATAATTAATATTAATTTATTTAATATATTTTTCAAGTAATTAATTTTAAATTATTAATATACTGATTAAATAATTTTTGAATAAATTAAAATATATAAATATATATAAATCTTTTTCTTTTCTTACAATTTTTTTAATTCGTAAAGTTTCTCTTAATCTATAAACCCAAACATCTAACAAATCACAATTATCTTCAAATTCTTCAAATATATCTTTAAATATTAATCGCTTGAAATAATGTAATTTTAATATTCTTTTTATATGTAATTCCATAATCCTCATATTATCATAACTATCTAATTTAAAATCTGGTCTTCCAAAAAATACAACTATGTGATGATTTCTATGTCTTAAGTTATCATATTCCAATTCTATTCTAAATGTAAATAGATTGATATTCAATAGTAATACTTTTGTAATATTTTTTTCAAACATATTTATTTAAATATAAAATAGCGTCCTCTTAAAAAATTAATAATAAAAATACAAAATAATAAATTTTAAAGGGGGGTACAAAACGTCCCCCCCTTTTACTAACAATTCTTGGGGGGTGAGAATTCTCCCTACCCAAAATTATCATTTTAAAGGGGTGATTTACTCACCTTGAATTAAATCTTTTTTATCTATCCAACTATTATATTCTTCTGGATAATTTAACCACTTTACAAATAACTTGTTTCCTTTCTTTTCTATTATTTTTTCAATTTTATATACATTATCTTTTTTATCATATTTAACTAATTCATTCTCATAATAAGTGCCTTTGATTTCTTCGTTGTTTAAATATCTTATTCTATAAGTAATTGGATCTGTTTTTAACACTTCAGATATTATAAAAATTTCATCTGTAAATGTAGGATGATAACCTCTTGTAAACGTTTCTTTATATTTTGAAATTCTTACTTTATCACCTTCTTTAAATTTTGGTTTTTGATTATCCTTTTAACATACAAATTATTATATACAATATTTTCATTTTCTTTTTTACTTGCTTCTGTTGGTGTCATTTTAACAGATCTATGATAAGAGTTATTATAATTGTAAACTAATTTATCTAATACATCTATATATCGTCTTGTATTATTAGCTGCTAAATATTTTCTTATTTTTAAATTTAAAGTTCTATTGAATCGTTCAACTACTGAGCATTTAATTTCTGTATTATTAGTACCAAACCACTGAATATTATTTTCGGAAAACAATTTTTGTGTTAAAGAAGATAAGAACTCCAAACCATAATCAGATTGAATATTTAACGGTTTTCTCTCTTTGAATATCTTTTTAAAAGCATTTGATACTTCTTCACCTGTTTTTCTTTTAATTGGAACAGCCCATGCATATTTACTAAATATATCTATAACAGTTAATATGTAATTGATACCATCATTATATTTACTAAATGGTTTTATGAATAATAAATCTGCTTGCCATTGATCATCAATATGAGATACATAAATCCTTCTTCTTTTAAATTTTCTATTAATTGGTTTATATCTTGTATATACATCTTGAGTATGAAGAAAATCAGTAATATCTTTTTGAGTAAATTTAGTTTTTCTTTTTAACTCATTGATACCACAATAACCTTTCAAAGGATCATAATATATATCTTTTAAAGTGTCATTTGTTTTTTAAAAAAACACTTTTCTTTGAATTACAATTGACACAAATTCCTTTCATCATAGGTTTTCCATTTTTGGATGTAGTAGTTATAACGTCTTTACTATCTGTATGAGTTTTACATTTTAAGCAGTAAATGAGTGAACCCATTCCAAATGTCTTTTTTGCTTTAATTATTGGTTTAACAATTCCTCTTTCTAATCTTTCACGAATTGTAGGATTTGGAATTTCATCTAATTCTTTTAACATATTTGTATCACATATTTCATTTCTTGTCTTAGTATCTTTATTTTTAAATAACAAATATCATGTCTATAAGCAGTTTCATCAACTCTGTTAATTGGTTTGCTCCATTCTTTGTATGATAAATCTGGATTTAATCTTGTTTTTCCATGTAGTAATTGAGTTCCAGGTCCCGTAAATGAATGTCCAGGTAGATGCATTTCAAATGGTAAATTATTAATAGATTTATTAATAACACCTTTTCCATTTTTACATTTGCAATTCTTTTTATTACACATTTATTTAGATATAAAATTATTTATCAACATACTTATAACCATTTAATTGAGTTTTCTTTATATATTTTTCTATAGGAAAATACTGTAAATTTTGAATATATTCATCTTCTCTCATATACACTTCTTGTTCAGTCAAACTATTTGATTTCAATAAATTTAATAACTGCTTATAAAATTTATAAGCTTGTTTGTATTCACTCTTTTTAGCAGAGATATTTAAAGACTTTTCAATTATTTCAATGACGCCTGCTGTTACACTCAATGCTGATAAGGGAAGAAAAACGAATCCAGATAAACCAGATGCGCTGAATAAAAACTTACTAACTGATAATGAAACACTCAATTTATTCATCAATTGATAAGACTTTCGATAGATATAAACTCTCTTTTCCAAATATTTTTCCATTTATAAAGGCTCAAAATTTCTCGATATCTCATATTTATATTTACAATATCCAACATAAAGAAATCAAAACGTTTTTGAATTGCTTTCTTGTATAATTTTTTAAATTCTTCATTAGTAAGATTTCCATCAATTTCTCTAATTATCTGTTGGATTTCTCTTGGTTGTAAACTAAAGAAAATAAAATAATTACAATTCTTTCTTATATTAATAGGAGTACAATAATATGATTGACTCAGAAAAATAATGGATGCATTTTTCTTTCTTCCTCTGATAAACAATTCAGCTATATCGCTTTGATCTTTTTCAGTTATACAATCATCAAAAATTACTAGATTTTTCATACATGGATCTAAATCATCTACTTTTATGAATTCTTTGGAATCAGAAGAAAATAATACTTGTTCTTTTTTATATTTATTAAACAATTCCAACCATAATTCTTTTCTCTTTATGTTTTTACAATTTACAATATCTTCTCTTTCTATGTCATCAAACATTGTAAAATTTTCTTGCAGTGTAATATATTTTGGTTCATAAATATCTTTAGCTCATACAAACAAACCATCAAATTTCAAATAATCATATATTAAATTAACAAGCAAATTAGTTTTTCCAGATCCGGAACTGCCTACAATTAAAAGTCTAAAAGGATGTTTTGGTAATGAAGGATTTTGATTTTCATCTGTAAATTCTTCAGGTTCTGTATAATCTTTTATTTTTATCATTTATTTATTTTTAAAATATCTACTCGGAGTAAAAAATAATCTACTCGTTGTAAAAAATAATCTACTCGGAGTAGAAAATTATTTACTGATAAATAAATGGATATTATTGAACGTGAAAGAAATAAAAAATTAAAATAACAGATTAGAAATGAGTTAGAATTAATAAAATTACAATCTGAAAAAAGAAAAAATAATGAAGTTAAACTTGAATCCGATTTAGGTATTGAAAAATCATTAAGAGAATTTCATAAACCAGTAATTAAAAAATTACAAGACCAAGAAATTTCAAGAAAACAAAATCTTGAAAGTATTCAATATGCTATAAAAGATTTAACAGATAATATATCTTTTTTACCTCAACATGAATCATCTAAACATTTGGACTATTCTTCAGATGCTGGAAATTTAATGGATAAAGCTGAAAGAATAATAAAATTGAATTTTAATAAAGATTTAGATTTTGATTTACTTAAAAATGAAGGATTAGAATTGCCTTATGAGCTATTAAATAAAACAGATGAAGAGTTAGATGAAATAATTAGTATAGCAAAATCTAAACGAGATGATTATAAAAGACTTAAAGGAAATTTAACTAAAAACAGAAATTATGAAACTAATGAGAAGAAAAAACAAAAAATACAAGATAAAATAATAGAAGCCGATTCTAACATGAATGGATTAAAACTGTATATAAAAGCATTGAATACTCTTAAAGCATTAAATTAATATATAGGCAGTGGTATAAACAAATTAGATGAATTGACAAATAAAATATGCAAAGGCTCTAAGTCTAAAAAATTATATAATCAAATAGTTATTATTCTAGATAAACTTTTAAAAGAAGGAACATTAACAAATGATTATGTAAAAGAATATTATAAAAATTTTTACTTTAAATGTATGTAACAAAAAGTTTATTTGAGTGATAAAAATCAAATTTCAAAATTAAAATCTGGATATAAAAAGGAGAAGAAGTTTCCTTGCAAATAGATAAAAGTAAAACTCCTAATTATGATTTACATCTTACCAATACACAAATCAATCAAATTGCTAAAGGTAAAAGAATTACAATAAGTAAAACTCAGTTACAAAAACTGGAGGATTTTTACCATTCCTGATTCTTATTCTAACATCTTTAGGTCTTGGAGCTGCTAGTGGTGCAGCAGGATGGGGTACTAAAAAAATATTAGATAAAATTTCAGGATCTGGAATTAAAAAAAACGTTGTGGAAAGGGGATTTATCTTCCCTCGGAATATCCAACAAAATAATAGAAGAAAATATGAAAAATGAAAAAGGATTTAGAGGTACATTTACTATAGATATGCTACCTAAAAATATAAGAAAATTTGAAAACGGAATTATTAATTTAGATGTATCTACAGGAAGTGGAACTCACTGGGTTTGTTATTATAATGATCCAATATATGATTTTGTAGAATACTTTGATCCCTTTGGAAAATATGAATATGAAAAAATAAAAATAAAAAATGATTTTCTTCCTAAAAATATAGTCAATTATTTAAAATCTTCAGGAAAAGAAATTCGTTATAATTCTAGTTTTTTACAACAACCTACATCTGTAAAATGTGGTTTATATTGTATGAAATATATAACTGAAAGAAATAAAGGTAAATCCCCTATTGATGTATTATATTCATTTACTCAAGAACCTAGTATTTCCAATGAGAAAATTGTTACTTATAAATAAATGAAGTACCTCATTTTAGATTCGAAAAATGCTAGTAAATCAGAAGATTTTACAATTGAATATTCCAACCCTTTTAATTTTAACGAAATAGCTCTTCAGTCATTTTCTATGTACATTTCTTGGAATAATATTACTGACAAAAATAATAAATTTTCATATTTTGATGGTAAGAAATGGATAGATTTCACTATTCCAAATGGTCATTACAGTATAAAAGGTTTGAATCGTTACATGGTTAAATACTTTGGAAATGATCCTCCAATATTATTTGGAATTATAGAAGAAAGACACACAAAGATTTGCAATTAAATTGAAAGATCATTATAAAATTGATTTATCCAAAAGTGAATTGTACAAAATTTTAGGATTTGAATCAAAAATATATGAAGATGCAGAGCAAGAAGGTAAATATATAGCAGATATAGCTAATGGAAATGATAATATTTATGTTCATTGTTATATAGTAAATGGTGCTTATATAAATCACTTTCAATCTGATGTGATTTACTCATTTACAACCACAAATCCTCCTGGAAGTTTATATTCTAAAGAATTTGAGAAACCTATATTTTTTCCAGTTAAATCTGATTCGATACATAGAATTAGAATGAAAATTACAAATCATCGAGGTGAACTAATTGATTTAAATAGACAAGAAGTACAGTATATATTTATAGCTAAATAAATGAATAAACACAGATTGTACAGAAAGAGGAAGAAAATAGAAGGAAGAGGTTTCTTTTCTGATTTAATAGAAAATGCTACACCTATTATAGAAGAAAAATCTAAAGATTTCATAGTAGAAAAATAAAATGAGATTTTATCAAAAAAGAAAAAACGTGGCGCAGGATTGAAAATTTTTTATCCTAAATAAATGAACAAAATTTATGATTTGAGTGATACCAGTTACTAATATAATAACGAAATTGAAAACTTTGAATATAGAGAAATTAAACATGAGAATAGAGATAAAAACAATCCATATGAAAATGCTACACATAATTTCCTTATAAATGATACAAATGCTAATATATTATATTCTGAAGGTTATCTGCAACAAGAAATTAAAATTGTAAAAGGTGATGGAAGCAATATAAATAATGAAAATATTACTTTTGTAAATGGTGGTGGTTTAATTAATTCGAGCAGATTAACAATAGGAAATACTGAAATTGAATCTACTATTAATTATAAAGCAATCATGAATCAAGTTTTAGGATTGATAAATTTTACACCTGATTATTCAACATCGGAAGCTACTAATATGTTTTTCTATATGGATACTTCTGAATATGCTGACAGAGATAATTTCAAATATAATGGAACTTTGGTTGATGAAACTAAAATTACTGATTTTTATAATAACTTCAAAATGAATGAAAAATTTAATGATGGATTTGCAAAGAGATGGAAATTCACTAAAGGTAGTCAAACTGTAAGAATATGGATACCGTTAAAATATATATTTGATTTTTTCAGAGAATATAGAAAAGTACTTACAGGATTTCAAATCAAAATAGAAATTCAAAGAAATGATAGTAAAAATATGTGATATACAGATATTCAAAATCCTGATTTCAAAGCAGTTGTTGAAGATCTATCTCTCTGGTTACCATATGTTAGATTCAAAAATTCAGCTGCTGTAAAATTCAATCAACTAAAATTATCTGATACTCCAATAGAAATAAATTGAGATCATTATAATATTATCAAATCAAATTTATTTAATAAAAATGCTAGTGGATCTTATAATATTCCTGCAACATCTGATGAAGTTTTAAGTTTATACGTCATTCCTCAATATGATGAAAGAAATGAAAATATGAACCAAAACAACATGATGTTTGATAACTTGGATAGGACAGAATGCTGGTTAATGATTAATAACATAAAAGTTCCAACAGTAAGTTATTTCATGGATTTTAATAAAAAACATTATAATCGAATATATGCAGCTCTTTTTAGAAGCCGGAATGAACAATATAAATGCAGAAACAGGTTGCATGATAGATTATTCAAATTTTAGTAAATATCCTATAATTTGTTTCAATCTAGAGAACCATGAAAATTACACAAACCTGAATAATTTAATGATCGAATTCAATTGGAGGTTGAAAAATAATACAACCAAAAATTACTTTTTCTACTTCATTTTGAAAGAAAGGAACAAATGCTCTATGAATATGAAATCTGAAGAAATAACTATGATTAAAACATTGAAAGCATAATGAGTTTATTACATTAATAAATGACAGCTTATTATCCTTTGTTTGATGATGAAATAAAAGAGGGACCTCCAGGTCCTCCAGGTGTAGGATTTAAATTAACAAACGATGGAAATTACGATATAGAAAAAAAGAATTTAAGAAATGTAAGTGAACCAAAATTATTGAGTGATTCAGCTACAAAATCTTATGTGGATAGAATTCATGAACATTTTAATGATGTTAGAAATTTATCATATGCTTCTCTTATTCATTTATAAAATGAAAACTATAATGCAAAACATAAAAGAATTTCAAATGTGTCAGATCCAATAGATTTACATGATACAGCTAATATGAATTATGTGAATAAAATTGTAAAAGAATTAGAACAGAAAAGTTTAATACATTCAGCTCAAGGTAATTTTGATGCTAAAGATAAAATAATTAGCAATATAAAAGATCCTATAAATGACAAAAATGCTGTTAATAAACGTTACTTTGAAAACAATGCTTTAGTTTTGAAAGAAAATGTTTTCGATGCTAATAACAAAAAAATAATTAATATTCCAACTCCTACTGATAAATACGATGTGTGTAATAAATATTATGTAGACAGAAAAACACTCATCAATAATAAAAAGAGTGATAATATATTAATTAGAGATAATGATGGATTATATGTACCTTCTTTATTTAAAAATGGTGTGTATAATTTTGGTAATGTAAGACTTTCAAGCGTTGCAAATCCTGTTATAAATAAAGATGCCGCAACAAAAGAATATGTCGATTCTCAAAATTTCTATGCTACTATTAAAGAGAAATATGCAACATATCATACAGGAGGTTTTAGACCTGTAGAATTCAATTTAATGATCTCTAAACTACTAGAACCTGATTTAAAACTAGTAACTAATATGCATATAAAAATTACAATTTTTTTGAAATCTGAAAATCGTACACATAATCCTTTAGTACAATTACAAATTGGAGAAGAATTTATATTTACTAGACCTTTAACAACTGATACCGAATCGGTTACATGTTTTGCATATGGTAAAAGAAACGATCGTGTTAAATTATCAATTGGTAGTGATGGACAATCAAATAAATTAAAACCTTTCTTGCATATAGAAAAAATAGATTATCTTTGAAATCTATTTATAAAGTATTTAGATATCAAAACTATATCAAGCTTTATATATGTAAAAAAAGAATTGACTTTTTTTTAACCTAAATAAATGGCGCAAATTGATTGGATAGAAGTAGCTAAAAACCCTCTTACTGAGGATTTAATTAGAAATTTTCAAGATACTGTAGATTGGAAATTAATTTCAAAGTATCAAAAATTATCTGAACCTTTCATAATGGAATTTAAAGATAAGGTTGATTGGGAATGTATTAGTGCATATCAAGCTCTTTCTGAGGCATTTTTAATAGTGAATGAAGATTTGGTTCATTGGGATACAATTTCAAGATATCAAACATTATCTGAGAAATTCATAAAAGAATACAGTGATAAGATAAATTGGTCTCATATATCAAAGTTTCAATCTCTCAGTGATTCTTTTATAATTGAAAATGTCAACAAATTAAATATGCCATTTGTATCAAGATATCAATATAAAATGTCAGAAGAAACAATAGAAAAATTAGAACATCAAGTAGATTGGAATAATATTTATACATACCAACAGAATTTATCTCCTGAATTTATAATAAGAAATTTACAAAAAGTTAATGACTGCTCTGTAATGATGAAAATACAACTTTCAGATGAAAATTTTAACAAAGTTTATAGACGAATAAAGCTATGGTATCTAGGTAAAAATTGTTTAAAAAAGTAATTTTTTATATTCTTAAAAAAACACTTGCAATGGCTTATATCTTCTTTTTTAAAAAAAACTTACAAAAATCTTTATTATTTTTGTTTTCATTTTCAAAAACCGTGTATTTGAATAACTACATTTTTATTATCATTATTTGACTTAAAAATAGCACATTTTTTAATTAAAAATGTTGAATTCGAAAAATATGTAAACTCTGAAAGTTGAAAAAATGATGCTAATTTTTGATTAAAAAGTTTAAATTTTGAGGTATATCCATGCAAAAATGCTTAAAAATTGCTTCTTTAGAGCAGAAAATTATGTGTCCTGAAGACCGGACATATACTACTAATATATCATCTATTTTATTAACATTAATTTAATATTTATATTTACATTTCATAATTACATGGTATTATTGATATCTAAGGACATGATTTTCCCAAGCAAAAAGCAAACAAATCATTCGGTAAACTGATAATTAAATAATTAATGCAAATTTATATGATTCGATGCAAAATTATGTAAATTCATTGATACAAATTTATATAATTCAAAATTAGTACATATAAGTGGTTACATTCTGCTGCATAACTATATAATTCATTTTCTTAATAAAAATTACTAAAAATGTTTACATACCGCATACCTGCCTGTTTAATCTGTGGAATCAAAATTCCTGTAATCGGTCATTGAGAAGTTTTCATGGTTGTAATAGTCTGCACAACATTTCTTTCTCCTTCAAATCAAAGTTTAAAATGAGGGAGGGAATTCTCTGATGGTGCCATCTATCGAAGGAGTCTTAGAGCAAAGTCGATTTTTTACCTCTGTGGTCTTCTGATTAAACGAAAGATGTACCCTTCTGACTTAATTTTTTAGCCTTCGATTAACAAGCTTGGCTTCTCCAAGTGTTATAAGTAACAACAGCAACAACAATAAAACATTTTATGAGTTTCTTTTACATTTTTATAAATTGAAGGGTGCATTTTTTGTTCAGTTTCCAGACCAATCAATATCACATTCACATAGAGTAAATTAAATTCTTAAAGTAAGTTAATAACCAATATGACTGTTGAAATACTTTTCTTTCCTAACATTCATTATATACATTATAATGAAAAACACCACAAAGAAATGGGCGTAGTGATTAGAAAATGATTGGCTGTAGTGATTGACTGTTAATACAGTTTTAATTTTTGTATAATTATTGATAGCTATACAGGTCACTGAACGATTAAACATTTTGTTAATGAGGCTATTTGAGGCCTCATGAAATATTTCTTGTCAAGATTAATCAATTTCAAAATGATCAATTAGACATGAGTAACTACTTAATGATTCGTCTTGCCATCGCTTCAGATTATATTGGCTCTATTACATCACCTATAAAGGAAATTTTTTTGTCTTGTGCCAGCTAGGCTGACAATATGGGGTGCGTTACTCCACTTTTTCATACTGAACCATGTTTGGTGTGGAGTACGACTGTTTCAGTAGTACGCACATGACATAGGGACCCGTTTATAGGGTAGGCAACCATTCACACCTCATTCATACTCAGAAAGGACAAAGACAGGATAGATAGAGAAAGTACATCCATGCCCTAACCAGGATTCGAATCCAGGACTTCCCTGTCTACAGTCAGGCACTCTGACCACTAGACTGGGCGGTCGGTATAGAGGAATTGTAATGATGATTAATCCATTACACCTGATAATTATATGCAATATGCTTGACCTTCAAAACTTGGGCATAGTTTTATTTCTCAGACATATTTGCTACAATTATTATACTTGCATCTCCGAAGCTTTTTCTACTTTTCTTCAATATTTTGATTACAGCAACTGTTTATTGATGGTATATGAAAACTTTGAGAGCTGCGGATTTTAGAGATAAATCCTGAGTATAAAATGACCAGAGATATCATTGAGTTTAATCATATACATGGATTCCTTATGAACGAATATAGAGTGTTTCTTCGTATTTTTCAGAGTTTCCTGCCTTGAGATACGTTAATACAGCGTATAATAAATGAAAAGTTTATTTAGAAAAGGTTTATTATGCACTGGACATTATAAAACTATACAACGTGGTGTCAAATAATCATATTTAATGTCTACTCTTTGTAAACTAACTTCATGTAAAAGTTTTTTATTTATGGATCTTGAGAGAAAAATATATGGAATATTAAGCTCCCACACAATTAACACATATGAGCAATGCGAATTGAAACATTTTAAATCATCGGTACTTCATTAATTAGAGAAAAGTATAAATCATATTTGAGAATTTTTTTTATATATTTGGTTATAGATAAGATGAAATAATAATTGGATAGCCTAACTACCTAAATGTATAAAATTCTATCGGGCCGATATGATATATAATATATATGTTGATTAAATAAAATTTCGTGTTCAGATAATTTTTTTAAATTTTTTATTTAAAATATGCATTGAAAATCCCAATTTATCCGGAAAAGATATTCAAATTTTACTCATGATTTGATTGAAGATTTTAAAAATTTCATTAGCAAGTTGTTTAAAAATATTAAATGTGTGAGGAATTTCAATAGTTAACGTTAATATTTACAACCATTATTTTAGTAAATTGTTTCTAAGAACATGACATTTTAATCATTCTGTATTTATATGAAACATTACAATTTTTCTGAGAAGATACATATTTATGATTTTGAACCAACCATTGAATATTGTGATAAGAAAATTACAATAACTTTTCTTGTTAGGGGCTTAAAGATTGAAGCTAGACATTTTTATTAATGAGTCTGGGATTTATCTAACTTCCTTTGTATCACCTAAAGTTTTCTTATGTTTATTGCTCACAACTCATTGTGTGTACATTGATCTTCTAATAAAATTGTGAACACATTTTAATTGTTATTCATATTTCTTGATGAATGTTTTAGTAAACTTTCAACTTTGTTCATAGTACGGTAATATATTAAATTTATGACTATTATTACTACTAAAAACTAGATATTTTGTTTCCAAAACATAATGAGAGTTTTAACTATTGCATATTTTCGCTGCATCATTTCTTATGCTTATAACTTAAAAAATATATTTCTTAGTAAATTAGTTTATTTTTATAATTTAATCAAAAATACTTATTAACGCTCATTACAGAAACTCACGGTAAAAATGTGAAGTATATTATGAAAAACGAGGTACTCAGATATTCTAGGTATTTTTTAATTATTGAGAAAGAAAAGCGAAATTTTCAAAATACATTTTTTTTTACTTTTACAGAGATTATTAAAAAATTCAACATGTAACCTTAGAAATTCTGAATATTATTCAAGTCAAGAAAAAATAAATCTTAAGACTAATGAAATTGTTAGTCAATAACAAGCTTGTTTTTATTTTTAAATTCTTAAAATTGTTTCTCATACTTTTAAATAACAAAATAGGTTAGGTGAATAATATTTTAAAAATAAAATTCAATTCTTCGAAAAATATACTTTACGTTTATGAAAGAAAAATATATTTACATATAATGCTACTTTATAGAAATACTTAAAGCAAAGTCTGTAAAAACTACATTTAATTATGAAAATATTCATTACTTAAAGTATTAATTAAATGCTATTTGGTTGATAAAACTTAATTTCAAAAAGAATTTGAAGAAAAATTTAAGCATCATTATATTTTTGAAAACACTTTGAACTTTCGATTTTGTTTATGAAATATTGCAAAACAGAACTGATATAAATAATGAAGAGAAAGAAAACATTTTTAAATACATAAAAAAATTATTTTACCTCGTTACCTCTGGTAACTATTAAAACTATTTATATCTATCTATGAGTTAACGAAAGAAGCAAAATCATGTTTTCATAAGCTAAATTATAGTTACATAAAAAAGAGATAAATTTTACCAAAACATTAATTCATTTATATTTTAAAAATTGGAAAAAAATGTGGTTTTATTTAGTATGTATGGATATTCTCCTCATCAATATCCACTTGATATGCATTTTAACATTGCGCCATATTTTACTCGGGAGTACATTTATCCGAAAAAGTAAGATTTAGTGTGTGAAAAATCATTTAATTCATCGCTTACTTTTTTTAAAGTGAATAAGACTGATTTGTTATTATTTTGTTCGGATTTTAAACTTTTTTTTATTGACATTTTTTTAGACAATAAATTAATCTAGTTTTTCTGATTAGCTGAGCAAATATGTAATAAAGTAAATGCTTTTACGTTTTTCAAAAACTAAAATTTCAATCTTTTATTAATGTGGTATTGATACTACATTAATTAAAATAATATAAATATATATACACACACACACACACATATATATATATATATATATAATGTTTAAGCATGGAAATTAAAAATTTGTATTGTATTGTATTGATTGAAAAAAATATAAAATTAATTTTTATTTAGTATTATGATTTTTATTGCGTTGCAGGTTTTAAATTGCAAAAAAAGATCAAATCCAATGAAAAATGATTTAATTTGATATTATAATCTATTTCATTAGTTACATTTAGAATTAAAGTAATAAAGAATTAGTGATTAAGTTGTGTTTTAATTTAGATTATGTTGTTAATATCTTTATTATTCCAAGTTTAACTATAATTAATATTTCGTGATTAATAGTTTAGTAGTTATAGTTATTTCACACTCAATATTTCCTAAATTATCCTCAAATAGGATTTATATTTATCAGCATTTTTAAATTGAAACATTTCAGAAGTAGCACGTAAAAAATGAAACAAGATCGTTTAACATTTTTTTATTCATACTTAAAAAGATAAATCACTAAAGAATGTGTTCATGATTGACTCAAATATATTAGTTTTGCGCGTTTTATAACAAAACGAGAATCAATTTGGGAATTGAAATTTATTTTCAAGTACATTATAGTGAAATGGCGGTTTATATAATCAATCAACATTTTTAACCACTTATCATTGTAAGCTTTATTGATAAAATAAGCAATTATCAAACTTCGTGCAAACGTGTCAGGATGGCCGTGTGGTCTATGGCGCTGCGTTCAGGTCGCAGTCCACATCTGTGGGCGTGGGTTCGAATCCCACTTCTGACATATTTTTTGTGTTCATTTAATCTATATTAGCCTTTTGATCTATATTAGGCCTATAACGGTCTTCTGAATTAGGATATAGTAATAAATGTTCTTTCATTTATAATATATTTTAAGGGATATTCATTGTATTTTTATTTAAATATCATACGTTTTATAACAAAACGAGAATCAATTTTGAAATTGAAAATTATTTTAAAGTACATTATAGTGAAATGGCGGTTTATATAATCAATCAACATCTTTTAACCACTTATCATTGTAAGCTTTATTGATAAAATAAGCAATTAATAAACTTCATGCAAATGTGTCAGGATGGCCGAGTGGTCTAAGGCGCTGCGTTCAGGTCGCAGTCCACATCTGTGGGCGTGGGTTCGAATCCCACTTCTGACAAATATTTTTTGTGTTCATTTAATCTATATTAGCCTTTTGATCTATATTAGGCCTATAATATTCTTCTGAATTAGGGTATAGTAATAAATGTTTTTTCATTTATAATATATTTTAAGGGATATATTTATTGTATTTTTATTTAAATATCATACGTTTTATAACAAAACGAGAATCAATTTGGAAATTGAAAATTATTTTAAAGTACATTATAGGGAAATTGCGGTTTATATAATCAATCAACATCTTTTATAAACACTTATCATTGTAAGCTTTATTGATAAAATATGCAATTATCAAACTTCATGCAAACGTGTCAGGATGGCCGAGTGGTCTAAGGCGCTGCGTTCAGGTCGCAGTCCAACTCTGTAGGCGTGGGTACGAACCCCACTTCTGACAAATATTTTTTGTGTTCATTTAATCTATATTAGCCTTTTGATCTATATTAGGCCTATAATGGTCTTCTGAATTAGGATATAGCAATAAATGTTCTTTAATTTATAATATATTTTAAGGGATATATTCATTGTATTTTTATTTAAATATCATACGCGTTTTATAACAAAACGAGAATCAATTTGGAAATTGAAAATTATTTTCAATTACATTATAGTGAAATGGCGGTTTATATATTCAATCAACATCTTTTAACCACTTATCATTGTAAGCTTTATTGATAAAAGAAGCAATTATCAAACTTCATGCAAACGTGTCAGGATGACCGAGTGGTCTAAGGTGCTGCGTTCAGGTCGCAGTCTACGTCTCTGGGCGTGGGTGCGAATCCCACTTCTGAGAAATATTTTTTGTGGTCATTTAATATATTTTAATCTTCTGATCTATATTAGGCCTATAATGGTCTTCTGAATTAGGATATAGTAATAAATGTTCTTTCGTTTATAATATAGATTAAGGGATATTCATTGTATTTTAATTAAATATCATACGTTTTATAAGAAAACGAGAATCAATTTTGAAATTGAAAATTATTTTAAAGTACATTATAGTGAAATGGCGGTTTATATAATCAATCAACATCTTTTAACCACTTATCATTGTAAGCTTTATTGATAAAATAAGCAATTATTAAACTTCATGCAAATGTGTCAGGATGGCCGAGTGGTCTAAGGCGCTGCGTTCAGGTCGCAGTCCACCTCTGTGGGCGTGGGTTCGAATCCCACTTCTGACAAATATTTTTTGTGTTCATTTAATCTATATTAGCCTTTTGATCTATATTAGGCCTATAATGGTCTTCTGAATTAGGATATAGTAATAAATGTTCTTTCATTTATAATATATTTTAAGGGATATATTCATTGTATTTTTATTTAAATATCATACGTTTTATAACAAAACGAGAATCAATTTGGAAATTGAAAATTATTTTAAAGTACATTATAGTGAAATGGCGGTTTATATAATCAATCAACATCTTTTAACCACTTATCATTGTAAGCTTTATTGATAAAATAAGCAATTAATAAACTTCATGCAAATGTGTCAGGATGGCCGAGTGGTCTAAGGCGCTGCGTTCAGGTCGCAGTCCACATCTGTGGGCGTGGGTTCGAATCCCACTTCTGACATATTTTTTGTGTTCATTTAATCTATATTAGCCTTTTGATCTATATTAGGCCTATAATGGTCTTCTGAATTAGGATATAGTAATAAATGTTCTTTAATTTATAATATATTTTAAGGGATATATTCATTGTATTTTTATTTAAATATCATACGCGTTTTATAACAAAACGAGAATCAATTTGGAAATTGAAAATTATTTTCAATTACATTATAGTGAAATGGCGGTTTATATAATCAATCAACATCTTTTAACCACTTATCATTGTAAGCTTTATTGATAAAATAATGTATTATCAAACTTCATGCCAACGTGTCAGGATGGCCGAGTGGTCCAAGACACTGCGTTTAGGTCGCAATCTGTTTCTGTGGGCATGGGTTCGAATCCCATTGCTGACAAATATTTTTTGTGGTCATTTAATCTATATTGGCCTTCTTATCTTTATTAGGCATATAATGGTCTTCTGAATTAGGATATAGTAATAAATATTCTTTCATTTATAATATATTTTAAGGGATATTCATTGTATTTTTATTTAAATATCATACGTTTTATAAGAAAACGAGAATCAATTTTGAAATTGAAAATTATTTTAAAGTACATTATAGTGAAATGGCGGTTTATATAATCAATCAACATCTTTTAACCACTTATCATTGTAAGCTTTATTGATAAAATAAGCAATTATCAAACTTAATGCAAGCGTGTCAGGATGGCCGAGTGGTCTAAGGCGCTGCGTTCAGGTCGCAGTCCACCTCTGTGGGCGTGGGTTCGAATCCCACTTCTGACAAATGTTTTTTGTGTTCATTTAATCTATATTAGCCTTTTGATCTATATTAGGCCTATAATGGTCTTCTGAATTAGGATATAGGAATAAATGTTCTTTCATTTATAATATATTTTAAGGGATATTCATTGTATTTTTATCTAAATATCATACGCGTTTTATAACAAAACGAGAATCAATTTGGAAATTGAAAATTATTTTCAAGTACATTATAGTGAAATGGCGGTTTATATAATCAATCAACATCTTTTAACCACTTATCATTGTAAGCTTTATTGATAAAAGAAGCAATTATCAAACTTCATGCAAACGTGTCAGGAATGCCGAGTGGTCTAAGGCGCTGCGTTCAGGTCGCAGTCTACCTCTGTGGGCATGGGTTCGAATCCCACTTCTGACAAATATTTTTTGTGGTCATTTATTCTATATTAGCCTACTGATCTATATTAGGCCTATAATGGTCTTCTGAATTAGGATATAGTAATAAATGTTCTTTCATTTATAATATATTTTAAGGGATATTCATTGTATTTTTATTTAAATATCATACGTTTTATAACAAAACGAGAATCAATTTTGAAATTGAAAATTATTTTAAAGTACATTATAGTGAAATGGCGGTTTATATAATCAATCAACATCTTTTAACCACTTATCATTGTAAGCTTTATTGATAAAATAAGCAATTATCAAACTTCATGCAAATGTGTCAGGATGGCCGAGTGGTCTAAGGCTCTGCGTTCAGGTCGCAGTCCACCTATGTGGGCGTGGGTTCGAATCCCACTTCTGACAAATATTTTTTTGTTCATTTAATCTATATTAGCCTTTTGATCTATATTAGGCCTATAATGGTCTTCTGAATTAGGTTATAGTAATAAATGTTTTTTCATTTATAATATATTTTAAGGGATATATTTATTGTATTTTTATTTAAATATCATACGTTTTATAACAAAAGGAGAATCAATTTGGAATTTGAAAATTATTTTAAAGTACATTATAGTGAAATGGCGGTTTATATAATCAATCAACATCTTTTAACCACTTATCATTGTAAGCTTTATTGATAAAATAAGCAATTATCAAACTTCATGCAAACGTGTCAGGATGGCCGAGTGGTCTAAGGCGCTGCGTTCAGGTCGCAGTCCACCTCTGTGGGCGTGGGTTCGAATCCCACTTCTGACAAATATTTTTTCTGTTCATTTAATCTATATTAGCCTTTTGATCTATATTAGGCCTATAATGGTCTTCTGAATTAGGATATAGGAATAAATGTTCTTTCATTTATAATATATTTTAAGGGATATTCATTGTATTTTTATCTAAATATCATACGCGTTTTATAACAAAACGAGAATCATTTTGGAAATTGAAAATTATTTTCAAGTACATTATAGTGAAATGGCGGTTTATATAATCAATCAACATCATTTAAGCACTTATCATTGTAAGATTTATTGATAAAAGAAGCAATTATCAAATTTATGCAAACGTGTCAGGATGGCCGAGTGGTCTAAGGCGCTGCGTTCAGGTCGCAGTCCACCTCTGTGGGCATGGGTTAAAATCCCACTTCTGACAAGTATTTTTTGTGGTCATTTATTCTATATTAGCCTTCTGATCTATATTAGGCCTATAATGGTCTTCTGAATTAGGATATAGTAATAAATATTCTTTCATTTATAATATATTTTAAGGGATATTCATTGTATTTTTATTTAAATATCATACGTTTTATAAGAAAACGAGAATCAATTTTGAAATTGAAAATTATTTTAAAGTTCATTATAGTGAAAGGACGGTTTATATAATCAATCAACATTTTTAACCACTTATCATTGTAAGCTTTATTGATAAAATAAGCAATTAATAAACTTCATGCAAATGTGTCAGGATGGCCGAGTGGTCTAAGGCGCTGCGTTCAGGTCGCAGTCCACCTCTGTGGGCGTGGGTTCGAATCCCACTTCTGACAAATATTTTTTGTGTTCATTTAATCTATATTAGCCTTTTGATCTATATTAGGCCTATAATATTCTTCTGAATTAGGGTATAGTAATAAATGTTTTTTCATTTATAATATATTTTAAGGGATATATTTATTGTATTTTTATTTAAATATCATACGTTTTATAACAAAAGGAGAATCAATTTGGAATTTGAAAATTATTTTAAAGTACATTATAGTGAAATGGCGGTTTATATAATCAATCAACATCTTTTAACCACTTATCATTGTAAGCTTTATTGATAAAATAAGCAATTATCAAACTTAATGCAAACGTGTCAGGATGGCCGAGTAGTCTAAGGCGCTGCGTTCAGGTCGCAGTCCACCTCTGTGGGCGTGGGTTCGAATCCCACTTCTGACAAATATTTTTCTGTTCATTTAATCTATATTAGCCTTTTGATCTATATTAGGCCTATAATGGTCTTCTGAATTAGGATATAGGAATAAATGTTCTTTCATTTATAATATATTTTAAGGGATATTCATTGTATTTTTATCTAAATATCATACGCGTTTTATAACAAAACGAGAATCATTTTGGAAATTGAAAATTATTTTCAAGTACATTATAGTGAAATGGCGGTTTATATAATCAATCAACATCTTTTAACCACTTATCATTGTAAGATTTATTGATAAAAGAAGCAATTATCAAATTTATGCAAACGTGTCAGGATGGCCGAGTGGTCTAAGGCGCTGCGTTCAGGTCGCAGTCCACCTCTGTGGGCATGGGTTAAAATCCCACTTCTGACAAGTATTTTTTGTGGTCATTTATTCTATATTAGCCTTCTGATCTATATTAGGCCTATAATGGTCTTCTGAATTAGGATATAGTAATAAATGTTATTTCATTTATAATATATTTTAAGGGATATTCATTGTATTTTTATTTAAATATCATACGCGTTTTATAACAAAACGAGAATCAATTTGGAAATTGAAAATTATTTTCAATTACATTATAGTGAAATGGCGGTTTATATAATCAATCAACATCATTTAAGCACTTATCATTGTAAGCTTTATTGATAAAAGAAGCAATTATCAAACTTCATGCAAACGTGTCAGGATGACCGAGTGGTCTAAGGTGCTGCGTTCAGGTCGCAGTCTACGTCTCTGGGCGTGGGTGCGAATCCCACTTCTGAGAAATATTTTTTGTGGTCATTTAATATATTTTAATCTTCTGATCTATATTAGGCCTATAATGGTCTTCTGAATTAGGATATAGTAATAAATGTTCTTTCGTTTATAATATAGATTAAGGGATATTCATTGTATTTTAATTAAATATCATACGTTTTATAACAAAACGAGAATCAATTTTGAAATTGAAAATTATTTTAAAGTACATTATAGTGAAATGGCGGTTTATATAATCAATCAACATCTTTTAAACACTTATCATTGTAAGCTTTATTGATAAAAGAATCAAGTATCAAACTTCATGCAAATGTGTCAGGATGGCCGAGTGGTCTAAGGCTCTGCGTTCAGGTCGCAGTCCACCTATGTGGGCGTGGGTTCGAATCCCACTTCTGACAAATATTTTTTTGTTCATTTAATCTATATTAGCCTTTTGATCTATATTAGGCCTATAATGGTCTTCTGAATTAGGTTATAGTAATAAATGTTTTTTCATTTATAATATATTTTAAGGGATATATTTATTGTATTTTTATTTAAATATCATACGTTTTATAACAAAACGAGAATCAATTTGGAAATTGAAAATTATTTTAAAGTACATTATAGGGAAATTGCGGTTTATATAATCAATCAACATCTTTTAAACACTTATCATTGTAAGCTTTATTGATAAAATAAGCAATTATCAAACTTCATGCAAACGTGTCAGGATGGCCGAGTGGTCTAAGGCGCTGCGTTCAGGTCGCAGTCCACCTCTGTGGGCGTGGGTTCGAATCCCACTTCTGACAAATATTTTTTGTGTTCATTTAATCTATATTAGCCTTTTGATCTATATTAGGCCTATAATGGTCTTCTGAATTAGGATATAGTAATAAATGTTCTTTAATTTATAATATATTTTAAGGGATATATTCATTGTATTTTTATTTAAATATCATACGCGTTTTATAACAAAACGAGAATCAATTTGGAAATTGAAAATTATTTTCAATTACATTATAGTGAAATGGCGGTTTATATAATCAATCAACATCTTTTAACCACTTATCATTGTAAGCTTTATTGATAAAAGAAGCAATTATCAAACTTCATGCAAACGTGTCAGGAATGCCGAGTGGTCTAAGGCGCTGCGTACAGGTCGCAGTCTCCCTCTGTGGGCATGGGTTCGAAACCCACTTTTGACAAATATTTTTTGTGGTCATTTATTCTATATTAGCCTACTGATCTATATTAGGCCTATAATGGTCTTCTGAATTAGGATATAGTAATAAATGTTCTTTCGTTTATAATATATATTAAGGGATATTCATTGTATTTTTATTTAAATATCATACGTTTTATAAGAAAACGAGAATCAATTTTGAAATTGAAAATTATTTTAAAGTACATTATAGTGAAATGGCGGTTTATATAATCAATCAACATCTTTTAACCACTTATCATTGTAAGCTTTATTGATAAAATAAGCAATTATCAAACTTCATGCAAACGTGTCAGGATGGCCGAGTGGTCTAAGGCGCTGCGTTCAGGTCGCAGTCCACCTCTGTGGGCGTGGGTTCGAATCCCACTTCTGACAAATATTTTTTGTGTTCATTTAATCTATATTAGCCTTTTGATCTATATTAGGCCTATAATGGTCTTCTGAATTAGGATATAAGAATAAATGTTCTTTCATTTATAATATATTTTAAGGGATATATTTATTGTATTTTTATTTAAATATCATACGTTTTATAACAAAACGAGAATCAATTTGGAAATTGAAAATTATTTTAAAGTACATTATAGGGAAATGGCAGTTTATATAATCAATCAACATCTTTTAAACACTTATCATTGTAAGCTTTATTGATAAAATAAGCAATTATCAAACTTCATGCAATCGTGTCAGGATGGCCGAGTGGTCTAAGGCGCTGCGTTCAGGTCGCAGTCCACCTCTGTGGGCGTGGGTTCGAATCCCACTTCTGACAAATTTTTTTGTGTTCATTTAATCTATATTAGCCTTTTGATCTATATTAGACATATAATGGTCTTCTGAATTAGAATATAGTAATAAATATTCTTTCATTTATAATATATTTTAAGGTATATTCATTGTATTTTTATTTAAATATCATACGTTTTATAACAAAACGAGAATCAATTTGGAAATTGAAAATTATTTTAAAGTACATTATAGTGAAATGGCGGTTTATATAATCAATCAACATCTTTTAACCACTTATCATTGTAAGCTTTATTGATAAAATAAGCAATTATCAAACTTCATGCAAATGTGTCAGGATGGCCGAGTGGTCTAAGGCGCTGCGTTCAGGTCGCAGTCCACCTCTGTGGGCGTGGGTTCGAATCCCACTTCTGACAAATATTTTTTGTGTTCATTTAATCTATATTAGCCTTTTGATCTATATTAGGCCTATAATGGTCTTCTGAATTAGGATATAAGAATAAATGTTCTTTCATTTATAATATATTTTAAGGGATATATTTATTGTATTTTTATTTAAATATCATACGTTTTATAACAAAAGGAGAATCAATTTGGAAATTGAAAATTATTTTAAAGTACATTATAGGGAAATTGCGGTTTATATAATCAATCAACATCTTTTATAAAAACTTATCATTGTAAGCTTTATTGATAAAATATGCAATTATCAAACTTCATGCAAACGTGTCAGGATGGCCGAGTGGTCTAAGGCGCTGCGTTCAGGTCGCAGTCCACCTCTGTGGGCGTGGGTTCGAATCCCACTTCTGACAAATATTTTTTGTGTTCATTTAATCTATATTAGCCTTTTGATCTATATTAGGCCTATAATGGTCTTCTGAATTAGGATATAGTAATAAATTTTCTTTAATTTATAATATATTTTAAGGGATATATTCATTGTATTTTTATTTAAATATCATACGCGTTTTATAACAAAACGAGAATCAATTTGGAAATTGAAAATTATTTTCAAGTACATTATAGTGAAATGGCGGTTTATATAATCAATCAACATCTTTTAACCACTTATCATTGTAAGCTTTATTGATAAAAGAAGCAATTATCAAACTTCATGCAAACGTGTCAGGAATGCCGAGTGGTCTAAGGCGCTGCGTTCAGGTCGCAGTCTACCTCTGTGGGCATGGGTTCGAATCCCACTTCTGACAAATATTTTTTGTGGTCATTTAATCTATATTAGCCTTTTGATCTATATTAGGCCTATAATGGTCTTCTGAATTAGGATATAGTAATAAATGTTCTTTCATTTATAATATATTTTAAGGGATATTCATTGTATTTTTATTTAAATATCATACGTTTTATAACAAAACGAGAATCAATTTTGAAATTGAAAATTATTTTAAAGTACATTATAGTGAAATGGCGGTTTATATAATCAATCAACATCTTTTAACCACTTATCATTGTAAGCTTTATTGATAAAATAAGCAATTATCAAACTTTTTGCAAACGTGTCAGGATGGCCGAGTGGTCTAAGGCGCTGCGTTCAGGTCGCAGTCCACATCTGTGGGCGTGGGTTCGAATCCCACTTCTGACATATTTTTTGTGTTCATTTAATCTATATTAGCCTTTTGATCTATATTAGGCCTATAACGGTCTTCTGAATTAGCATATAGTAATAAATGTTCTTTCATTTATAATATATTTTAAGGGATATTCATTGTATTTTTATTTAAATATCATACGCGTTTTATAACAAAACGAGAATCAATTTGGAAATTGAAAATTATTTTCAATTACATTATAGTGAAATGGCGGTTTATATAATCAATCAACATCTTTTAACCACTTATCATTGTAAGCTTTATTGATAAAAGAAGCAATTATCAAACTTCATGCAAACGTGTCAGGATGACCGAGTGGTCTAAGGCGCTGCGTTCAGGTCGCAGTCCACGTCTGTGGGCGTGGTTGCGAATCCCACTTCTGAAAATTTTTTGTGGTAATTTATTCTATATTAGCCTACTGATCTATATTAGGCCTATAATGGTCTTCTGAATTAGGATATAGTAATAAATGTTCTTTCATTTATAATATATTTTAAGGGATATTCATTGTATTTTTATTTAAATATCATACGTTTTATAAGAAAACGAGAATCAATTTTGAAATTGAAAATTATTTTAAAGTACATTATAGTGAAATGGCGGTTTATATAATCAATCAACATCTTTTTAACCACTTATCATTGTAAGCTTTATTGATAAAATAAGCAATTATCAAACTTCATGCAAACGTGTCAGGATGGCCGAGTGGTCTAAGGCGCTGCGTTCAGGTCGCAGTCCACCTCTGTGGGCGTGGGTTCGAATCCCACTTCTGACAAATATTTTTTGTGTTCATTTAATCTATATTAGCCTTTTGATCTATATTAGGCCTATAATGGTCTTCTGAATTAGGATATAGGAATAAATGTTCTTTCATTTATAATATATTTTAAGGGATATTCATTGTATTTTTATCTAAATATCATACGCGTTTTATAACAAAACGAGAATCATTTTGGAAATTGAAAATTATTTTCAAGTACATTATAGTGAAATGGCGGTTTATATAATCAATCAACATCATTTAAGCACTTATCATTGTAAGATTTATTGATAAAAGAAGCAATTATCAAATTTATGCAAACGTGTCAGGATGGCCGAGTGGTCTAAGGCGCTGCGTTCAGGTCGCAGTCCACCTCTGTGGGCATGGGTTCGAATCCCACTTCTGACAAATATTTTTTGTGGTCATTTAATCTATATTACCCTTCAGATCTATATTAGGCCTATAATGGTCTTCTGAATTAGGATATAGTAATAAATGTTCTTTCGTTTATAATATATTTTAAGGGATATTCATTGTATTTTTATTTAAATATCATACGCGTTTTATAACAAAACGAGAATCAATTTGGAAATTGAAAATTATTTTCAAGTACATTATAGTGAAATGGCGGTTTATATAATCAATCAACATCTTTTAACCACTTATCATTGTAAGCTTTATTGATAAAATAAGCAATTATCAAACTTCATGCAAACGTGTCAGGATGGCCGAGTGGTCTAAGGCGCTGCGTTCAGGTCGCAGTCCACCTCTGTGGGCGTGGGTTCGAATCCCACTTCTGACAAATATTTTTTGTGTTCATTTAATCTATATTAGCCTTTTGATCTATATTAGGCCTATAATGGTCTTCTGAATTAGGATATAGTAATAAATGTTCTTTCATTTATAATATATTTTAAGGGATATTCATTGTATTTTTATTTAAATATCATACGTTTTATAACAAAACGAGAATCAATTTTGAAATTGAAAATTATTTTAAAGTACATTATAGTGAAATGGCGGTTTATATAATCAATCAACATCTTTTAACCACTTATCATTGTAAGCTTTATTGATAAAATAAGCAATTATCAAACTTCATGCAAACGTGTCAGGATGGCCGAGTGGTCTAAGGCGCTGCGTTCAGGTCGCAGTCCACCTCTGTGGGCGTGGGTTCGAATCCCACTTCTGACAAATATTTTTTGTGTTCATTTAATCTATATTAGCCTTTTGATCTATATTAGGCCTATAATGGTCTTCTGAATTAGGATATAGTAATAAATGTTCTTTCATTTATAATATATTTTAAGGGATATTCATTGTATTTTTATTTAAATATCATACGTTTTATAACAAAACGAGAATCAATTTGGAAATTGAAAATTATTTTCAATTACATTATAGTGAAATGGCGGTTTATATAATCAATCAACATCTTTTAACCACTTATCATTGTAAGCTTTATTGATAAAATAAGCAATTATCAAACTTCATGCAAACGTGTCAGGATGGCCGTGTGGTCCAAGGCGCTGCATTCAGGTCGCAGTCCACCTCTGTGGGCGTGGGTTCGAATCCCACTTCTGACAGATTTTTTGTGTTCATTTAATCTATATTAGCCTTTTGATCTATATTAGGCCTATAATGGTCTTCTGAATTAGGATATAGTAATAAATGTTCTTTCATTTATAATATATTTTAAGGGATATTCATTGTATTTTTATTAAAATATCATACGTTTTATAACAAAACGAGAATCAATTTTGAAATTGAAAATTTTTTTAAAGTACATTATAGTGAAATGGCGGTTTATATAATCAATCAACATCTTTTAACCACTTATCATTGTAAGCTTTATTGATAAAATAAGCAATTATTAAACTTCATGCAAATGTGTCAGGATGGCCGAGTGGTCTAAGGCGCTGCGTTCAGGTCGCAGTCCACCTCTGTGGGCGTGGGTTCGAATCCCACTTCTGACAAAAAAATTTTTTCTGTTCATTTAATCTATATTAGCCTTTTGATCTATATTAGGCCTATAATGGTCTTCTGAATTAGCATATAGTAATAAATGTTCTTTCATTTATAATATATTTTAAGGGATATTCATTGTATTTTTATTTAAATATCATACGCGTTTTATAACAAAACGAGAATCAATTTGGAAATTGAAAATTATTTTCAAGTACATTATAGTGAAATGGCGGTTTATATAATCAATCAACATCTTTTAACCACTTATCATTGTAAGCTTTATTGATAAAAGAAGCAATTATCAAACTTCATGCAAACGTGTCAGGATGGCCGAGTGGTCTAAGGCGCTGCGTTCAGGTCGCAGTCCACCTCTGTGGGCGTGGGTTCGAATCCCACTTCTGAAAATTTTTTTGTGGTAATTTAATCTATTTTGGATTTCTGATCTATATTAGGCCTATAATGGTCTTCTGAATTAGGCTATAGTAATAAATGTTATTTCATTTATAATATATTTTAAGGGATATTCATTGTATTTTTATTTAAATATCATACGTTTTATAACAAAACGAGAATCAATTTGAAATTTAAATTTATTTTAAAGTACATTATAGTGAAATGGCGGTTTATATAATCAATCAACATCTTTTAACCACTTATCATTGTAAGCTTTATTGATAAAATAAGCAATTATCAAACTTCATGCAAACGTGTCAGGATGGCCGAGTGGTCTAAGGCGCTGCGTTCAGGTCGCAGTCCACCTCTGTGGGCGTGGGTTCGAATCCCACTTCTGACAAATATTTTTTGTGTTCATTTAATCTATATTAGCCTTTTGATCTATATTAGGCCTATAATGGTCTTCTGAATTAGGATATAGTAATAAATGTTCTTTCATTTATAATATATTTTAAGGGATATTCATTGTATTTTTATTTAAATATCATACGCGTTTTATAACAAAACGAGAATCAATTTGGAAATTGAAAATTATTTTCAAGTACATTATAGTGAAATGGCGGTTTATATAATCAATCAACATCTTTTAACCACTTATCATTGTAAGCTTTATTGATAAAAGAAGCAATTATCAAACTTCATGCAAACGTGTCAGGATGGCCGAGTGGTCTAAGGCGCTGCGTTCAGGTCGCAGTCCACCTCTGTGGGCGTGGGTTCGAATCCCACTTCTGACAAATATTTTTTGTGGTCATTTAATCTATTTTAATCTTCTGATCTATATTAGGCCTATAATGGTCTTCTGAATTAGGATATAGTAATAAATGTTCTTTCATTTATAATATATTTTAAGGGATATTCATTGTATTTTTATTTAAATATCATACGTTTTATAAGAAAACGAGAATCAATTTTGAAATTGAAAATTATTTTAAAGTACATTATAGTGAAATGGCGGTTTATATAATCAATCAACATCTTTTAACCACTTATCATTGTAAGCTTTATTGATAAAATAAGCAATTATCAAACTTCATGCAAACGTGTCAGGATGGCCGAGTGGTCTAAGGCGCTGCGTTCAGGTCGCAGTCCACCTCTGTGGGCGTGGGTTCGAATCCCTCTTCTGACAAATATTTTTGTGATCATTTAATCTATATTAGCCTATTGATCTATATTAGGCCTATAACGGTCTTCTGAATTAGGATATAGTAATAAATGTTCTTTCATTTATAATATATTTTAAGGGATATTCATTGTATTTTTATTTAAATATCATAAGTTTTATAACAAAAGGAGAATCATTTTGGAAATTGAAATTTATTTTCAAGTACATTATAGTGAAATGGCGGTTTATATAATCAATCAACATCATTTAACCACATATCATTGTAAGCTTTATTGATAAAAGAAGCAATTATCAAATTTATGCAAACGCGTCAGGATGGCCGAGTGGTCTAAGGCGCTGCGTTCAGGTCGCAGTCCAGTTCTGTGGGCAAGGGTTCGAATCCCATTTCTGAGAAACATTTTTTGTGGTCATTTAATCTATATTACCCTTCTGATCTATATTAGGCCTATAATGGTCTTCTGAATTAGGATATAGTAATAAATGTTCTTTCATTTATAATATATTTTAAGGGATATTCATTGTATTTTTATTTAAATATCATACGTTTTATAACAAAACGAGAATCAATTTAGAAATTGAAAATTATTTTCCAGTACATTATAGTGAAATGGCGGTTTATATAATCAATCAACATCTTTTAACCACTTATCATTGTAAGCTTTATTGATAAAATAAGCAATTATCAAACTTCATGCAAGCGTGTCAGGATGGCCGAGTGGTCTAAGGCGCTGCGTTCAGGTCGCAGTCCACCTCTGTGGGCGTGGGTTCGAATCCCACTTCTGACAAATATTTTTGTGGTCATTTAATCTATATTAGCCTTCTGATCTATATTAGGCCTATAATGGTCTTCTGAATTAGGATATAGTAATAAATGTTCTTTCATTTATAATATATTTTAAGGGATATTCATTGTATTTTTATTTAAATATCATACGCGTTTTATAACAAAACGAGAATCAATTTGGAAATTGAAAATTATTTTAAAGTACATTATAGTGAAATGGCGGTTTATATAATCAATCAACATCTTTTAAACACTTATCATTGTAAGCTTTATTGATAAAATAAGCAATTATCAAACTTCATGCAAACGTGTCAGGATGGCCGAGTGGTCTAAGGCGCTGCGTTCAGGTCGCAGTCCACCTCTGTGGGCGTGGGTTCGAATCCCACTTCTGACAAATATTTTTTGTGTTCATTTAATCTATATTAGCCTTTTGATCTATATTAGGCCTATAATGGTCTTCTGAATTAGGATATAGTAATAAATGTTCTTTCATTTATAATATATTTTAAGGGATATTCATTGTATTTTTATTTAAATATCATACGTTTTATAAGAAAACGAGAATCAATTTTGAAATTGAAAATTATTTTAAAGTACAATATAGAGAAATGGCGGTTTATATAATCAATCAACATCTTTTTAACCACTTATCATTGTAAGCTTTATTGATAAAATAAGCAATTATCAAACTTCATGCAAACGTGTCAGGATGGCCGAGTGGTCTAAGGCGCTGCGTTCAGGTCGCAGTCCACCTCTGTGGGCGTGGGTTCGAATCCCACTTCTGACAAATATTTTTGTGGTCATTTAATCTATATTAGCCTTTTGATCTATATTAGGCCTATAATGGTCTTCTGAATTAGGATATAGTAATAAATGTTCTTTCATTTATAATATATTTTAAGGGATATTCATTGTATTTTTATTTAAATATCATACGCGTTTTATAACAAAACGAGAATCAATTTGGAAATTGAAAATTATTTTCAATTACATTATAGTGAAATGGCGGTTTATATAATCAATCAACATCTTTTAACCACATATCATTGTAAGCTTTATTGATAAAAGAAGCAATTATCAAACTTCATGCAAACGTGTCAGGATGGCCGAGTGTTCTAAGGCGCCGCGTTCAGGTCGCAGTCCACCTCTGTGGGCGTGGGTTCGAATCCCACTTCTGACAAATATTTTTTGTGGTCATTTAATCTATATTAGCCTTTTGATCTATATTAGGCCTATAATGGTCTTCTGAATTAGGATATAGTAATAAATGTTCTTTCATTTATAATATATTTTAAGGGATATTCATTGTATTTTTATTTAAATATCATACGTTTTATAACAAAACGAGAATCAGTTTGGAAATTGAAAATTATTTTAAAGTACATTATAGTGAAATGGTGGTTTATATAATCAATCAACATCTTTTAACCACTTATCATTGTAAGCTTTATTGATAAAATAATCTATTATCAAACTTCAAGCAAACGTGTCAGGATGGCCGAGTGGTCTAAGGCGCTGCGTTCAGGTCGCAGTCCACCTCTGTGGGCGTGGGTTCGAATCCCACTTCTGACAAATATTTTTGTGGTCATTTAATCTATAATAGCATTCTGATCTATATTAGGCCTATAATGGTCTTCTGAATTAGGATATAGTAATAAATGTTATTTCATTTATAATATATTTTAAGGGATATTCATTGTATTTTTATTTAAATATCATACGTTTTATAAAAAAACGAGAATCAATTTTGAAATTGAAAATTATTTTAAAGTACATTATAGTGAAATGGCGGTTTATATAATCAATCAACATCTTTTAACCACTTATCATTGTAAGCTTTATTGATAAAATAAGCAATTATCAAACTTCATGCAAACGTGTCAGGATGGCCGAGTGGTCTAAGGCGCTGCGTTCAGGTCGCAGTCCACCTCTGTGGGCATGGGTTCGAATCCCACTTCTGACAAATATTTTTTATGGTCATTTAATCTATATTAGCTTTTTGATCTATATTAGGCCTATAATGGTCTTCTGAATTAGGATATAGTAATAAATTTTCTTTCATTTATAATATATTTTAAGGGATATTCATTGTATTTTTATTTAAATATCATACGTTTTATAACAAAACGAGAATCAATTTGAAATTGAAAATTATTTTAAAGTACATTATAGTGAAATGGCGGTTTATATAATCAATCAACATCTTTTAACCACTTATCATTGTAAGCTTTATTGATAAAATAAGCAATTATCAAACTTAATGCAAGCGTGTCAGGATGGCCGAGTGGTCTAAGGCGCTGCGTTCAGGTCGCAGTCCACCTCTGTGGGCGTGGGTTCGAATCCCACTTCTGACAGATTTTTTGTGTTCATTTAATCTATATTAGCCTTTTGATCTATATTAGGCCTATAATGGTCTTCTGAATTAGGATATAGTAATAAATGTTCTTTCATTTATAATATATTTTAAGGGATATTCATTGTATTTTTATTTAAATATCATACGTTTTATAAGAAAACGAGAATCAATTTTGAAATTGAAAATTATTTTAAAGTTCATTATAGTGAAATGGCGGTTTATATAATCAATCAACATTTTTAACCACTTATCATTGTAAGCTTTATTGATAAAATAAGCAATTATCAAACTTCGTGCAAACGTGTCAGGATGGCCGTGTGGTCCAAGGCGCTGCATTCAGGTCGCAGTCCACCTCTGTGGGCGTGGGTTCGAATCCCACTTCTGACATATTTTTTGTGTTCATTTAATCTATATTAGCCTTTTGATCTATATTAGTCCTATAACGGTCTTCTGAATTAGGATATAGTAATAAATGTTCTTTCATTTATAATATATTTTAAGGGATATTCATTGTATTTTTATTTAAATATCATACGTTTTATAACAAAACGAGAATCAATTTTGAAATTGAAAATTATTTTCAATTACATTATAGTGAAATGGCGGTTTATATAATCAATCAACATCTTTTAACCACTTATCATTTTAAGCTTTATTGATAAAAGAAGCAAGTATCAAACTTCATGCAAACGTGTCAGGATGGCCGAGTGGTCTAAGGCGCTGCGTTCAGGTCGCAGTCCACGTCTGTGGGCTTGGTGCGAATCCCACTTCTGAGAAATATTTTTGTGGTCATTTATTCTATATTAGCCTACTGATCTATATTAGGCCTATAATGGTCTTCTGAATTAGGATATAGTGTAATAAATGTTCTTTCATTTATAATATATTTTAAGGGATATTCATTGTATTTTTATTTAAATATCATACGTTTTATAACAAAACGAGAATCAATTTTGAAATTGAAAATTATTTTAAAGTACATTATAGTGAAATGGCGGTTTATATAATCAATCAACATCTTTTAACCACTTATCATTGTAAGCTTTATTGATAAAATAAGCAATTATCAAACTTCATGCAAACGTGTCAGGATGGCCGAGTGGTCTAAGGCGCTGCGTTCAGGTCGCAGTCCACCTCTGTGGGCGTGGGTTCGAATCCCACTTCTGACAAATATTTTTTGTGTTCATTTAATCTATATTAGCCTTTTGATCTATATTAGGCCTATAATGGTCTTCTGAATTAGGATATAGTAATAAATGTTCTTTCATTTATAATATATTTTAAGGGATATTCATTGTATTTTTATTTAAATATCATACGCGTTTTATAACAAAACGAGAATCAATTTGGAAATTGAAAATTATTTTCAAGTACATTATAGTGAAATGGCGGTTTATATAATCAATCAACATCTTTTAACCACTTATCATTGTAAGCTTTATTGATAAAATAAGCAATTATCAAACTTCATGCCAACGTGTCAGGATGGCCGAGTGGTCTAAGTTGCTGCGTTCAGGTCGCATTCCACCTCTGTGGGCGTGGGTTCGAATCCCACTTCTGACAATTTTTTTTGTGGTCATTTAATCTATATTGGCCTTCTGATCTATATTAGGCCTATAATGGTCTTCTGAATTAGGATATAGTAATAAATGTTATTTCATTTATAATATATTTTAAGGGATATTCATTGTATTTTTATTTAAATATCATACGTTTTATAACAAAACGAGAATAATTTTGGAAATTGAAAATTATTTTAAAGTACATTATAGTGAAATGGCGGTTTATATAATCAATCAACATCTTTTAACCACTTATCATTGTATGCTTTATTGATAAAATAAGCAATTATCAAACTTCATGCAATCGTGTCAGGATGGCCGAGTGGTCTAAGGCGCTGCGTTCAGGTCGCAGTCCACCTCTGTGGGCGTGGGTACGAATCCCACTTCTGACAAATATTTTTTGTGTTCATTTAATCTATATTAGCATTTGATCTATATTAGGCCTATAATGGTCTTCTGAATTAGGATATAGTAATAAATGTTCTTTCATTTATAATATATTTTAAGGGATATTCATTGTATTTTTATTTAAATATCATACGTTTTATAACAAAACGAGAATCAATTTGGAAATTGAAAATTATTTTAAAGTACATTATAGTGAAATGGCGGTTTATATAATCAATCAACATCTTTTAAACACTTATCATTGTAAGCTTTATTGATAAAATAAGCAATTATCAAACTTTTTGCAAACGTGTCAGGATGGCCGAGTGGTCTAAGGCGCTGCGTTCAGGTCGCAGTCCACCTCTGTGGGCGTGGGTTCGAATCCCACTTCTGACAAATATTTTTTGTGTTCATTTAATCTATATTAGCCTTTTGATCTATATTAGGCCTATAATGGTCTTCTGAATTAGGATATAGTAATAAATGTTCTTTCATTTATAATATATTTTAAGGGATATTCATTGTATTTTTATTTAAATATCATACGTTTTATAACAAAACGAGAATCAATTTGGAAATTGAAAATTATTTTCAAGTACATTATAGTGAAATGGCGGTTTATATAATCAATCAACATCTTTTAACCACTTATCATTGTAAGCTTTATTGATAAAATAAGCAATTATCAAACTTCATGCAAACGTGTCAGGATGGCCGAGTGGTCTAAGGCGCTGCGTTAAGGTCGCAGTCCACCTCTGTGGGCGTGGGTTCGAATCCCACTTCTGACAAATGTTTTATGTGGTCATTTAATCTATTTTGGCCTTTTCATCTATATTAGGCCTATAATGGTCTTCTGAATTAGGATATAGTAATAAATGTTCTTTCATTTATAATATATTTTAAGGGATATTCATTGTATTTTTATTTAAATATCATACGTTTTATAACAAAACGAGAATCAATTTTGAAATTGAAAATTATTTTAAAGTACATTATAGAGAAATTGCGGTTTATATAATCAATCAACATCTTTTAACCACTTATCATTGTAAGCTTTATTGATAAAATAAGCAATTACCAAACTTCATGCAATCGTGTCAGGATGGCCGAGTGGTCTAAGGCTCTGCGTTCAGGTCGCAGTCCACCTCTGTGGGCGTGGGTTCGAACCCCACTTCTGACAAATATTTTTTGTGGTCATTTATTCTATATTAGCCTACTGATCTATGTTAGGCCTATAATGGTCATCTGTATTAGGATATAGTGTAATAAATGTTCTTTCGTTTATAATATATTTTAAGGGATATTCATTGTATTTTTATTTAAATATTATACGTTTTATAACAAAACGAGTATCAATTTAGAAATTGAAAATTATTTTAAAGTACATTATAGTGAAATGGCAGTTTATATAATCAATCAACATCTTTTAAACACTTATCATTGTAAGCTTTATTGATAAAATAAGTAATTATCAAATTCATACAAATGTGTCAGGTTGGCCCAGTGGTCTAAGGCGCTGCGTTCAGGTCGCAGTCCACCATCTGTGGGCGTGGGTTCGAATCCCACTTCTGACAAATATTTTTGTGGTCATTTAATCTATATTAGCCTTTTGATCTATATTAGGCCTATAATGGTCTTCTGAATTAGGATATAGGAATAAATGTTCTTTCATTTATAATATATTTTAAGGTATATTCATTGTATTTTTATTTAAATATCATACGTTTTATAACAAAACGAGAATCAATTTTGAAATTGAAAATTATTTTCAAGTACATTATAGTGAAATGGCGGTTTATATAATCAATCAACATCTTTTAACCACTTATCATTGTAAGCTTTATTGATAAAAGAAGCAAGTATCAAACTTAATGCAAACGTGTCAGGATGGCCGAGTGGTCTAAGGCGCTGCGTTCAGGTCGCAGTCCACCTCTGTGGGCGTGGGTTCGAATCCCACTTCTGACAAATATTTTTGTGGTCATTTAATCTATAATAGCATTCTGATCTATATTAGGCCTATAATGGTCTTCTGAATTAGGATATAGTAATAAATGTTCTTTCATTTATAATATATTTTAAGGGATATTCATTGTATTTTTATTAAAATATCATACGTTTTATAACAAAACGAGAATCAATTTTGAAATTGAAAATTTTTTTAAAGTACATTATAGTGAAATGGCGGTTTATATAATCAATCAACATCTTTTAACCACTTATCATTGTAAGCTTTATTGATAAAATAAGCAATTATCAAACTTCATGCAAACGTGTCAGGATGGCCGAGTGGTCTAAGGCGCTGCGTTCAGGTCGCAGTCCACCTCTGTGGGCGTGGGTTCGAATCCCACTTCTGACAAATATTTTTTGTGTTCATTTAATCTATATTAGCCTTTTGATCTATATTAGGCCTATAATGGTCTTCTGAATTAGGATATAGTAATAAATGTTCTTTCATTTATAATATATTTTAAGGGATATTCATTGTATTTTTATTTAAATATCATACGTTTTATAAGAAAACGAGAATCAATTTTGAAATTGAAAATTATTTTAAAGTACATTATAGTGAAATGGCGGTTTATATAATCAATCAACATCTTTTAACCACTTATCATTGTAAGCTTTATTGATAAAATAAGCAATTATCAAACTTCATGCAAACGTGTCAGGATGGCCGAGTGGTCTAAGGCGCTGCGTTCCGGTCGCAGTCCACCTCTGTGGGCGTGGGTTCGAATCCCACTTCTGACAAATATTTTGTGTTCATTTAATCTATATTAGCCTTTTGATCTATATTAGGCCTATAATGGTCTTCTGAATTAGGATATAGTAATAAATGTTCTTTCATTTATAATATATTTTAAGGGATATTCATTGTATTTTTATTTAAATATCATACGTTTTATAAAAAAACGAGAATCAATTTTGGAAATTGAAAATTATTTTAAAGTACATTATAGTGAAATGGCGGTTTATATAATCAATCAACATCTTTTAACCACTTATCATTGTAAGCTTTATTGATAAAATAAGCAATTATCAAACTTCATGCAACCGTGTCAGGATGGCCGAGTGGTCTAAGGCGCTGCGTTCAGGTCGCAGTCCACGTCTGTGGGCGTGGGTTCGAATCCCACTTCTGACATAATTTTTGTGTTCATTTAATCTATATTAGCCTTCTGATCTATATTAGGCCTATAATGGTCTTCTGAATTAGGATATAGTAATAAATGTTCTTTCGTTTATAATATATTTTAAGGGATATTCATTGTATTTTTATTTAAATATCATACGCGTTTTATAACAAAACGAGAATCAATTTGGAAATTGAAAATTATTTTCAAGTACATTATAGTGAAATGGCGGTTTATATAATCAATCAACATCTTTTAACCACTTATCATTGTAAGCTTTATTGATAAAAGAAGCAATTATCAAACTTCATGCAAACGTGTCAGGATGGCCGAGTGGTCTAAGGCGCTGCGTTCAGGTCGCAGTCCACCTCTGTGGGCGTGGGTTCAAATCCCACTTCTGACAAATATTTTTGTGGTCATTTAATCTATATTAGCCTTTTGATCTATATTAGTCCTATAATGGTCTTCTGAATTAGGATATAGTAATAAATGTTCTTTCATTTATAATATATTTTAAGGGATATTCATTGTATTTTTATTTAAATATCATACGTTTTATAAGAAAACGAGAATCAATTTTGGAAATTGAAAATTATTTTAAAGTACATTATAGTGAAATGGCGGTTTATATAATCAATCAACATCTTTTAAACACTTATCATTGTAAGCTTTATTGATAAAATAAGCAATTATCAAACTTTATGCAAACGTGGCAGGATGGCCGAGTGGTCTAAGGCGCTGCGTTCAGGTCGCAGTCCACTTCTGTGGGAGTGGGTTCGAATCCCACTTCTGAAAAATATTTTATGTGTTCATTTAATCTATATTAGCCTATTGATCTATATTAGGCCTATAACGGTCTTCTGAATTAGGATATAGTAATAAATGTTCTTTCATTTATAATATATTTTAAGGGATATTCATTGTATTTTTATTTAAATATCATACGTTTTATAACAAAACGAGAATCAATTTTGAAATTGAAAATTATTTTAAAGTACATTATAGTGAAATGGCGGTTTATATAATCAATCAACATCTTTTAACCACTTATCATTGTAAGCTTTATTGATAAAAGAAGCAATTATCAAACTTCATGCAAACGTGTCAGGATGGCCGAGTGGTCTAAGGCGCTGCGTTCAGGTCGCAGTCCACCTCTGTGGGCGTGGGTTCGAATCCCACTTCTGACAAATATTTTTGTGTTCATTTAATCTATATTAGCCTTTTGATCTATATTAGGCCTATAATGGTCTTCTGAATTAGGATATAGTAATAAATGTTCTTTAATTTATAATATATTTTAAGGGATATATTCATTGTATTTTTATTTAAATATCATACGCGTTTTATAACAAAACGAGAATCAATTTGGAAATTGAAAATTATTTTCAATTACATTATAGTGAAATGGCGGTTTATATAATCAATCAACATCTTTTAACCACTTATCATTGTAAGCTTTATTGATAAAATAAGCAATTATCAAACTTCATGCAAACGTGTCAGGATGGCCGAGTGGTCTAAGGCGCTGCGTTCAGGTCGCAGTCCACCTCTGTGGGCGTGGGTTCGAATCCCACTTCTGACAAATATTTTTTGTGTTCATTTAATCTATATTAGCCTTTTGATCTATATTAGGCCTATAATGGTCTTCTGAATTAGGATATAGTAATAAATGTTCTTTCATTTATAATATATTTTAAGGGATATTCATTGTATTTTTATTTAAATATCATACGTTTTATAACAAAACGAGAATCAATTTGGAAATTGAAAATTATTTTAAAGTACATTATAGTGAAATGGCGGTTTATATAATCAATCAACATCCTTTAACCACTTATCATTGTAAGCTTTATTGATAAAATAAGCAATTATCAAACTTCATGCAAACGTGTCAGGATGGCCGAGTGGTCTAAGGCGCTGCGTTCAGGTCGCAGTCCACATCTGTGGGCGTGGGTTCGAATCCCACTTCTGACAAATATTTTTTCTGTTCATTTAATCTATATTAGCCTTTTGATCTATATTAGGCCTATAATGGTCTTCTGAATTAGGATATAGGAATAAATGTTCTTTCATTTATAATATATTTTTTAAGGGATATTCATTGTATTTTTATCTAAATATCATACGCGTTTTATAACAAAACGAGAATAATTTTGGAAATTGAAAATTATTTTCAAGTACATTATAGTGAAATGGCGGTTTATATAATCAATCAACATCTTTTAACCACTTATCATTGTAAGCTTTATTGATAAAAGAAGCAATTATCAAACTTCATGCAAACGTGTCAGGATGGCCGAGTGGTCTAAGGCGCTGCGTTCAGGTCGCAGTCCACCTCTGTGGGCGTGGGTTCGAATCCCACTTCTGACAAATATTTTTTGTGTTCATTTAATCTATATTAGCCTTTTGATCTATATTAGGCCTATAATGGTCTTCTGAATTAGGATATAGTAATAAATGTTCTTTCATTTATAATAAATTTTAAGGGATATTCATTGTATTTTTATTTAAATATCATACGTTTTATAACAAAACGAGAATCAATTTGGAAATTGAAAATTATTTTAAAGTACATTATAGTGAAATGGCGGTTTATATAATCAATCAACATCTTTTAAACACTTATCATTGTAAGCTTTATTGATAAAATAAGCAATTATCAAACTTCATGCAAACGTGTCAGGATGGCCGAGTGGTCTAAGGCGCTGCGTTCAGGTCGCAGTCCACCTCTGTGGGCGTGGGTTCGAATCCCACTTCTGACAAATATTTTTTGTGTTCATTTAATCTATATTAGCCTTTTGATCTATATTAGGCCTATAATGGTCTTCTGAATTAGGATATAGTAATAAATGTTCTTTCATTTATAATATATTTTAAGGGATATTCATTGTATTTTTATTTAAATATCATACGCGTTTTATAACAAAACGAGAATCAATTTGGAAATTGAAAATTATTTTCAAGTACATTATAGTGAAATGGCGGTTTATATAATCAATCAACATCTTTTAAGCACTTATCATTGTAAGCTTTATTGATAAAATAAGCAATTATCAAACTTCATGCAAACGTGTCAGGATGGCCGAGTGGTCTAAGGCGCTGCGTTCTGGTCGCAGTCCACCTCTGTGGGCGTGGGTTCGAATCCCACTTCTGACAAATATTTTTGTGGTCATTTAATCTATATTAGCCTTTTGATCTATATTAGGCCTATAATGGTCTTCTGAATTAGGATATAGTAATAAATGTTCTTTCATTTATAATATATTTTAAGGGATATTCATTGTATTTTTATTTAAATATCATACGTTTTATAACAAAACGAGAATCAATTTGGAAATTGAAAATTATTTTCCAGTACATTATAGTGAAATGGCGGTTTATATAATCAATCAACATCTTTTAACCACTTATCATTGTAAGCTTTATTGATAAAATAAGCAATTATCAAACTTTTTGCAAACGTGTCAGGATGGCCGAGTGGTCTAAGGCGCTGCGTTCAGGTCGCAGTCCACCTCTGTGGGCGTGGGTACGAATCCCACTTCTGACAAATACTTTTGTGGTCATTTAATCTATATTAGCCTTTTGATCTATATTAGGCCTATAACGGTCTTCTGAATTAGGATATAGTAATAAATGTTCTTTCATTTATAATATATTTTAAGGGATATTCATTGTATTTTTATTTAAATATCATACGTTTTATAACAAAACGAGAATCAATTTTGAAATTGAAAATTATTTTAAAGTACATTATAGTGAAATGGCGGTTTATATAATCAATCAACATCTTTTAACCACTTATCATTGTAAGCTTTATTGATAAAATAAGCAATTATCAAACTTCATGCAAACGTGTCAGGATGGCCGAGTGGTCTAAGGCGCTGCGTTCAGGTCGCAGTCCACCTCTGTGGGCGTGGGTTCGAATCCCACTTCTGACAAATATTTTTTGTGTTCATTTAATCTATATTAGCCTTTTGATCTATATTAGGCCTATAATGGTCTTCTGAATTAGGATATAGTAATAAATGTTCTTTCATTTATAATATATTTTTTAAGGGATATTCATTGTATTTTTATCTAAATATCATACGCGTTTTATAACAAAACGAGAATAATTTTGGAAATTGAAAATTATTTTCAAGTACATTATAGTGAAATGGCGGTTTATATAATCAATCAACATCATTTAAGCACTTATCATTGTAAGATTTATTGATAAAAGAAGCAATTATCAAACTTCATGCAAACGTGTCAGGATGGCCGAGTGGTCTAAGGCGCTGCGTTCAGGTCGCAGTCCACCTCTGTGGGCGTGGGTTCGAATCCCACTTCTGACAAATATTTTTGTGGTCATTTAATCTATATTAGCATTCTGATCTATATTAGGCCTATAATGGTCTTCTGAATTAGGATATAGTAATAAATGTTCTTTCATTTATAATATATTTTAAGGGATATTCATTGTATTTTTATTTAAATATCATACGTTTTATAAGAAAACGAGAATCAATTTTGAAATTGAAAATTATTTTAAAGTACATTATAGTGAAATGGCGGTTTATATAATCAATCAACATCTTTTAACCACTTATCATTGTAAGCTTTATTGATAAAATAAGCAATTATCAAACTTCATGCAAACGTGTCAGGATGGCCGAGTGGTCTAAGGCGCTGCGTTCAGGTCGCAGTCCACCTCTGTGGGCGTGGGTTCGAATCCCACTTCTGACAAATATTTTTTGTGTTCATTTAATCTATATTAGCCTTTTGATCTATATTAGGCCTATAATGGTCTTCTGAATTAGGATATAGTAATAAATGTTCTTTCATTTATAATATATTTTAAGGGATATTCATTGTATTTTTATTTAAATATCATACGTTTTATAACAAAACGAGAATCAATTTTGAAATTGAAAATTATTTTAAAGTACATTATAGTGAAATGGCGGTTTATATAATCAATCAACATCTTTTAACCACTTATCATTGTAAGCTTTATTGATAAAATAAGCAATTATCAAACTTCGTGCAATCGTGTCAGGATGGCCGAGTGGTCTAAGGCGCTGCGTTCAGGTCGCAGTCCACCTCTGTGGGCGTGGGTACGAATCCCACTTCTGACAAATACGTTTATTGTTCATTTAATCTATATTAGCCTTTGATCTATATTAGGCCTATAATGGTCTTCTGAATTAGGATATAGTAATAAATGTTATTTCATTTATAATATATTTTAAGGGATATTCATAGTATTTTTATTTAAATATCATACGTTTTATAAAAAAACGAGAATCATATTAGAAATTGAAAATTATTTTCAATTACATTATAGTGAAATGGCGGTTTATATAATCAATCAACATCTTTTAACCACTTATCATTGTAAGCTTTATTGATAAAAGAAGCAATTATCAAACTTCATGCAAACGTGTCAGGATGGCCGAGTGGTCTAAGGCGCTGCGTTCAGGTCGCAGTCCACCTCTGTGGGCGTGGGTTCGAATCCCACTTCTGACAAATATTTTTGTGGTCATTTAATCTATATTAGCTTTCTGATCTATATTAGGCCTATAATGGTCTTCTGAATTAGGATATAGTAATAAATGTTCTTTCATTTATAATATATTTTAAGGGATATTCATTGTATTTTTATTTAAATATCATACGTTTTATAAAAAAACGAGAATCAATTTTGAAATTGAAAATTATTTTAAAGTACATTATAGTGAAATGGCGGTTTATATAATCAATCAACATCTTTTAACCACTTATCATTGTAAGCTTTATTGATAAAATAAGCAATTATCAAACTTCATGCAAACGTGTCAGGATGGCCGAGTGGTCTAAGGCGCTGCGTTCAGGTCGCAGTCCACCTCTGTGGGCGTGGGTTCGAATCCCACTTCTGACAAAAATTTTTTGTGGTCATTTAATCTATATTAGCCTTTTGATCTATATTAGGCCTATAATGGTCTTCTGAATTAGGATATAGTAATAAATGTTCTTTCATTTATAATATATTTTAAGGGATATTCATTGTATTTTTATTTAAATATCATACGTTTTATAACAAAACGAGAATCAATTTGGAAATTGAAAATTATTTTAAAGTACATTATAGTGAAATGGCGGTTTCTATAATCAATCAACATCTTTTAACCACTTATCATTGTAAGCTTTATTGATAAAATAAACAATTATCAAAATACATGCGAACGTGTCAGGATGGCTGAGTGGTCTAAGGCGCTGCTTTCAGGTCGCAGTCCACCTCTGTGGGCGTGGGTTCGAATCCCACTTCTGACAAATACTTTTTGTGTTCATTTAATCTATATTAGCCTTTTGATCTATATTAGGCCTATAATGGTCTTCTGAATTAGGATATAGGAATAAATGTTCTTTCATTTATAATATATTTTAAGGGATATTCATTGTATTTTTATTTAAATATCATACGTTTTATAACAAAACGAGAATCAATTTGGAAATTGAAAATTATTTTCAAGTACATTATAGTGAAATGGCGGTTTATATAATCAATCAACATCTTTTAACCACTTATCATTGTAAGCTTTATTGATAAAAGAAGCAATTATCAAACTTCATGCAAACGTGTCAGGATGGCCGAGTGGTCTAAGGCGCTGCGTTCAGGTCGCAGTCCACCTCTGTGGGCGTGGGTTCGAATCCCACTTCTGACAAATATTTTTGTGGTCATTTAATCTATATTAGCCTTCTGATCTATATTAGGCCTATAATGGTCTTCTGAATTAGGATATAGTGTAATAAATGTTCTTTCGTTTATAATATATATTAAGGGATATTCATTGTATTTTTATTTAAATATCATACGTTTTATAAGAAAACGAGAATCAATTTGGAAATTGAAAATTATTTTAAAGTACATTATAGGGAAATTGCGGTTTATATAATCAATCAACATCTTTTAACCACTTATCATTGTAAGCTTTATTGATAAAATATGCAATTATCAAACTTTATGCAATCGTGTTAGGATGGCCGAGTGGTCTAAGGCGCTGCGTTAAGGTCGCAGTCCAACTCTGTAGGCGTGGGTACGAACCCTACTTATGACAAATATTTTTTGTGTTCATTTAATCTATATTAGCCTTTTGATCTATATTAGGCCTATAATGGTCTTCTGAATTAGAATATAGTAATAAATGTTCTTTCATTTATAATATATTTTAAGGGATATTCATTGTATTTTTATTTAAATATCATACGTTTTATAACAAAACGAGAATCATTTTGGAAATTGAAAATTATTTTCAAGTACATTATAGTGAAATGGCGGTTTATATAATCAATCAACATCTTTTAAACACTTATCATTGTAAGCTTTATTGATAAAATAAGCAATTATCAAACTTCATGCAAACGTGTCAGGATGGCCGAGTGGTCTAAGGCGCTGCGTTCAGGTCGCAGTCCACCTCTGTGGGCGTGGGTTCGAATCCCACTTCTGACAAATATTTTTTGTGTTCATTTAATCTATATTAGCCTTTTGATCTATATTAGGCCTATAATGGTCTTCTGAATTAGGATATAGTAATAAATGTTCTTTCATTTATAATATATTTTAAGGGATATTCATTGTATTTTTATTTAAATATCATACGTTTTATAACAAAACGAGAATCAATTTGGAAATTGAAAATTATTTTCAATTACATTATAGTGAAATGGCGGTTTATATAATCAATCAACATCTTTTAAGCACTTATCATTGTAAGCTTTATTGATAAAATAAGCGATTATCAAACTTCATGCAAACGTGTCAGGATGGCCGAGTGGTCTAAGGCGCTGCGTTCAGGTCGGAGTCCACTCTGTGGGCGTGGGTTCGAATCCCACTTCTGACAAATATTTTTGTGTTCCTTTAATCTATATTAGCCTTTTGATCTATATTAGGCCTATAATGGTCTTCTGAATTAGGATATAGTAATAAATGTTCTTCCATTTATAATATATTTTAAGGGATATTCATTGTATTTTTATTTAAATATCATACGTTTTATAACAAAACGAGAATCAATTTTGGAAATTGAAAATTATTTTAAAGTACATTATAGTGAAATGGCGGTTTATATAATCAATCAACATCTTTTAACCACTTATCATTGTAAGCTTTATTGATAAAATAAGCAATTATCAAACTTCATGCAAACGTGTCAGGATGGCCGAGTGGTCTAAGGCGCTGCGTTCAGGTCGCAGTCCACTTCAGTGGGCGTGGGTTCGAATCCCACTTCTGAAAATTTTTTTGTGGTCATTTAATATATTTTGGCCTTTTGATCTATATTAGGCCTATAATGGTCTTCTGAATTAGGCTATAGTAATAAATGTTCTTTCATTTATAATATATTTTAAGGTATATTCATTGTATTTTTATTTAAATATCATACGTTTTATAACAAAACGAGAATCAATTTTGAAATTGAAAATTATTTTCAATTACATTATAGTGAAATGGCGGTTTATATAATCAATCAACATCTTTTAACCACTTATCATTGTAAGCTTTATTGATAAAATAAACAATTATCAAAATACATGCGAACGTGTCAGGATGGCTGAGTGGTCTAAGGCGCTGCGTTAAGGTCGCAGTCCACCTCTGTGGGCGTGGCTTCGAATCCCACTTCTGACAAATGTTTTTGTGGTCATTTAATCTATATTAGCCTTCTGATATATATTAGGCCTATAATGGTCTTCTGAATTAGGATATAGTAATAAATGTTATTTCATTTATAATATATTTTAAGGGATATTCATTGTATTTTTATTTAAATATCATACGTTTTATAACAAAACGAGAATCAATTTGGAAATTGAAAATTATTTTCAAGTACATTATAGTGAAATGGCGGTTTATATAATCAATCAACATCTTTTAACCACTTATCATTGTAAGCTTTATTGATAAAATAAGCAATTATCAAACTTTATGCAAACGTGGCAGGATGGCCGAGTGGTCTAAGGCGCTGCGTTCAGGTCGCAGTCCACTTCTGTGGGAGTGGGTTCGAATCCCACTTCTGAAAAATATTTTTTGTGGTCATTTAATCTATATTGGCCTTTTTATCTTTATTAGATATATAATGGTCTTCTGAATTAGGATATAGTAATAAATGTTCTTTCATTTATAATATATTTTAAGGGATATTCATTGTATTTTTATTTAAATATCATACGTTTTATAACAAAACGAGAATCAATTTTGAAATTGAAAATTATTTTAAAGTACATTATAGTGAAATGGCGGTTTATATAATCAATCAACATCTTTTAACCACTTATCATTGTAAGCTTTATTGATAAAATAAGCAATTATCAAACTTCATGCAAACGTGTCAGGATGGCCGAGTGGTCTAAGGCGCTGCGTTCAGGTCGCAGTCCACCTTTGTGGGCGTGGGTTCAAATCCCACTTCTGAATTTATTTTTTGTGTTCATTTAATCTATATTAGCATTTGATCTATATTAGGCCTATAATGGTCTTCTGAATTAGGATATAGTAATAAATGTTCTTTCATTTATAATATATTTTAAGGGATATATTCATTGTATTTTTATTTAAATATCATACGTTTTATAAGAAAACGAGAATTAATTTTGAAATTGAAAATTATTTTTAAGTACATTATAGTGAAATGGCGGTTTATATAATCAATCAACATCTTTTAACCACTTATCATTGTAAGCTTTATTGATAAAATAAGCAATTATCAAACTTTTTGCAAACGTGTCAGGATGGCCGAGTGGTCTAAGTTGCTGCGTTCAGGTCGCAGTCCACCTCTGTGGGCGTGGGTTCGAATCCCACTTCTGACAAATATTTTTGTGGTCATTTAATCTATATTAGCCTTCTGATCTATATTAGGCCTATAATGGTCTTCTGAATTAGGATATAGTAATAAATATTATTTCATTTATAATATATTTTAAGGATACTTATTGTATTTTTATTTAAATATCATACGCGTTTTATAACAAAACGAGAATCAATTTCGAAATTGAAAATTATTTTAAAGTACATTATGGTGAAATGGCGGTTAATATAATCAGTCAACATCTTTTAAACACTTATCATTGTAAGCTTTATTTATAAAATATGCAATTATCATACTTCATGCAATCGTGTCAGGATGGCCGAGTGGTCTAAGGCGCTGCGTTCAGGTCGCAGTCCACCTCTGTGGGCGTGGGTTCGAATCCCACTTCTGACAAATATTTTTTGTGGTCATTTAATCTATATTACCCTTCAGATCTATATTAGGCCTATAATGGTCTTCTGAATTAGGATATAGTAATAAATGTTCTTTCATTTATAATATATTTTAAGGGATATTCATTGTATTTTTATTTAAATATCATACGCGTTTTATAACAAAACGAGAATCAATTTGGAAATTGAAAATTATTTTCAAGTACATTATAGTGAAATGGCGGTTTATATAATCAATCAACATCTTTTAACCACTTATCATTGTAAGCTTTATTGATAAAAGAAGCAATTATCAAACTTCATGCAAACGTGTCAGGATGGCCGAGTGGTCTAAGGCGCTGCGTTCAGGTCGCAGTCCACCTCTGTGGGCGTGGGTTCGAATCCCACTTCTGACAATTTTTTTTGTGGTCATTAAATCTATATTAGCCTTCTGATCTATATTAGGCCTATAATGGTCTTCTGAATTAGGATATAGTAATAAATGTTCTTTCATTTATAATATATTTTAAGGGATATTCATTGTATTTTTATTTAAATATCATACGTTTTATAACAAAACGAGAATCAATTTGGAAATTGAAAATTATTTTCAATTACATTATAGTGAAATGGCGGTTTATATAATCAATCAACATCTTTTAACCACTTATCATTGTAAGCTTTATTGATAAAATAAGCAATTATCAAACTTCATGCAAACGTGTCAGGATGGCCGAGTGGTCTAAGGCGCTGCGTTCAGGTCGCAGTCCACCTCTGTGGGCGTGGGTTCGAATCCCACTTCTGACAAATATTTTTTGTGGTCATTTAATCTATATTAGCCTTTTGATCTATATTAGGCCTATAATGGTCTTCTGAATTAGGATATAGTAATAAATGTTCTTTCATTTATAATATATTTTAAGGGATATTCATTGTATTTTTATTTAAATATCATACGTTTTATAACAAAACGAGAATCAATTTGGAAATTGAAAATTATTTTCAAAGTACATTATAGTGAAATGGCGGTTTATATAATCAATCAACATTTTTAACCACTTATCATTGTAAGATTTATTGATAAAATAAGCAATTATCAAACTTCATGCAAACGTGTCAGGATGGCCGAGTGGTCTAAGGCGCTGCGTTCAGGTCGCAGTCCACTTCTGTGGGCGTGGGTTCGAATCCCACTTCTGACAAATATTTTTTGTGTTCATTTAATCTATATTAGCCTTTTGATCTATATTAGGCCTATAATGGTCTTCTGAATTAGGATATAGTAATAAATGTTATTTCATTTATAATATATTTTAAGGGATATTCATTGTATTTTTATTTAAATATCATACATGTTTTATAACAAAACGAGAATCAATTTGGAAATTGAAATTTATTTTCAAGTACATTATAGTGAAATGGCGGTTTATATAATCAATCAACATCTTTTAACCACTTATCATTTTAAGCTTTATTGATAAAATAAGCAATTATCAAACTTTATGCAAACGTGTCAGGATGGCCGAGTGGTCTAAGGCGCTGCGTTCAGGTCACAGTCCACTTCTGTGGGCGTGGGTTCGAATCCCATTTCTGACAAATATTTTTGTGGTCATTTAATCTATAATAGCATTCTGATCTATATTAGGCCTATAATGGTCTTCTGAATTAGGATATAGTAATAAATGTTCTTTCATTTATAATATATTTTAAGGGATATTCATTGTATTTTTATTTAAATATCATACGTTTTATAACAAAACGAGAATCAATTTGGAAATTGAAAATTATTTTAAAGTACATTATAGGGAAATGGCGGTTTATATAATCAATCAACATCTTTTAAACACTTATCATTGTAAGCTTTATTGATAAAATATGCAATTATCAAACTTCATGCAATCGTGTCAGGATGGCCGAGTGGTCTAAGGCGCTGCGTTAATGTCGCAGTCCAACTCTGTGGGCGTGGGTACGAATCCCACTTCTGACAAATATTTTTTGTGGTCATTTATTCTATATTAGCCTACTGATCTATATTAGGCCTATAATGGTCTTCTGAATTAGGATATAGTAATAAATGTTCTTTCATTTATAATATATTTTAAGGGATATTCATTGTATTTTTATTTAAATATCATACGTTTTATAACAAAACGAGAATCAATTTGGAAATTGAAAATTATTTTCAAGTACATTATAGTGAAATGGCGGTTTATATAATCAATCAACATCTTTTAACCACTTATCATTTTAAGCTTTATTGATAAAATAAGCAATTATCAAACTTCATGCAAACGTGTCAGGATGGCCGAGTGGTCTAAGGCGCTGCGTTCAGGTCGCAGTCCACCTCTGTGGGCGTGGGTTCGAATCCCACTTCTGACAAATATTTTTGTGGTCATTAAATTTATATTAGCTTTCTGATCTATATTAGGCCTATAATGGTCTTCTGAATTAGGATATAGTAATAAATGTTCTTTCATTTATAATATATTTTAAGGGATATTCATTGTATTTTTATTTAAATATCATACGTTTTATAACAAAACGAGAATCAATTTTGAAATTGAAAATTATTTTAAAGTACATTATAGTGAAATGGCGGTTTATATAATCAATCAACATCTTTTAACCACTTATCATTGTAAGCTTTATTGATAAAATAAGCAATTATCAAACTTCATGCAAGCGTGTCAGGATGGCCGAGTGGTCTAAGGCGCTGCGTTCAGGTCGCAGTCCACCTCTGTGGGCGTGGGTTCGAATCCCACTTCTGACAAATATTTTTTGTGGTCATTTATTCTATATTAGCCTTCTGATCTATATTAGGCCTATAATGGTCTTCTGAATTAGGATATAGTAATAAATGTTATTTCATTTATAATATATTTTAAGGGATATTCATTGTATTTTTATTTAAATATCATACGTTTTATAACAAAAGGAGAATAAATTTGTAAATTGAAAATTATTTTAAAGTACATTATAGTGAAATGGCGGTTTATATAATCAATCAACATCTTTTAACCACTTATCATTGTAAGCTTTATTGATAAAATAAACAATTATCAAAATTCATGCGAAAGTGTCAGGATGGCCGAGTGGTCTAAGGCGCTGCGTTCAGGTCGCAGTCCACCTCTGTGGGCATGGGTTCGAATCCCACTTCTGACAAATATTTTTTGTGGTCATTTAATCTATATTGACCTTCTGATCTATATTAGGCCTATAATGGTCTTCTGAATTAGGATATAGTAATAAATGTTATTTCATTTATAATATATTTTAAGGGATATTCATTGTATTTTTATTTAAATATCATACGTTTTATAACAAAACGAGAATCAATTTTGAAATTGAAAATTATTTTCAATTACATTATAGTGAAATGGCGGTTTATATAATCAATCAACATCTTTTAACCACTTATCATTGTAAGCTTTATTGATAAAATAAGCAATTATCAAATTTTTGCTAACGTGATTGAAAGGCCGAATGGTCTAAGGCGCTGCGTTAAGGTCGCAGTCCCCCTCTGTGGGCGTGGTTTCGAATCCCACATCTGAGAATTTTTTTTGTGTTCATTTAATCTATATTAGCCTTTGATCTATATTAGGCCTATAATGGTCTTCTGAATTAGGATATAGTAATATATATTCTTTCATTTATAATATATTTTAAGGGATATTCATTGTATTTTTATTAAAATATCATACGTTTTATAACAAAACGAGAATCAATTTTGAAATTGAAAATTATTTTAAAGTACATTATAGTGAAATGGCGGTTTATATAATCAATCAACATCTTTTAACCACATATCATTGTAAGCTTTATTGATAAAAGAAGCAATTATCAAACTTCATGCAAACGTGTCAGGATGGCCGAGTGTTCTAAGGCGCCGCGTTCAGGTCGCAGTCCACCTCTGTGGGCGTGGGTTCGAATCCCACTTCTGACAAATATTTTTTGTGGTCATTTAATCTATATTAGCCTTTTGATCTATATTAGGCCTATAATGGTCTTCTGAATTAGGATATAGTAATAAATGTTATTTCATTTATAATATATTTTAAGGGATATTCATTGTATTTTTATTTAAATATCATACGCGTTTTATAACAAAACGAGAATCAATTTGGAAATTGAAAATTATTTTCAAGTACATTATAGTGAAATGGCGGTTTATATAATCAATCAACATCTTTTAACCACTTATCATTGTAAGCTTTATTGATAAAATAAGCAATTATCAAACTTCATGCCAATGTGTCAGGATGGCCGAGTGGTCTAAGGCGCTGCGTTCAGGTCGCAGTCCACCTCTGTGGGCATGGGTTCGAATCCCATTGCTGACAAATATTTTTTGTGGTCATTTAATCTATATTGGCCTTCTGATCTATATTAGGCCTATAATGGTCTTCTGAATTAGGATATAGTAATAAATGTTCTTTCATTTATAATATATTTTAAGGGATATTCATTGTATTTTTATTTAAATATCATACGTTTTATAACAAAACGAGAATCAATTTGGAAATTGAAAATTATTTTCAAGTACATTATAGTGAAATGGCGGTTTATATAATAAATCAACATCTTTTAACCACTTATCATTTTAAGCTTTATTGATAAAATAATGTATTATCAAACTTCATGCCAGCGTGTCAGGATGGCCGAGTGGTCCAAGACACTGCGTTTAAGTCGCAATCTGTTTCTGTGGGCATGGGTTCAAATCCCATTGCTGACAAATACTTTTTGTGGTCATTTAATCTATATTGGCCTTCTTATCTTTATTAGGCATGTAATGGTCTTCTGAATTAGGATATAGTAATAAATATTCTTTCATTTATAATATATTTTAAGGGATATTCATTGTATTTTTATTTAAATATCATACGCGTTTTATAACAAAACGAGAATCAATTTGGAAATTGAAAATTATTTTCAATTACATTATAGTGAAATGGCGGTTTATATAATCAATCAACATCTTTTAACCACTTATCATTGTAAGCTTTATTGATAAAATAAGCAATTATCAAACTTAATGCAAGCGTGTCAGGATGGCCGAGTGGTCTAAGGCGCTGCGTTCAGGTCGCAGTCCAACTCTGTGGGCGTGGGTTCGAATCCCACTTCTGACATATTTTTTGTGTTCATTTAATCTATATTAGCCTATTGATCTATATTAGGCCTATAACGGTCTTCTGAATTAGGATATAGTAATAAATGTTCTTTCATTTATAATATATTTTAAGGGATATTCATTGTATTTTTATTTAAATATCATACGTTTTATAAGAAAACGAGAATCAATTTTGAAATTGAAAATTATTTTAAAGTACATTATAGTGAAATGGCGGTTTATATAATCAATCAACATCTTTTAACCACTTATCATTTTAAGCTTTATTGATAAAAGAATCAAGTATCAAACTTCATGCAAACGTGTCAGGATGGCCGAGTGGTCTAAGGCGCTGCGTTCAGGTCGCTGTCCACGTCTGTGGGCTTGGTGCGAATCCCAATTTTGACAAATATTTTTTGTGTTCATTTAATCTATATTAGCCTTTTGATCTATATTAGGCCTATAATGGTCTTCTGAATTAGGTTATAGTAATAAATGTTCTTTCATTTATAATATATTTTAAGGGATATTCATTGTATTTTTATTTAAATATCATACGTTTTATAACAAAACGAGAATCAATTTGGAAATTGAAAATTATTTTCCAGTACATTATAGTGAAATGGCGGTTTATATAATCAATCAACATCTTTTAACCACTTATCATTGTAAGCTTTATTGATAAAAGAAGCAATTATCAAACTTCATGCAAACGTGTCAGGATGGCCGAGTGGTCTAAGTTGCTGCGTTCAGGTCGCAGTCCACCTCTGTGGGCGTGGGTTCGAATCCCACATCTGACAATTTTTTTTGTGGTCATTTAATCTATATTGGCCTTCTGATCTATATTAGGCCTATAATGGTCTTCTGAATTAGGATATAGTAATAAATGTTATTTCATTTATAATATATTTTAAGGTATATTCATTGTATTTTTATTTAAATATCATACGTTTTATAACAAAACGAGAATCAATTTTGGAAATTGAAAATTATTTTAAAGTACATTATAGTGAAATGGCGGTTTATATAATCAATCAACATCTTTTAACCACTTATCATTGTAAGCTTTATTGATAAAATAAGCAATTATCAAACTTCATGCAAACGTGTCAGGATGGCCGAGTGGTCTAAGGCGCTGCGTTCAGGTCGCAGTCCACTTCTGTGGGCGTGGGTTCGAATCCCTTTTCTGACAAATATTTTTTGTGGTCATTTAATCTATATCAGACTTCTGATCTATATTAGGCCTATAATGGTCTTCTGAATTAGGATATAGTAATAAATGTTCTTTCATTTATAATATATTTTAAGGGTTAGTCATTGTATTTTTATTTAAATATCATACGTTTTATAACAAAACGAGAATCAATTTAGAAATTGAAAATTATTTTCAATTACATTATAGTGAAATGGCGGTTTATATAATCAATCAACATCTTTTAACCACTTATCATTGTAAGCTTTATTGATAAAAGAAGCAATTATCAAACTTCATGCAAACGTGTCAGGATGGCCGAGTGGTCTAAGGCGCTGCGTTCAGGTCGCAGTCCACTTCTGTGGGCGTGGGTTCGAATCCCACTTCTGAAAAATATTTTATGTTGTCATTTAATCTATATTACCCTTCAGATCTATATTAGGCCTATAATGGTCTTCTGAATTAGGATATAGGAATAAATGTTCTTTCATTTATAATATATTTTAAGGGATATTCATTGTATTTTTATTTAAATATCATACGTTTTATAACAAAACGAGAATCAATTTTGAAATTGAAAATTATTTTAAAGTACATTATAGTGAAATGGCAGTTTATATAATCAATCAACATCTTTTAACCACTTATCATTGTAAGCTTTATTGATAAAATAATCTATTATCAAACTTCATGCAAACGTGTCAGGATGGCCGAGTGGTCTAAGGCGCTGCGTTCAGGTCGCAGTCCACGTCTGTGGGCTTGGTGCGAATCCCACTTCTGAGAAAAATTTTTTGTGGTCATTTATTCTATATTAGCCTACTGATCTATATTAGGCCTATAATGGTCTTCTGAATTAGGATATAGTGTAATAAATGTTCTTTCGTTTATAATATATATTAAGGGATATTCATTGTATTTTTATTTAAATATCATACGTTTTATAAGAAAACGAGAATCAATTTTGAAATTGAAAATTATTTTAAAGTACATTATAGTGAAATGGCGGTTTATATAATCAATCAACATCTTTTAACCACTTATCATTGTAAGCTTTATTGATAAAATAAGCAATTATCAAACTTCATGCAAACGTGTCAGGATGGCCGAGTGGTCTAAGGCGCTGCGTTCAGGTCGCAGTCTACCTCTGTGGGCATGGGTTCGAATCCCACTTCTGACAAATATTTTTTGTGGTCATTTAATCTATATTGGCCTTTTTATCTTTATTAGATATATAATGGTCTTCTGAATTAGGATATAGTAATAAATATTCTTTCATTTATAATATATTTTAAGGGATATTCATTGTATTTTTATTAAAATATCATACGTTTTATAACAAAACGAGAATCAATTTTGAAATTGAAAATTTTTTTAAAGTACATTATAGTGAAATGGCGGTTTATATAATCAATCAACATCTTTTAACCACTTATCATTGTAAGCTTTATTGATAAAATAAGCAATTATCAAAATTCATGCGAAAGTGTCAGGATGGCTGAGTGGTCTAAGGCTCCTCGTTCTGGTCGCAGTCCACCTCTGTGGGTGTGTGTTCGAATCCCACTTCTGACAAATATTTTTGTGGTCATTTAATGTATATTAGCCTTCTGATCTATATTAGGCCTATAATGGTCTTCTGAATTAGGATATAGTAATAAATGTTATTTCATTTATAATATATTTTAAGGGATATTCATTGTATTTTTATTTAAATATCATACGTTTTATAACAAAACGAGAATCAATTTGGAAATTGAAAATTATTTTCAAGTACATTATAGTGAAATGGCGGTTTATATAATCAATCAACATCTTTTAACCACTTATCATTGTAAGCTTTATTGATAAAATAAGCAATTATCAAACTTCATGCAAACGTGTCAGGATGGCCGAGTGGTCTAAGGCGCTGCGTTCAGGTCGCAGTCCAACTCTGTGGGCGTGGGTTCGAACCCCACTTCTGAAAAAGATTTTATGGTCATTTAATCTATATTACCCTTCAGATCTATATTAGGCCTATAATGGTCTTCTGAATTAGGATATAGGAATAAATGTTCTTTCATTTATAATATATTTTAAGGGATATTCATTGTATTTTTATTTAAATATCATACGTTTTATAACAAAACGAGAATCAATTTTGAAATTGAAAATTATTTTAAAGTACATTATAGTGAAATGGCGGTTTATATAATCAATCAACATCTTTTAACCACTTATCAT